>JAZKJV010010975.1:0-600000 GCA_037367405.1 Ottelia alismoides | reverse complement strand
AGCTCCTCCTTGAAGATGGGCTCTATCGGCGAATGTTTCTTTGGGCAAGGCTCTAAGGTGGAGATGTAACACGGCGTGGAAGAATGTGTTGTGCGGAGGTGTGGCACGATCCAAGGCAGAGGGCGGGAACTGTTAACGGTGGAGAGGTGGAGGATGTTATCGGGGAGATGGTTGGTAGCAGTCTCTCAACAGTGGTCGACACTGGAGCAAGGCAACCCCGCTAAGGGGAAGACCTGCAACAACCTTTAGAAGGTTGGATCTCGCTGGATCGAGGGGAGGTCGGTATGTCACCCCGGCTCCCTACTCTGCTGTACAGTCGGCGGATGCAGATGGCGAAGGGCGGTGATGTGATTTTATAGGATGAGGACATAGCTGGTTATGGAAGAGCAAGTGAAAATTGAGGGGATTTGCGGATTGGTCGAGACTGGATAGAGAATTAGATAGATTTCGACGCTAGACGCGATTTTTGCGAGTTGGCAGAGGCCCAAGATGGAAGGAGATTGGGGTGATTTGAGCCAAGGGAGGAAGGTGGCCGGCGATGGAAAGAATCGCAGTGTACGATGAGTACGGCGACGCACAACCAGAGATGGAAGAGATCAACAAGGGAGGCGGTCACACGTGAGAAGGGAGGAGGGCGGCGGAGTCACCCAAAAGGGGAGAGGAGGCAGGAGGATGATGCACAAGGGTCGTCCGATCGGCCGAGATCGGACGGCCTTAGTGCAACCACGTGGCATTATTTTATTTTATTTTTTATTTTTAAATTTTATTATTATTTTTAAAATTTTATTAATTAAAAAATCTAATTATAAAAAAGCTCAAAAATGGTGCCAGCACCTCCAGAAAATTCGAAAATAAAATATAAATATAAATTAAAAATAATCAGATGACCTCAGATCGAAAAAGTTTTTCATAAAAGTTGCTCGTCTCTATGAAATCTACAATTTTTATTCAGGTATCAAAACCAAAATCGGTCAATTGCATAAAGTGATATTTTTGGGGTATCCCTTGTACATAGAATACCTTGTTTTTTTGGGTTTTTTTTAAACCAGATACAAATCTGGAAAAATGATAATATCAAAGATAAATATTTACACATTAATATATATATTTTGGATTTTTATTAAGTAAGAAAAGGTAGAAATAAATAAAATACAACAACGACAACTTTTATGCAGACAATTAGGGTAGACTCGGACTATGTTAGCTTCTTTGATATCAAACTCATTTTGGATTTGGATTTTTACACATTTTTATAAAAATTTTATCAAAGAAAATCGAAGAAAAAGAAATAATATAAAATGAGTCAATTATGTACGTAAAATAATAGGTCAAAAACCGCTCAAATACAAAATGTACAAAAGAGGTCCAAACCCCAACTTTCTTATATGAGATCCGATTCACTTGAATTTGATTTTATTTTGAAGGTAATTGAATGTACATTAGTTCAAAAGTGAGTAGGATAAAATCGGACATTGTATGAGGAAGATATCGACATTTTAGTTCGAAAATCTTTGAATTAGGTTTTGAGTTTCTGGTCCACTTATTTAGGTTAATGATTTTTTGTATTTTTCATTTATTCTTGTTAGTAATATGTACACAATGAAGGTGGTTTCCAGTGATTTGGAGTTAGCATGAATTTATTAGAAATTAAAGAAGTTAGGACATTTTACAGGTTAATTAAACAAGGATTTTTGGCTTCTTATTATATGCAATATGAGTGATAAAATACAATTATTACTTATACATGCATGAATGCTAATTATGCATAATAAATGAAGAAATGCTAATGATTTTTTGGATATTTGAGCTTAATTAGTCATTTTTAGAGTGATGAATCTAAGATTCATCATCCCCATGTACTTAAACCATGCTCATCCCCGAGCATCTAAAGAAATGCAATGAGATGAAATGAGATTGGGTTATATACCAAGACCATGAGTAAGTAGAAGGTGAAAATGGAACTAGACCCTTCCTTTGGATTATTAGTTTGGCGGAACTTCTGTGAGACAGGGATTTAAAATCAACAGCCTCCAAGTTCTACACATCATGTCACTGTTTTGGCTCAGAAGTCATCTTAGATTAATCCTCCTCCCAAATCATACCCCATGATAATTGAATAATCGACTCATGTGTGTGAAAGGTTTTAGCTCTTCCCATCCAGAATGTCAGACTACCATGCAAACCTCCTCTCCAGTAACTCGTCCTCGGGGAGTTAGGTATTTCCGTATAAGGTCTGTTGTGCTGTGTTTACAATTGAAGAGGGGGGGGGGATTAAAAGAAGGAGAAAAGAACTGGAGGGTAACCATTGTAGTCACATGTCCTTGTGAATTTGGCCAGTGTAGCCGAGTCTCCACCAAATTCTGTAGGCTGACTTGAAGCTTGGACCTTTTGTTCAAATATTTATTTGGTAGTAGGCTTCTTTTTTATTTAGATTTTTGGTTTCTCTTGCATGGATCTGGTTGTGCC
This sequence comes from Ottelia alismoides, assembly GCA_037367405.1. NCBI lineage: Eukaryota > Viridiplantae > Streptophyta > Magnoliopsida > Alismatales > Hydrocharitaceae > Ottelia > Ottelia alismoides. Next base: position 597,534 of record JAZKJV010010975.1, on the reverse strand, counting down.
CCTACGGATATGGAACTTTTTTCCATACATTTTTTGGGGTCTTAGAAAAAATTGTACCCAGTCGTCCATCCCTTTTCCGAAGCTTTATTTCAACCCATACTCCGGTCTTTAGATGTCCATGCTACCAGAAAAGATACTCGCACAATCTTCCAACACCCCATCTGAGTAGATCTAAGTGCATAGTGCGAGAGTATAAATTAATTCCCTATTCCAGAGTCGTACCCATAATGAAGAGACCAGGTTAGACACTAAGAGTCAAACTCTTCTACATTGTCATGTGGAACTCGAAGAATTAAGTCATGGACCAGAAGCTTCTAAAATCATTTTTCTCGGTGAATTTCCTCTAAAAATTAGGTGGATTAATGTCAAGTTCGGACCACTATCAGTTTCTGCTCATAACTTGGTTTAGAACCCAATGGCTTTTAACAAATCCATGAAATGCATGTAATGTTGGATGAAGTGCGTGCATGTGCCTGAAATGCAAACAATTTTTTTTGTGTTTTTTATTTTATTGATTTTTTTCTTTGATTGATTTTTTAGAGATATATTTTTATGCAAAAAAATTTATGAAAAAATGAATAAGAAGCCATTTTTTTAAAAAATTCCGTTGGACACAGTTAGTGTTAATTGCAAAACTCATTTTTTGTTTGTTTTCTTTTTGTTAACATTTTTTTTGAAGATTTACAAGTTAGTTACCCACCCTGTAAATACATATAGACTTATGTGAAAGTATGTGTTATGGGTAAATATATACAGAGTATATATACACACCCCTATACTTAGCGAGTGTTGTGTCCTCAGAGAACAAGAAGTGCAAAGAAGACATAGCTCGAGCTAAACGCAAGGGAGTGACAAAGAATTATAAACAATAGAAGTCAACTCACCCCCTATACTTAGACTGTGATCAACTCAACTACACAAGAAGAGCGAAAATGATTAAGATGAGATGATGGGAGAAGTAGATTAAGAGAGTATATACAATATGGCATCGGGTCCCCCTATACTTAGGCCCTAGTCGGCCTAAGTACATAAGAAGGGTGGAAATGGAGTGATCGAGAGAATGAGAGTGTGAGGAATGTGGTATATACAGATGGCATCAGTCCCCCCTATACTTAGGCCTTGGCCTAAGTAGAGGAGGAAGATGTACAAGGGAACTGATGGGGTCAGGAGGGAGGGTGGTTGCCGATGATTAAGGAGGTTTCGACGAATCTTTTTGTTAGCCTGTGGTGGGAGATCGTAATGATAGGAATATGATGAAGCAGAAGATTCCCAATTACCGACAGTCATTTTCGAAAAAATCATTGAAATATTCCTCCCTGGTCAGTGTGCGTCCCACATATTTGTTCTTAACTGACTTAATGCATTTCTTTGTCGGGTCAATTTGATCAAAGTGGTCCAAGAAGATTTCGGCCAACTCAGTGTGAGCCCATGCATATGTTTCAGGATCATATAAAAAGTCATGTATGGAATTGGAGGTTAAAGTAGCAGGAAATGGAGGGTTGGGGAGAGTCTCTGATCCAATGGTCTGTGCCACAACCGATCTTGGGTGTAGCAGTGGGGTAGGGCTCTTCTACAGCTTGGTAGTTACAGCTGTTGACAGCTTCGTGGGTTGCCTCAAAATTTCATGTTTCCTTAAAGAGTAAAATTGATTTCCCGAGTCTCGCACTCAATAATTGGCTTAGCCAATGCCAAGAATGGCTTTCCGAAAATGATTAGAGACTGGGTGAAGTTTCCTTGATACTCAATATCAATGATCATGAAGTGCACCTTCAGTGGAGCACCTTGGAACGTAACGATGATAGAAATGGTTCCTCTCAACTGCTTTATAGATCAATCAGCTAGTTGAATGATCTCTCTTGTCTTCCTGATAGGTACGAGTTTGAGATTGTCAAATACAGAGGTCGAGAGAATATTGATTGGTGAGTCATCATCGATTTGAACATGGGTAAATATTGTGTTTTTGATTCCACAATCAAATCTGGGCAACTGCTTCACTCTACAACTCTTGATCTTTCGCCTCAACACTAAAGAGGTAGCCATTGACAAGATATATCTTTCAGTCCTTGTTCTCTTCTTGCCTGACTTTTTAGCATTAATTTACTCACTACAAACCCTTTAAGGTCGGGGAAGTCTTCAATGTCCCGAATCAAAGGAAGTTTAAAAAGCAATCTTTTATCCAATGCTTCCCCGAGAATAGGATCCAAATTCTTCAAGTCCTCTCCACTTTTCAGTTTTAATGAATTTTTCTGCTTTTTCAATTTTTTGAGTGTTTTTGAATTTTTAGATTTTTTTGATCTTTTTAGTGTGGTGTGTAGATGTGTCGATCTCCATAACTGAGGAGGGGATTTGATGTGCCAAGTCAGAGTTAGAGTCATCCCTAAAGGAATAGTATGCAGAAGTGTCGATGTCAGAGTCATCCCTAGGTTGAACAGGTTTCTGAGTATTCTCGGAGTTTTCAACTTGAGATCCAATCATTCTATCTTCTCCTTCCATACCCGAGCTACCATACAATGAAATTAGTCAGTCAGTGAAATTTCTAATTTTGTCCTCAATTAATGCATATTTCTTAATTATCCTCAAAATTTCATCCTAAAATTTTTTTCATGATCAATCATGGGAGCAGCCTGTTTAATTAAAGGATATTGAGAACTTTATGTTTCATACTTAATGTAATGTGACTTAGGCATGTACTGTTGGGTTGAGTAAAGTCCATTTCCATGGTTATGATTAGTTAGATCCTCATATCGTAGAATCATACAGGGTTCATGTGTGTTGATACCATCAGCCAGGTATTCTGTATGTGGAGTCTGTCTGAAGGAGTGATATGAAGGTTGGTCAATAGGGATTTGATTGTCATGGATAATCCAACACTGATGATCATTAGGTGCGGTCCTCTCCATCTGATTTGGTCGATCCATCATGTTATTCCCTAAGGTCCAATCAGGATGTATACATGTAAAGTGTTGACCTATTTCAATATTATGATGAGGAGAGAATGTAGTCAGTTGGAATCATTGTCTCGATCGATCATTGGTATCAAAAGTTGTTTGATCTTTAAATGGTTCAACAAGAACTTGGGAATAAGACAGGTTAGCCCAATATGAAGTATGATCATGTGTAGCAAAGGCTGGGGGAGGTGGCAAATATGGAGTGTTGAATTTAGTCGGATGATTAGGATATAGATTGGACTGGATTCATTCGAGGGTGAAAGTCTCCCGTAAATGTAGGAGGATGTCTAGAGGAAGAGGGTTTTGAGGATTTGGTTCTGACCGAGAAGAATTCATTTTCAAAGTACGGATCTGGTGGGTACTCAGACAAAAGTCCCATAATTTTTGAAGGAGGTTTATTAGTTAACATAATGGAGCACGAGATACTCAACAGAAAAACCCTAATTTGTAAATCAAGGAGATTAATGGCACATGTGTGTGGTTTTTGCTATTCGAGATCGGTTTACACACCAATACAAACACAATTCAAACCCTAGGTTCACCAACTCACACAATGAGGGCCGTAAGAGTTCAGACACTTATCTTATCAATTTTAGTTGGTGATAAATTCAATATTGGGAAAGATTTAGTGAACTGTTAAGTGCCATAGATTTTCCTAAAGACCGTCCTGAATTCTTGCGACTTTACACCTACTTTCATCAAGTATAGGTGTAAGTATGGACCGTAAGATGGCTACCCATTTCTTAAGGACAGAACACGTAGTGTCCTTTAAACCATCCACTCTACTAGGAAATCCACACCATTTACCAGCTACCCATATTTCCTCACTGAGAAGTAGCTAATCATTTTTATAGAATCAGTAAGTCAATTTGAAAATCCGGAGCTAGGTTCTATCCTTAAATGTACATCTCTTACCTCATAGCAAGATAAATGAATCCAAGGACGAGGTTTCTCTCCCGCAAAAATTCATGGTTTTATGAGTTAATTAAAATCATCTTTGTTTATCAGTCCCAATTTTAACGAGGTGATCAATGAAAAATTACGTGAGCACAAATACACGTTTACCATCCAATCCCAATTATCTTTAAAATTTACGTGGTAAAATATGAGGGAGAAATTCAGGAAAAGCTGATGCATGTGAAACAATGATGTATGCTCAGATAGAAGACTTACAGTGGTACCTCGCAATCTCCATGTGGGATGTAATACATGATTTGAAAATTATTCTATACGAATGCAAGCCGACAAAACCGCACCTAGCATAAAGTTCTATTAGCCGTAAATAACTAATTTAAAATTTCGACTAAATTAGATGATCTAATGTGCATCTCAATTAAAGTGCAGTGTGGTCCTATGTTCTACAAGCACAATCAATTAAATCCTAGAAGCTCTAATAGTCGTATGTGCAGGTATAACCTATGAGTCACTCAAGTCGGACCCTACCCTCACTGGAGAGTGAAATAGGCCACGACACACCATCGAAAAAGTTCAAGGTCTTGTTACACATGCGAGAGTCCAAACGGACACTGCTGTAAATGAGCAATTAACTACAAAAATTAAAATTGCAGAAACATAAATCCTAGACTCTACACTCTTTCATGAATCAACTCGATCTTAATTTTATTGCGGCTTGTTAATCGGTGAAGATGTGTTGATTTCAAGAGAACCGTTCCACGGGTGTCGGGTACCTCACACGAAAAATAAGAGAGAAAGTGTAAGAGAGTGACATAAAAATTAATTAAAGATAAAATAAGAAAATAAATACTGAAATAAAATAAAATAAATACAGAAAAACTATGGAAAATATACAGTGATGAGGTTCGGGGGTCAGACTACCCGAACATATGAAAAACCTAGCACTATTTTTTTAGACAAAATCTAAGCTGTTTGCCTCCCGGCAACGATACCATCTAATGAGTCACGAAAACCCTACTTTAATTTACGTGAATTATTGTTTAAATTTATCATTTCATTGTAGGCGGGAATTCGAAATCGATCAAGAAATAACAGCAATAGTTAATTCAATTTTTATCAGCGTGGTTTTATATTTATTTTACTTGGTAAGTCCCAAGGTCGAACTCAAGGAGGCAAAGGAACAATCTAGAATTATGTCTATCAAAGTTCGTGTACGATTTTTGAGGCGGTATTTTTTTGGTATTTTTAATGTAATTTTAGAATGCAAAATGCAAATGTGGCCAATTTTGGGGATAAAAATGCAATTTCAATCAAATGATATCCATAAATCACGAAACTTGGCCGATATGTTAATAATGATGAAAGAAACACAATGTAATTTTTTTTGAAATTTTCTGATACAAGATGAATATTTAAAGAATTTATGAATGCAAATAGTGTTAACTTCAATATTTAATTATAATAAATATTAGACCTAATTATTTTCAAAGAATAAAATTATCCAAGATCTATTACTAGGTAATTGATCTCAGAAAAATCCTAAACCTTGAAAATACAAGATTTAGTACCTATTAAAAATTAAATATTGAAATCTACAAAATGATTTTAATAAAGCCAACCATGCATGCAAATGCAATTCTTTTGGGCACAATGTAGTTAACAATTAATAACGATCCGTGAGTTTTTGGTAATTTTAGAGCAATGGTCAGTTATCTATGAATTTCTAAGTATAGACTGGGTAAAATATGCATTTTTTTGCAAGAACATTAATAACTAATTAACCATAATGAATAAAATATCAAGCATATGCCACAATGTAGATAATTATTGAGAAACACAGTGCAATTTTTAACTAATAAAATGATGCAGTAGAGTTATTCAAATAATGAGTGCGACACAAGGTCTATTTGTAAAATTACAATAAGCAAATAAAATAAGAGATACTGTAGTGAGGGGACTAATTTGAAATTACCTACACCTTGAGGGGTTTCTGCAAAATTGGGAGAGGGGCACGTGCGACGGATGGTAGGGCCTAGATGGAATTAAGTGGAATTTCGAGTTTTCTTTCTGCAATTTGCCCAAGTGGTCACATGCATAGCACGTGACCCATGGGTGCTTGATTTGGGCGTAAATCGATGGATCTCTAGGGGATTTGTCACAAATGACCCTCACGCACATGAGGATTGATGAATCTCGGATTCATCACTCTAATTCTCATTAATTAAGCTCCTTTCCCTCAAAAGCATCAGCATTTCTGCATTTATTCTGCATAATTAGCATTCATGCATGTTTGCATAAGATTGGCATTTTATCCATCATTTTTGCACAAAATAAGAAGCCAAAAATCCAAGCCAAAGTTGACCTGTAAATAACCTAATTTCCCAGATTTTTAACTCCTTCATGCTAACTCCGAATGACATAAAACTACTCCACTGTGTACATATCACTAACAAGAATAAATGAAAAATACAAAAAAATATTAACTTGTTAAGTGGACCAAAAACCCAAACCCTAGTTTCAGGATTTTCAGACTAAAAGCCCAATATCTTCCCAGTCCAGTATCCGATTTGATCCTACTCACTTTTGAACTAATGCACATTCAATTACCTTCAAAACAAGACCAAGCTCAAGTGAATCGGAGCTCGTACGTGAAAGTTGGGTTTTGGGCCTCTTTTGTACATTGTGTATTTGAGCTATTTTGACCTGATATTTTATGTACATATTTTCTTAATTAATAAAATTCCAAAAAAATTAGATTAAGGTGTCTTTAATTATCTTTGATTTTTCGATATTTTTTTGAATTTCTTATCTGGTTTAAAAATGACAAAAAAAATTACAAAACCTAAAAATCTAGGTATTCTATGTACATGGGATACCCCAAAATACACTTTGTGCATTTGATCCTTTTTGGCTTTGATGTCTTCATGAAAGTTGTAGATCTCACTGAGACGAGCATTTTTTGTGAAGGAACTTTTCCGATTCGAGATCATTTGCTATTTATTTTGTATTTTATAAAGGCTTTTATTTCAGAATTTTCTGGTGCTGACATGTGGCAGCACCTGGTGCCGCCACGTGTCAGTGTTTTTTAGCTTTTTTATAATTCGTTAAAAAAAATAAAGGACACGCACGTGCCTCCAAGGCACGTGCTTCGCACGTGCCCCGCGCACCCTCTCTCCTTAAACTCCAGCGCCACGTGGCGCCTCTACGGCCGTTCGATCAGCAGTTGATCGAACGATCGCTGCGCGTCGTATTCCACCCGCATCTTCCCCACGCTGTGCATCTTCCTCCCTCGCCTCCCCCTTCCGCAACAACCGCCGCACCTGCCCTCCACAACCGCCGCTCCTCAAACCTCGCCTCCAGCCGTCGCCCCGCTATCCTCGCAACGGCCAAACCACCCCCGCTCATCTCGCAACTCCCCGCCGGCTGCCCTACCCTCATCCTATTTAAGAGCTTTGACCGACCCCTTCACCCACATCCGTCGATAAAGCTTCGGGTTCCGGTGGTGACAGCCCGGGCTTCCCTTGACGTCGATGAGATCCGGCCACCGCCATCACGGCCGTTGCAGCAGCGCCGCACGACCGCACTGCCAAGCTTCATCTCGACGTCGAGCCTACGCCTACATCTACGACGATCACCTCCATCTGCAACATCTACATCATCTCCACCTTCGCCCATGACTCACCTCCGTCGAGCCCACCTACGACTTCTTCGACCTTATACCTCCAGGTTCATCATCAACATTTCTTCTCTGACAATAACTACACCTCCATCGCCATCGACAACCCCCAACGACCGTCCGCCGCTCCTCCAAATCCACCGGAGCTCCATCGTTCACCTACTCCGCCTACTACGCCAGGCACTTCACACCACGACGACCAACACCGCCGGAGCTACTCCGCTCCCACGCCTTCATCTCCAGCCGGGTCTCCACCAGCCCCCTTCCGCAACCGGAGCACACCACCGGGGCTCAGCTGCCGTCCCTCTTCCACCACCACAGGTCGGGCGTCAGGACTGAGACCCTCCACTCACGTGCGCGGCACGTGAGCTCGAAGGGAACTTCAGCAACCCACAGGTCACGTGCTAGGCACGTGACCTCGTGGTCAAACTGCAAGTCGCCCCCTATGAAACCCTCATATTTGCAATCAAGTCCAGCTCCAGAGGTCACGTGCTCCGCGCGTGACCCTCTGGCATATTTGCAGACGCCCTCCCATATTATTGGTATTTACATTTCCGTCCCCTTTATTATTTTTATATTTATTTTATTTAAATATTGCACCTATACCCCTGTGTTCCCCTATTGTTTCGAACCTCTACTTGCATCATTTAATTATCAAAAAATAGCATGATGTTTCTCATTTAATTCTCTACAATTTGACATATTGTGGGTATTTTTGTGATTAGTGGTTAATTAATAATCAATTATTCTATGGAAATTTTCATATTTTGCCTAGTTTATGCTCTTATTTTTGTAGTTGATTAAACATTGCTCTAAAAATCCCCAAAAAATCATATATTGTAGAGATTGTTGTGCTTGACATTGTGCCCAAAAATGATTTGCATTTGCATGCATAATTTGCCCTGTAAAAGTTATTTTGCATATTTCAGTATTTATTTTTTAATAGGTATTAAATCTCACATTTTCGAGGTTTAGGATTTTTCTGAGATCAATCCCCTAGTGATATATCTTAGATAATTTTGTTTCTTGAAAATAAGTAGGTTTAGTATTTATTATAATTAAATATTGAAAGTCATTCTGTTTGCATTTAAAAATTCATAAAAATTTCATATTGCATTCAAAAATCCCAAAAAATTAACATTGCATTCATTTCATCATAATCTACATTGTGGCCGAGTTTGTATTTTTCAGACATCGTTTGAACATAGTCGATATTTTAGTCCCTAAAATCGGCCGAAATTGCATCTTGCATCCCTTATTTCCATTAAAAATTCTAAAAATAGACCGCCTCGAAAACCGTACACGAATCTTGATAGACATAACTCTAGGTTGTTTCTTTGCCTCCTTGTGATTGACCTTGGGACTTGCCCTAGTTAAATAAACATAAACCACTTGACTGAAATTGATTAAATATTTATGGTTATTTCTTGACCGATTGCGATCGCCGCCTACAACGAATGACAAACCATATTTTTCGCACGAACAAATAAAAACATCTTTTTAAAGCCGCGATTATCGGACTCGTCAGATGGCGCCGTTGCCGGGGAGGCAAACGGCTTAGTTTTATGTTTTGAAATTTCTTGTTTGGTTTTCCGCATTCGGGTAGTCTGACCCCCGAATTGTTCATTGTAAATCCCATTTATTTTCCTGCATTTATTTTTCTTATCCTTTTATTATTTTTGAGTCACTCTCTTACATTATCTTTCTTATTTTTCTTGCAAGGTACTCGGCGTACGTGGAGCGGTTTTCCTAAAAGCCGAAGCATCTTCACCGACATCCGAAAAAGCTGCAATTAATTTAAGATCGAGTCAAGTCGTGAGAGAGCATAGAGTATAGGCTTTTAATTTCTATAATTTTATTTAACTGCTCATTTACAACAGTGTCCGTTTGGACTCTCACGCATGTAAAAAGACCTTGAACTTTTCTGTGGTGTGTCGTGGCCTGTTTCAGTCTCCGGTGAGGGTGGGGCCCGACTTGAGTGACGATTAGGATAGACTTGCACATACGGCTCCCAGAGCATTTATATTTTTGATTGTGCTCGTAGGATCTAAAAGCCACACTGCACTTTAACTGAGACGTACATAGATCATTCAATTTAGCCAAAATTTAAATCAATTCTTTCTCGCTAATAGAACTTTCTGCTTAGGTGCGGTTTTTCATCAGCTTGCACTAATTTAGAATAAATTTTCAATTCTATATTGCATCCCACATGGAGATTGCGAGGAAGCACTGTAAGTCTTCTAACTGAGCATACATCATTGCTTTCACGTGCATCGGCTTTCCCGAACTCCTCCCTCTTATTTCATCACATAATTTTAAAGGAAATTGGGACTGGACGGTAGACGTATATTTGTGCTCATATACTTTTTCAGTGATCGCCTCATTAAAATTGGGACTGCTAAATATAGCCGATTTCAAATTAACCCATAAAATCAAGAATTTTTTCGGGAGAGCAACCCCGACCTTGGATGATTTTATTTTTCTGAGAGAGCGAGAGACGACACTTAAGGTTAGAACTAAGCTCCGAAAATTTCAGCACCTAACAACTCGCTAAATTTTCGCCAAGATTGATTTATCACCAATTAAAATTGAAAAGATAATAGCTGAACTCTTATGGCTTCATTGTATGAGTTGGTGAACCAGGGGATTGATTTGTGTTTGCCTTGGTGTGCGTGAACCTATACCGAAGATCAAAAGCTGCACCTTTGATAAAAATTCTTTTGACTCTCATATACATTCATCTCTCTCTTTCTTGATTTAAATCTCATCATGGAACCTTTTCCAAATTGTAGATCCAACCCATCATTTCTTTCAAATCTTTCAAAAATGACCGAACATTTTTCCGAAGACCCATCAGTGCTATACTATGAAAATGAATTTGTATCGGTTAGACCCAAAACACCTCCTCCAACTTCAATAAGAGACTCTCTAACACCAACACTCTCCACAAATCCGACTTGCTTCATGAAAGACAACCCTTTGTTTTCGGACCTGATAAACCAACAACCAACTGAGGTCTCCACTTCTTCATATATCAATCCTCTCTACACCGATCATACAATTGATCCTTCTTATTCGGTGAATGTCAATCCATCATTCATGGGAGATGATAACCACATGATTGAACTCAACACTTTTTCATATCTCCCGTCGTCTCCGGCGGTGAACATACATGAACAATCTTCATCTTGGATTGACCATGACAACCCCCTTTTCAGACATGACAACCATATAGAGGATTGGACTGAATACATAAAAACACAAAAACCCTGTATGCTGACTACACCACATCAAGATCCGACCACTCATGATCAAAGCAATAAATTCTGCTCGGATCAACTCTACATGTATGGATCATATGAGCAGCCGCCTTCAATAATTATTGAGGAGGTATTTTCTGAAAATAATAATCATATATCGGAGATTCCAAGAGACTCCTCTCCTAGCACATATAGGAAAATGGAAGATGAAATTATTGAATCGCAAGAACACACATCGACTGCTCCCATAAGTGATCATGAACAAATTTTTGAGGATGATATTTCGAGGATAAATAAAAGATTTGAATCAATGGAGGATAGATTGCAAAAATTCACCGACAGATTAATCTCATTCTATGGTGACTCGGACAGTAAAATGAATGAGGAAATGATTGGATTTGAGATTGAAAATTCTGAGGATATTCAGGAACCTATGGACGATTCTGACAATATCACTTCTGCATGTTATTCCCCTAGAAATTACTATGCCACTAACTATCATTCTGAACACACCACGCCCCCACACCACACAGAAAATACCAAAAAAATGGAAATATTTGAAAACCATAAAAAATTGAAAATCCAGAAAATTTCATAAAAATTGAGACTGAAGACGATCTGAGGAATTGGATCCAACTATACGGGAAGCACTGGAAAAACCCTTGATGTTTGAACTTCCCTTTATACATGCCAGTGAACACTTCCCCGACCTTAAAAGATTTATAATGGATAAATTAATGAACAAAAAGTCGGGTAGGATACGAACAAAGATTGAAAGACATATCTTGTCAATGGCCTCCTCCTTGGTGTTGAGGAGAAAAACCAAGAGCCGCATAGTGAAGCGGTTGCCTAGATTTGACTATGAAATCAAAGATACAATTTTTACCCATGCTCGGATTGATGACGATTCACCGATCAATATCCTCCCGGCCTCTGTATTTCACGAACTCAAACTCGGACCGATTCGGAAGATACGAGAGATTGTTCAATTAGCATACCGATCGATAAAGAGGCTGAGAGGAATCATTTCTGTCATCATAAAGGTGCTCCGCTCAGAGTAGAATTCACGATCATTGATATTGAGCATCAAGGAGAATTTACACAGTCTCCAATCATTCTCAGAAAGCCGTTCTTAGCATTGGCTAATGCAATTATTGATTGTGAGACTCGGGAAATCAATTTTAAAGCATTGGAAGCACTTAGATTAGACCAAGTATTTGAGGAACCATGATCTTCTGAGGAAACCCACGAAGTCCCTGACAACCGCAACCATGAAGAGGTAGAAGAGCCCTACCCCGCTACGACACCTGAGATAGAGGTTGTTGATGAGACTATTGGTTTAGATAATGAACATACAGAGACTCTCCCCAGTATTTAAATTCCTGCATATCTCAAAATAGACAAATCCTTCTACTACGATCCTGAGACATATGCATGGTCGCACCCAGGGGCAACCTACTCGGATTATCTTGACCAAATCATCCCAAATCAAGAGTGCACCAACATTCGGGAGATTAAGAACAAGCACGCAGACCGAACACCGACCAAGGAGAAGTCCAATGGCTATTCATCTGGATACTCAAGTGAACCGACACCTTCACGAAGAAATAAAAAGAGAGTCACCTTTGACCTTTCGAAAGAGGAATCAGTCGATGATCCCTCATCAGGTCTGGAAAAGGTAGTCTACATGAGTGAAGTCTGTTCGACAACTCTAAAGCCATATCTTCGCAAGGATCCAAAATTCAACTTTCGTTGGACAACTCCCGTTCCTAACTACTACTCATCCAAAGCTGATGCTCCTGCCCTCTTCAAGTACACTGGAATTATTTCGTATGAGATGACTGAGACCGGTGCTTCTGAATATTCATCCGAGGACAAACTGATTGACCCCAAGAAGGAACGAATTCTGAGGAAACAACTGAAGAAACAAAAAGACATGAATATTTGGAGTATGTACACTTTCGAATACTACTCCTATGAGGATAATTTCGATGATGGATATCTTTCATCTGACTCAAACACTTCATCCACTATCCATCATGATTTTTCTGAAGATAACACTGATAATAGTTGGGAATCATATGCCTCATCTCCATCTCATCATTACGATCTCCCACCGCAGTCTCACAAGAAGATCAGCCGAAAACCGCCTTAATCATCGGCTACCCACCCTCCCTCCTGACCATGTCGGTTCCCCTGTACAGCTTCTTCCTCTACTTAGGCCAAGGCCTAAGTATGGGGGGGACCGATGCCATTTGTATGTACCATTTTCTCTCATCACACTTCTCCTTCTCAATCACTCCATTTCCACCTTTCTCTTATACTTAGGCTGACCAGAGCCTAAGTATAGGGGGAACCGACACCCACCTGTATATACTGTCCTCATTTACATACCCCGACCGCCTCTTTTTGCACTCATCTTCTATACTTAGACTATTCACAGTCTAAGTATAGGGGGGCGGACCATTGTATATGAATTTTCCACTCTCTTACGCTTAGCCCGAGCTATGTCTTCATTATGCTTCTTGTGCTCTGAGGACACAACACTCACTAGGTATAGGGGGGGGGGGTCTGTATATATACTGTGTATATATTTTAGCCATACCTCGTACTTTCGCGTAAGTCTTTATGTATTTACGGGGTGGGTAATTCATCAAAAAAAGAGAAGAAAAGAAAAGAAAAGAAAGAGGATTTTGTCACTAACACTGACTTTGCCCAAAAATTTTGAAAATAGCTTCTTATTCATTTTTGTGTTGACAAAAAAAAATCCCTTGCATAAAAAGAAAAATGTGTATCTGCATTTCACTCCTGCATTTCATCCAGCATCGCATTCATCTGCATCTGTGAAAAGTCATTGGGTTCTGAACCAAGTTGTGATCAGAAATCGAGAGTGGTCTGGACTTCACCTTAATCCACCTAATTTTCAGAGGAACTTCACCGAGAGATAGGATTTTAAGAGCTTCAGGTCTTTTGACTTAATTCTTTAAGTTCGACAAGACAATGTGCAACGTTTGACTCTTAGTGTCTTAAACTGGTCTCTTCTTTCTGGGTACAACTCTGGAATAGGGAATTAATTTGTACTCTCGCACTATGCACTTAGCTCAACTCAGACGGGATGTTGGAAGACTGTGTGAGTTTCTTTTCTGGTAGCGTGGAAATCTAAAGACTGGAGTACGGGTTGAAATAAAGCTTCGGAAAATGGATGGACAGCTGGGCACAATTTTTTTCTAAGACCCCAAAAAATGTACGGAACAAAAAGACTCTATATCCATAGGGGCACAACAAGATCCAAGCAGAACCACCAAAAATTCCAAATACAAAGAAGCATTCTACCAAATAAATATCTGACCAAAAAGGTCCAAGCTTTAATAAACCTGCAGATTTTGATGGAGACTCGGCTACACTAGCCAGCTTCACAAGGAGAGGTGACTACACTGGCCACCCTCCAGTTCTTTTCCCCTTCTTCTATCTTCTCCCCTCAATTCGATTGTGAACACAACGCGACAGACCTTAGAAGGAAATACCTGACTCCCCGAGGACGAGTTACTGGAGAGGAGAGGAGCATGTAAGTTCGACATTCTGGATGGGAAGAGCTAAAACCCTTCACAAACATGAGTCAGTTGTTCAATGTTCATAGGGTATACTTTGGGAAGAGGATTGATCTAAGATGACTTCTGAGCCGAAACTGTGACAATGATGTGTAGAACTTGAGGGCTGTTGATTTTAAAATTCTAAGTCTCACAGAAGTTATGCCACACTATTAATCCAAAGGTCGAGTTTAGTTTCATTTTCACCTTCAGCTCATGGTCTTGGTATGGAACCCAATCTCATTTCACCTTATGGCATTTCTTTTTGATGCTCAGGGACGAGCATGGTTTAAGTATAGGGGGATGATGAATCTCGGATTCATCACTCTAATTCTCATTAATTAAGCTCCTTTCCCTCAAAATCATCAGAATTTTTACATTTATTCTGCATAATTAGCATTCGTGCATGTTTGCATAAGATTGGCATTTTATCCATCATTTTTGCACAAAATAAGAAGCCAAAAATCCAAGCCAAAGTTGACCTGTAAATAACCTAATTTCCCGGATTTTTAACTCGTTCATGCTAACTCGAATGACACAAAACTACCTCCACTGTGTACATATTACTAACAAGAATAATTGAAAAATACAAAAAAATCACTAACCCTGTTTAGTGGACCAAAAACCCAAACCCTAGTTTCAGGATTTTCGGACTAAAAGCCCCATATCTTCCCCATCCAGTGTTCGATTTGATCCTAGTCACTTTTGAACTAATTCACATTCAATTACCTTCAAAACAAGGCCAAGTTCAAGTGAATCGGAGCTCGTATGTGAACGTTGGGTTTTGGGCCTCTTTTGTACATTGTGTATTTGAGCTATTTTGACCTGATATTTTATGTACATATTTTCTTAATAAATAAAATTCAAAAAAAAATTAGATTAAGGTGTCTTTATTTATCTTTGATTTTTCCATATTTTTTTCTGAATTTTTATCTGGTTTCAAAATGACAAAAAATTACAAAACCCAAAAAATATAGGTATTCTACGTACATGGGATACCCCAAAATTCACTTTGTGCATTTGATCGTTTTTGGCTTTGATGTCTTCATGAAAGTTGTAGATCTCATCGAGACGAGCATTTTTTATGAAGGAACTTTTTTGATCTGAGATCATTTGCTATCTATTTTGTATTTTGTAAAGGCTTTTATTTCGGAATTTTCTTGTGCTGACACGTGGCCGCACCTGGTGCCGCCACGTGTCAGCGGTTTTTAGCCTTTTTATAATTCGTTAAAAAAATAAAAGACGCATGTGCATTGCACGTGCCTCCAAGGCACGTGCCCGTGCACCCTCTCTCCTTAGACTCCAGCGCCATGTGGCGCCTCTACGGCCGTTCGATCAACGGCTGATCGAACGGCCGCTGCGCGTCGTCTTCCACCCGCATCTTCCCCACGCTGTGCATCTTCCTCCCTCACCTCCCCCTTCCGCAACAACAACCGCACCTGCCCTCCGCAACCACCGCTCCTCAAACCTCGCCTCGAGCCGCTGCCCCGTTATCCTTGCAACGACCAAACCACCCTCGCTCATCTCGCAACTCCCCGCCGGCTGCCCTACCCTCATCCTATTTAAGAGATTTGACCGACCCTTTCACCCACATCCGTCGATAGAGCTTCGAGGTCCGGTGGTGACAGCCTAGGCTTCCCTCGACGTCGACGAGATCCGGCCGCCGCCATCACGGTCGTTGCAGCAGCGCCGCAAGGCCGTACTGCCAAGCTCTATTTCGACGTCGAGCCTATGCCTACGTCTACGACGATCACCTCCATCTGCAATGTCTACATCATCTCCACCTCCGCCCATGACTCACCTCCGTCGAGCCCACCTACAACTTCTTCGACCTTACACCTCCAGGTTCATCATCAATGTTTCTTCTTCGACAACGACTACACCTCCATCGTCATCGACAACCCCCAACGACCGTCCGCCGCTCCTCCAAATCCACCGGAGCTCCATCGTTCACCTGATCCGCCTACTACACCAGGCACTTCACGCCACGATGACCAACACCGCCGGAGTTACTCCGCCCCCGCGCCTTCGTCTCCAGCCAGGTCTCCACCAGCCGCCTTCCGCAACCGGAGCACGCCACCGAGGCTCAGCTACCGTCCCTCTTCCACCACCACAGGCCGGGCATCAGGCCCGAGGCCCTCCACTCACGTGCGCAGTACGTGAGCCCGGAGGGAACTTCAACAACCTTCGGGTCACGTGCCAGGCACGTGACTCGTGGTCAAACTGGAAGTCGCCCCCTCCGAGTCCCTCATATTTGCAATCAAGTCCAACTCCAGAGGTCACGTGCTCCGTATGTGACCCTCTGGCATATTTGCAGACGCTCCCACATATTATTGGTATTTACATTTTTGTCCTGCGTTGTTTTTATATTTATTTTATTTAAATATTGCATCTATACCCCTGTGTTCCCCTATTGTTTCGAATCTCTACATTGCATCATTTAATTATAAAAAAATAGCATGATGTTTCTCATTTAATTCTCTACAGTTTGACATGTTGTTGGTATTTTTGTGATTAGTGGTTATAATAATCAATTATTCTGTGGAAATTTTCATATTTTGCCCAGTTTATGCTCTTAACTTTGTAGTTGATTAAACATTGCTTTAAAGATCCCCGAAAAATCATATATTGTAGAGATTGTTATGCTTGACATTGTGCCCAAAAAAGATTTGCATTTGCATGCATAATTTGCCCTGTAAAAATCTTTTTGCATATTTCAGTATTTAATTTTTAATACGTTTTAAATCTCACATTTTTGAGGTTTAGGAATTTTCTGAGATCAATCCCCTTGTGATAGATCTTAGATAATTTTGTTTCTTGAAAATAAATAGGTTTAGTATTTATTATAATTAAATATTTAAAGTCATTCTGTTTGCATTTAAAAATTCATAAAAAAATCATATTGCATCCAAAAATCCCAAAAAAATTATAGTGCTTTGATTTTATCATAATCTATGTTGTGGCCAAGTTTTGTATTTTTCGGACATCGTTTGAACATAGTCGATATTTTAGTCCCTAAAATAGGCCGAAATTGCATCTTGCATCCCTTATTTGCATTAAAAATTCCAAAAATAGACCGCCTCAAAAACCGTGCACGAATCTTGATAGACGTAACTCTAGGTTGTTCCTTTGCCTCCTTGTGATCGACCTTGAGATTTTCCCAAGTAAAATAAACATAAAACCACTTGACTGAAATTGATTAAATATTTGTGGTTATTTCTTGACCGATTCCAATCGCCGCCTACAACAAACGACAAACCATATTTTTGGCACGAATAAGTAAAAACATCTTTTTAAAGCCGCGATTATCGGACTCGTCAAGGATCACATGGGGGGAAGGCATTCATTAAATACGTTCCCCATCGCACGTGCCGCGCACGTGGCGGGGGCCTCGGGCTTCACTTCTGGTGGCTCGCGTGGGAGAGAGGTGGAGGATGGTCGGCTCTGGTGAGTTTGGCCGAAGCGGTGGCTTGTGTAGGTCTCTCTAGTAGCTTGTTTATTGGGGGACGTTTGGCGTGGGGCTGCTGGAGTTGAGGAAGTAGGCAGAGTGAGTTCTCCTGGAGGGGGCGATGAAGATGTTGGCACAATTAATGGAGTAGGCGCTACTCCTTCTCTTGCTCGAAGTTGAAGGCGAAACTAGAGACTGATGGAAGGCAAGATGGTGAAGTAGCTCGGGATACAATTGTAGTGGCTCACGGTGGACTAAGATCGGAGCGGGAAGCAGCTCGCGAGGAGGGCAATGCTCCAACAAGGTTGGTGGGAGAAACCTCAGACCTCGTTGACTTGAAGGAAGAGGAGGGGCACTGTCACCGCCGACTCCTCCTTGAAGATGGGCTCTGTCGATAGACCTTTCTTTGGGCAAGGCTCGAAGGTGGAGATGTAATACGGCGTGGCGGAATGTGTGGTGCGATGGTGTGGTACAATCCAAGGCGGAGGGTGGGAACTGTTAACGATGGAGAGGTGTAGGATGTTATCCGGGAGATGGTTGGGAGCGGTGGCTCAATGGTGTTCGACATTGGAGGAAGGCAGATTCACTAAGGGGGAGACCTGCAATGACCTTTAGAAAGTCAGATGTCATTGTATTGAGGGGAGGTTGGTCTGTCACCCCGGCTCCCCACTCTGGTGTGCAGTCGGCGGATGCCGATGGCGAAGGGCGGCGTCGTGATTTTATTGGATGAGGGGCAGAGCTGGTTATGGAAGAGAGAGTGGAGATTGTGGGGATTCACGGATTGGATGATAATCGAAGGAGAATCAGAGAGATTTCTGGGTGACACTAGATACAATTTTCACGAGTTGGCAGAGGCCCAAGACGGAAGGAGATCGGGGTGATTTGAGCCAAGGGAGGAAGGTGGTTAGCGATAGAAAGAATCGTGGTGGAAGACGAGTGTGGTGGCGCACAAGCAGAGATGGAAGGTGATTGACGAGGGAGTCAGTCACACGTGAGAAGGGCGGAAGACGGCAGAGATGCCCATAAGGGGAGAGGAGGCGGGAGGAGGAAGCACAGGTGCCGTCCGATCAGCTAAGATCGGACGACCCTAGTGCGGCCATGTGGCATCTTTTTAATTTTTTTGTATTTTTAAATTTTATTATTTTTTATAATTAAAATCGAATTATAAAAATATCAAAATGGGTGCCACATGGCGGCTCTAGGAGCGGCTACGTGGCACCACTAGAAAATTCGAAAATAAAATATAAAGATAAATCGAAAATAAATAGAAAATGACCTTGGATCGAAAATGTTTTTTTACGAAAGTTTCTCATCTCGATGAAATTTAAAGCTTTCATGATGGGATAAAAACTAAAGTCATCAATTGGACAAAGTGATATTTTTGGGGTATCCCATGTACAGAGAACACATTGTTTTTTAGGTTTTCTATTTTTTATTATTTTTAAACCAGATAAAAATCGGAAAAATGATAAAAATAAAAAATAAGTATTTACACATTAATCTATTTGTTTGGATTTTTATTAAGCAAGAAAAGGAAGAAATAAAATAAAATACAAAAACGACAACTTTTGTGCGAACAATTATTGAAGACTCGGACTTTATTAGTTTCTTTTATTTCAAGCTCATATTGGATTTGGATTTTTATAAATTTTAATAAAACTTTTATCAAAGAAAACAATTGAAAAAGAAATAAAATAAAATGATTCAAGCATATATATAAAATAATAGGTTAAAACCCGCTAAAATACAAAATGTACAAAAGAGGCCCAAAACCCAACTTTCCCATATGAGTTCCGATTCACTTGAACTTGGTCTTATTTTGATGGTAATTGAATGTAAATTAGTTCAAAAGTGAGTAGGATCAAATCAAACACCGTATGAGAAAGATATCAACGTTTTAGTTCGGAAATCTTAGAATTCAGTTTTGAGTTTCTGGTCCACTTATTTAGGTTAATGATTTTTTTTGTATTTTTCATTTATTCTTGTTAGTAATATGTACACGATGGAGTGGTTTCAAGTGATTTGAAGCTACATGGATTTAATAAAAATCAGGGATGTTAGGCTATTTTACGTGTTAATTGAGCTAGGATTTTGGCTTCTTATTATATGCCATATAAGTGATAAAATACAACTATTAATTATACATGCATGAATGTTGATGATACAGAAGAAATGAAGAGATGCTAATGAACATTTGTGGATTTGAGCTTAATTAGTCATTTTTAGAGTGATGAATCCGAGATTTATCAACATGCATAAATAACTCTTTACATAATTAAATAAATGAATTTGGATTTAAATTTTATTATGAACTAATGAATTGGATTCATTTTTGGTTAGACGATTTTTTAGTTTTCCCATGATGGTAGGTGTAAATTAAGTATTTGAATAAATAATTAATTCTATAAATTATTAACCAATTGAAATTGAATTTGTTGAAAGACATATTGGAAGAGAATTCTCTTCAATTTCCCATAATAGAAAACCGCCATGGAAAGAGGAGAGAATTTCTCTCCAATTTCTCATGGTGGGCATCCATCACGGGAGAGAAAGTTAAGAGAATATTGCTTTGTATTTTATTCTCTTCAATTAATTCAAATTTTAAATTCTATCCAGATTTGAAAGTTACAACTAATTAGAGAGAGAGAGACTTGCTCTCTTCCCAACTCATTAGAGTAAGGCTCCATCTTAGCCTTCCATTGCCTTGTAAAAGAAAAGCTTGAGTTCTCTTCTCTAACTAATTTAGAATTATATTTTTCATTATAAAGTTTTATCTAGTCCTAAGAAGAAAGATGTGCAAATAGAAGAGAAAGACTTTCTTATTTTAGAGACTCGTACATCAAAGGTACTCTTGTATACTTTTGTGTTTGTGAAATTAATGAAGAAATTCTTCGATTACCATGCGATTTCATATTTGCAATCAATTTTTTGTTATATAATTATATTGGTGCTCATATGATGAACACCTTATTCTACGGATTTGATTCATTTACTTTGTGTCTTGTGATGTGGGAGGTTCTACCTCCATTAAGTATCACTCCTCCATCCACCCCCTCTACACTCTCACCGCTGCTACCACTGCATCATTGCCACTATAGACACCCTATTAAGGCTTGTCCTCCTTGGTGATGCATGTTAGGGGGACGTGTGAGAGGGGAGAAGTTCGGGAAGGATGAGGGGTGGAGGAGATAGTAGCTAGGTTGGGAGAGGGGATCATGGCATTGGTTTGTAAATTAGATAAAAAGGCTAAATATGCCTTATTTTTAAGCATACCATCTGCATCAGCATAACATATTAGCTTTTGATAAGGTTAATAAAAAATAGAATAAATCTCATCAATTGGTAGGTTAGATAATTAATGGTATTTAAACATTGATTAGCGAATTATCTTTTTAAATCCAACTAAAATAGTTGGTTATTCTAAATTTAGGAGATTACTTTGATTATCCTCTTTCCCATTAAACCTCCTCCAAATTGTTATAACATACTACAATCATATATGCAAACTCTAATAGGCCAAAACTCTTTCTCCTTCATCACAAGAGAGAAAGAGAGAGGGATCCGACAAAGGTTCTTTTTCTATCGGCATCGTGTTAGAATCCAACCAGGCAAGCATATTTATGATAGATTTTTTTGAACATTTATTAAGTGAACCAAATAAGCAATTCATATCGATTTGTTTTCAAACTATAAGCTATATACCAATTATATGTGAAAATAGGTTATATTGTGAGTCTATCTAAATTATGGCAATTTGTGTAAGTTGAATCCATTTCTATACACATGTTCCAACTACTTTATAATTTCATGTGTACCATTCACAAACTAAGTTAAAAAAATAAATTACAATGGAATTGAATTTTCAAATTGTGAATGAGTATATGAGTATAAAAAAATAATAACAATGAATTGTATACGTGATGATTCATAATGAATTATACGATACATATTTGTTTTTGTTTATCTTAGGTCAATAATGAAATTCTACCATTAAAACTTACTTTATGATAAATCAGGTATACCACAGATCTGTATTTTCATACAAATAATATAATGGATAAAGACAATCATGTGTAAATAAAAAGTGAAGAATCTCATGCATGCGATTAATTAGTATATTGTATAATTATATATAATTTTCCATGTAAAGTTCAAACTCAATAAGTGTCTTCGAGGGCGCGAGGAAAAAGATAAGGTTTTTGTATTTGTAGTTATACTGTCAATTTAATGTTATATTTATGGACCATTTGTGCTTGCGGTTAAGCCACTGAAGTTGCTTAAATGATTTGTAAACATATCGAATAAGTTAAGGGCTTATGTGAAATATGATATTTTATATATGGATATGATATGGATACCTTTTTTATGCATGATAATATTTATGAAGAAGTCATATGATGAAGTTGGGAACGAGACAAATCTCATTTTTACGATAATCTAAGGGTGTATATGTGAAATTTGGTTATAATAGGTGTATGGGTGTAAGAAAATTTATCTACACCCTTATGTTTTATACAGTAGCTGATACTATAATTTAAAATGGAAACACGTATAGGTTATTTTTCATGGTCAATAACCTATGTCATAAATTGTACCAAAATATTTTTACGTATATAATTCTCTATACTTTCATAATTACATGTTGAACGTTGCATAATTTCGAACTATAAGTAGGACTTCGAATGGTTGTTAACCACTGCATATTATAATACCCATGTGCTCCCGACGTCTGTCAACTTTCTCTGTTAAACCATCATAGATTCTGTTAAACATTGACAATTATAGCTTTTTTTATTCCATCACATTTGCAAAATGTTACCACCCCTTCTTTGTCCACCTTCCATCTCTTTCCTCCTCATCCTTCCTCTAATGACTTCTCTGCAGACTTCTACTTTTGTGCCCATCTGCTGGGGGGAGTGGGAGGTGTAGTGGAATGGAGAAGGTGGTGGCGATGGCCGACACATTTGAAGGAGGGCGTGGTGGAGGCGAAGATGAGAGATGTGGGAGATGGAAGGAGGATCTATCTCCCGTGACACCACGTCAAGAGTAGTGACTCAAGCACTTGGATGGCTCTGGACGAACGTATGAAAATCAGAAGTTGGACATGCACTCTACGAGGAGGCCTAGGGACACAAGGATAGTTGATGGGGTTAGGATAGAGGAAATGGTCAGCGATGATCGTCCATCCGATCCAACATCATACATGATGTTAATAGAAGTGTTTCGGGGACAGTCAGAACTATCCCATAAGGCCTAGCGAGTGCCCAAAATTTGGCCAGTGAGTGAACTAGGCCAGAGGCGACGGTCGACGATGAATGTCCCCTCCACTCCGAGGACCTCAACCTCGTCACACGGGACGCTGACAGAAGCGTATAGAGGATGGTCGGAACCATCTCCAAAAGCCTACTGAGTGCCAAAAATTGGGCCAGCGAGGTGGTTAGGCTATAGGCGACAATCGAAAATGACTGTCCCCTCTGATCTAAGGACCTCAACCTTCTCATACGGGACGTTGAGCGTACAGGTGACGGTCGGAACCGTTCCCTAGGGCCTACTGAGTGCCCAATATTGGGCTTGTGAGGGCTTATGCCAGATGAGATGCCACTAATGACTTTCCCCTATGCTTAACTACTGAAGAAGACAATGCCTTGAGGACCGTTGCCTAGATGAATGACATAGGGATGGTTAATGGCCGACCATTCCATATATGTGATAAAGGGGATAGTCGTTTGGCGACCGTCATCTACTCTTGTCTTGAAAGGCCCCATTTCCTGTAGTGTATTTCGAAGCATTACGGAGTATTATTTAATTGAAGACTTATTTTGAGCATATTTTATTCTGAGTTGTGATTTGCTAGGGGATGTATATGAGGAAATAAATTTGAGTTTAGTTGAATAATTATTCTAAAATTCATTAAGGGAGAGGGGCTCTCTGCCTTGATTTGATTGCTATTTACTTTTGCTTGATTGCTTGAACCTGCATCTATCTTGGCATTAATCATTGTAACATTTTATCGCATCATATAAAAAAAATACAAAAAGCTTGCATTCATTTTATTGCACCACACAACATAGAATTAGTTCTTTACATTAAAAATATTTGTCAGCATTTTATTTCTCTTATTTTTGTATATATATTTTTTTGTGAATATCTATCTAATATTTGATTTCATTTTTTTGTGTGAGGTACCCTGTGGACTCGGAGGAACTTTCTCAGAAGCCGAGGCAACTCGGAGCAACCAGTGGCATGCGATTCTGTGGACCGAGCCCGCTAAGAGGTGCAAACGAATTTTTATTTCTATTTTAAAGAGGGAGAGAGAGTGTGTGTTCTTTACTTGTTTATTTATAATTAATTTGTAATAATTGTCTATTTCCAGCGGTCTTCATTTGAAGACTCACGTTGTACCTGGGCTAGACACTCAGCTTATCAGGCCATATTATTTGTGGTGTCTGACGTACATCTAGGATTGCACAATGGCTATTAGATCTACTAGATTTCATTTGTTGTGCTCGTAATCCTTGTTCCATACATTCACTATTAATAGACACACTAGATGGTCTACTTAGATAAAATTAACATGCTCGTCACTCACTAATAGAACTATATGTTTAGGAGTGGTTTTCTGGTGCATTCATAAAGAGTAAATTTCAATTGTGTTTATCATATGCACGGAGATTGTGAGGATCACTGTAAGTATTCCTACTTGAGAATACATCATTGATTTGTTGAATTGCATCGACTTTTCCAACTCCTCCCTCTGTGTTTTTCCACATATTATTAAAAGAAAATTGGGATTGCTCAGTAGAAGTGCTTGGTTTTGAACTTCAAAACAAGTTATTGCCAAATAAAATCGAGACTGCTAAACAAGATTGATTGATTAAAATCATATAAAATTGAATATAATTGATTGTGGGATAGCAACCCCATCCTTGTGCACATGTACATACCCCTAGAATTCGAGTGGGTGAGGACGTAGCCGAGGTTAGAGCTCAAAACCCTGAACCTTCACCGTAAGTTTCCATATCCGACTCTTGCAGGTTTGGGAAATGCAAGCACTTGCATCTGTCCATAGTCGACGTTTTGAGTGTGCCCGTCTACTATCTCTTTTATGGGTGTGATATAACTCGGCAGCCCGGGCAAATCACTCCTTTGATTGAGGACTAGTAGAACAACACTTCTGTGTCAGGGTGACACACATGTGTATAAAAGATAATCGGTCGGACTTTGCAGCCTTTATTGTGCTAAGTTGTTTAATTTGGGGTTGCATTGTATACACTATTGTGTGCATTCAAATCTCATTGCACTTACATATCTACATCGAGGTTCATAAATTATTCAACTTCATTTTTGAAGATGACAGAATACATACCAAGATCCCGTGGGTCACACTTACACGAACGTGTCTCGACCATCTTCGTTCTCATCTTAGAAGAATCCTCTGTTTGAGGTTGTTCTTCCCAGTCATCATTCTTTCCACCTTCACACACTTCACCCTCATTCCACCCCACTCCTTCTTGGTTGAGTTTTCAAGATATGAACAGATCTTAGAACCAAATGAATATTATGTGGACATAACGGAACGAACGAGTTCGAGGATGAGCACTAGTGTAACAAAATTTGAAAGAGAAACATGATTCCTGATTATGTTTGAAAGTTCATTATTTGAGCCATCCCCTACTCGGGAAGAATCTCTTCCTGAGTACGACCACTTTCTCTCTGACCAGAAATTTGAGATTTAGAGTCAAGGAAATAGGATTCACAACCATGTCACTAGTACTGAGAATGACTATTACTCGGCCCGGGATTGCATGCTGGAGTTACGACATGACGAGTACGGTTATTCGTCTCCAAGTCATGAGACGATAATGGATGACATAGCTCAGATTAATTAGAGAGTTGACATTTTGACTGAAAACTTGATAATGTCATCTAGATGATAAAAGAAATGATGAACAACCAATGGGAAGTGAGGACCACACGAAGCGAATAGGAGATAAATCATGTGTAAAATTTTCAGACACAAACACCATAGGTACCTGACTAGTACACTGACGACTCTACTGATTCTAATAAAAATACCAAAAAATAATTTTTTTTTAAAATTAGACAACACTGAATTGGAAGTATTTTGTAAAAGCATGACCTTAGAGCTTCCAATAATCAAGTTCATAGACTACATACCTAATTAGTAAACCTTGATCAGGTGAGGAGGGTCTTTCACTCCACACAAGGTTGGAGCGCAGTCGATGTGGTGACCACTCACAGAGATCAAGCTGCTAAGGAACAAGTGCCCATAGCATATGAATAATCAACGAGTAAAAAAATGTGAAGTACTGATGAATCTCGGATTCATCACTCTAAATCTCATTTATTAAGCTCAATTCCCTCAAAATCAACAGTATATCTGCATCTATTCTGCATAATTAGCATTCATGCATGTGTTCATAAGAATGCCATTTTATCCATAATTTCTGCACAAAATAAAAAGCCAAAAATCCAAGCCAAATTTGACCTGTAAATAGCCTAATTTCCCGGATTTTTAACTCCTCCATGCTAACTCCGAATGACACAAAACCACCTCCATTGTGTACATATCACTAACCAGAATAAATGAAAAGTACAAAAAAAATACTAACCCAAATAAGTGGACCAAAAACCCAAAACCTAATTTCAAGATTTTCGGATTGAAAGCCACATATCTTCCCCATCCAGTGTCCGATTTGATCCTACTCACTTTTGAACTAATGCACATTCAATTACCTTCAAAACAGACCAAGTTCAAGTGAATCGGAGCTCGTATGTGAAATTTGGGTTTTGGACCTCTTTTGTACATTGTATATTTTAGCGGTTTTCTGACCTATATTTTATGTATATATTTTATTAATCAATAAAATTCCAAAAAAAATTATATTAAGGTGTCTTTATTTGTCTCTGATTTTTCTACATTTTTTCCGGATTTTTAGCTTATTTAAAATTGACAAAAAAATTAGAAAACCCAAAAATCAAGGTATTCTATGTACATGGGATATCCCAAAAATTCACTTTCTACATTTGACCGATTTTGGTTTTGATGTCTTCATGAAAGTTGTAGATCTCGTCGAGACGAGCATTTTTTGTGAAGGAACTTTTTCGATCCAAGGTCACTACTATTTATTATTGATTTTACAATGTATTTATCTGACGATTTTTCTGGTGCTGACACGTGGCAACCCCAGAGGCCGCCACGTGTCAGCGTTTTTTGAGCATTTTTATACTCTTTTTTATTTAAAAAATTTAATTAACTATAAAAAAACCCCAAGCACGTGCTCCGCACATGCCCGCGTCTCCGCTCAACCCTCGCCACGTGTCGTGTCCTCGGCCATTCGATCTCGGCCGATCGAACGGCTGTGGACTTTCGTCAACCTCCCGCACGCCTATCCTCCGAAACCTCCGCCGCCGCTGCCGACATCTCCGCAACCACCGCGCCCCCTTCTCTGAGTCCTCCGCCAACCTTCCCCGCCGTTCTCGTCAACAGTCTACCACCTCCGTTATCCTCGTGCCGGCCACCTCTCTCTCTCTCTCTCTTATTTAAGAGGCCTCGACGCCTCCCCCATTCCTCATCCGCCGATACCGTGCTTCAAGGATCCGCGGCGGTGACAGCGCCCGGGTCGCTCCTCCTTGATGAGATCCAGCTACCCCCGTGGCCGTCGCAGCCCCACGACCACCCCTTGGCCGTACTGCTCCAGCTCTGGCCGTGAGCCATTGAGCCACCGACAACGACGATCACCAATGACTACGTCTTCTTCGACCACCCACGCCTTCCGCCACGCTCTCGTCAACACCGACTTCACCACCGCCCCTTCTTCGCCGGTCAACCTCGACAGCAACTCCAACGCCATCAACTCCGCCGCACGCCTCTACTCCGACGGTCTTCGGTCGTATGCACGACCACTGCACCTGGGCTACTCCTCCTTCCTCCACCGGAGCCTCGCCACTTCATCGCAATCTCCATCGACCTCCAGCTCCACCAAAAGCCACCTCGACCAGGAGCAACACCTCCGCCTTTGATGACACCGCCACCGAAGCTATGCCAGAAGCCCCTCGCCGGAGGCCTCCTCCACCTTGTTCCCCCTCCCTCGCATGCTGGGGCTCCGACCCGAGACCCCCCCGCACACGTGCGAGGCACGTGCGCTCGAGGGTACGTCAGGCTTGCGTAATCACCCCAGGTCACGTGCACAGCACGTGACCCTGGGAGAATTGCACAGAGCCCCCCCCCCCCCCCCCCCCAAGACTTCCATATCATGCATTCACCCCCGCCGCCCAAGGGTCACGTGCTACGCACGTGCTACCCTGGGACATTTTGCAGCAACACCACCTGAATTCCCGGTAATTTCAATTAGGTCCCCCATGCATCTGTCTTTATCTATTTCTTTATTACATCTGTACCCCTGCATTTCTGCTTCATTTTAGACCTCTATTTTCCGTCATTTTATTTATTAAAAATTGGCACTTTGCTTCTCACTTAATTCTCTACGTGCGGACACATTGTGGATATTTTTGTGAGTAGTGGTTAATTAATTATCGATTATTCTGTGGAAAATTGTGAAGTTTGCCTCACTTGTGCTCTTAAAATTGCCATTGATTAACCGTTACTCTAAAAATCCTCGAAAAATCACGTATTATAGAGATAATTTTGCTTGACATTGTGCCCAAAAGATTTGCATTTGCATACATCATTTGCCATGTAAAAATCATTTTGCACATTTCACTATTTAATTTTTACTAGGTATTAGATCTCACATTTTTGAGGGTTAGGATTTTTATGAGATCAGTCACCTAGTGATAGATCTTAGGTAGATTTGGTCCTCGAAAATAAGTAGGTTTGATATTTATTATAATTAAATTTTGAAAATCATTCTATTTGCATTTAAAAATTCATAAAAAATTTATATTGCATCCAAAAATTCCAAAAAAAATTTCACTGTATCCATTTCATCATAACCTACATTGTGGCCAAGTTTCGTATTTTTTGGACACCGTTTGAACATAGCCGACATTTTAGTCCCTAAAATAGGCCAAAATTGCATCTCACATCCATTATTTGCATTGAAAATTCCAAAAATAGACCGCCTCGAAAACCGAACTTGAAATTGGATAGACACAACTCCAGGTTGTTCCTTTGCCTCCTTGTGATCGACCTTGGGACTTGCCCAAGTAAAATAAACATAAAAACCACTTGATTGAAATTAAATAAAATTTGTGGTTATTTCTTGACCGTTTCCGATCGCCGCCTACAATGAACGACACATTTTTATTTTCATGCACTAAGATTAAAAACAACTTTTTAAACTCGGCGATTTTCGGACTCGTCAGATGGCGCCGTTGCTGGGGAGGCAAACGGCTTAGTTTTGTGTTTTGAAACTTTTTGATCGGTTTTTCGCATTCGGGTAGTCTGACCCCCGAATTTTTCATTGTAAATACCGTTTTATTTCCTGCATTTATTTTTCAGCATTTATTTTGCTTGTTGTATTTTTGATTAATTTTTGAGTTACTCTCTTACATTTTCTCTCTTATTTTTCTTGCGAGGTACCCGGCGTATGTGCAACGGTTTTTCAAGAAATCGACGCATCTTCACCGACATCTGAAGAAGCCGCAATTAATTTAAGATCGAGTCGAGTCGTGAGAGAGAGTAAAGTCTAGGTTTTCAATTTCTGCAATTTTAATTACTTGCTCATTTATAGCGGTGTCCGTTTGGACTCTCGTGTGTGTAAAAAGTCCTTGAACTTTATTTGTGGTGTGTCGTGGCCTGTTTCACTCTCCGGTGAGGGTGGGGCCCGACTTGAGTGGCGAATAGGATAGACCTGTACATACAGCTCTTAGAGCATTTATATTTTTACTTTTACTTGTAGGATCTTAAGCCACACTGCACATTAATTGAGACGCACCTTAGATCGTTCAACTTAGCCAAAAATTTAAATCAGTTCTCCCCGCTAATAGAACTTTCTGCTTAGGTGCGGTTTTCATCGGCTTGCACTCATTTTAGAATAATTTTTCAATTCTGTATTTCATCCCACATGGAGATTGCGAGGAGGCACTGTAAGTCTTCTAACTGAGCATACATCATTGTTTTCGCGTGCATCGGCTTTTCCCGACCTCCTCCCTCTTGTTTTATCACATAATTTTAAAGGAAATTGGGACTGGACGGTAGACGTGTATTTGTGCTCATCTAAATTTTCAATGATCACCTCATTAAAAATTGGGACTGCTAAATATAGCCGATCTTAAGAACCAAAAAATTAAGAATTTTTGCGGGAGAGCAACCCCAACCTTGAATGATTTTATTTTTCTGAGTGAGCGAGAGACGACACTTAAGGCTAGAGACCAAATCCAAAATTTTAGCTCGCTAAATTTTTGCCAAGATTGATTTATCACCAACTAAAATTGAAAAGATAATAGCCGAACTCTTACGTCTTCATTGTATGAGTTGGTGAACCCGGGGTTTGATTTGTGTTTGCATTGGTGTGCGTGAACCGATTTCGAAGATGAAAAGCCACACATTCGATAAAGATTTTCTTCCCGTGCGGTCATCTCTTTCCTCTCTTAATTTAAAATTCACCATGGAATTCTTGTCCAATAACTCTTGCAGATCCAACCCCTCATTCCTTTCAGCTCTTTCAAACATGTCCGAACGTTTATCCGAGAATCCATTAAAGCTATACAATGAAAATGAATTCGTATCGGTTAGACCCAAAACACCTCCTCCTCAACCACCAATAAATCCATCTTCCTCTACTAATCCGACCTGTTTTATGAATGACAACCCTTTGTATTCAGATCAGACAAACCAACAAATGATTGAGGTCTCTACTTCTTCATTTATCAATCCTCTTTACGCTGATCATACAATTCATCCTTCATACTCGGTAAGTGTCAATCCATGATTCATGGGAGATGATACCCACATGATCGAATTGAACACTTCTTCACCTCTTCCATCGATCTTGAACACCAATGAAAAATCATTATCTTGGATTGAACATAACAACCCCCTCTTCACTCATACAAAGGATTGGGCCGACCACATAGGAACACATCAACCCTGTATGCTGACTCCACAATATCAAGGTCCGACCACTCAAAGAATTGAACTCCCCTTGGACCAACTCCACTTACCTAAACCATATGAGCAACCTCCTTCCATGGTTATTGAGGAGATACTTTCAGAAAACGATGATCGAATATCGGATATTTCAAGAGACCCCTCTCCTAGTGCATATAGAAAAATGGAAGAGGACATTCAATTACAAAAACATACCCCAACTGCTCCTGTACTTGGTCATGAAGAGATTTTGGAGAATATTTTGAGGATGAATAAGAAATTTGATTTAATGGAAGATAGATTTCAAGAACTTGCCGATCGATTAATTTTATTCTCTGGTAGCTCGGATATGAAAATGAATGAGGAAATGATTGAATCTGAGACTGAAAATTTTGAGGATATTCAGGGACCTAGGGACAATTCTGACAATATCACTTCTGCCTCCCCTGGAAATGACTATGCTGCTGACTATCGCTCTGAATACCAAGGCCCCTTTTTATCTGAAGAACATACCACACCCCCACACCATATAGAAGATACCAAAAAATGGAAATATTTGAAAACCACAAAAAATGGAAAATTCAGAAAAATACATAAAAATTGAAAGTGAAGAAGATCTGAAGAATTTGGATCCTGCTGTACGAGAAGCAATAGGAAAGAAATTGATTTTTGAACTTCCCTTTCTACAGGCCATTGAACACTTCCCCGATCTTAAAGGATTTGTAATGGACAAATTAACGATGAAAAAGTCGGGCAGGATTAGAACAAAGACCGAAAGACATATATTGTCAATGGCCTCCTCCTTGGTGTTGAGGAGAAAAACCAAGAGTCGCATAGTAAAGCGGTTGCCTAGATTTGACTGTGAAATAAAAGACACAATCTTCACCCATGCTCGGATTGATGACAATGCACCGATCAATATCCTTACGACATCTGTATTTCATGAACTCAAACTCGGACCGATCCGGAAGATACGAGAGATTATTCAATTGGCGGACCGATCGATAAAACGGCCGAGAGGAATCATTTCTGTCATCATGAAATTCCAAGGTGCTCCGCTCAGAGTAGAATTCACGATCATTAATATTGAGCATCAAGGAGAATTCACCCAGTCTCCAATCATTCTCGGAAAGCCGTTCTTGGCATTGGCCAAGGCAATTATTGGCTGTAAGACTCGGGAAATCAATTTCACAACATTGGAAGCACTTAGATCTGATCCTATCTTTGAGGAACCACGATCTTTTGAGGCAACCCACGAAGTCCCCGACAACCGTAACCATGAAGCGATAGAAGAGCCCTACCCCGCAGCCACACCTGAGATAGCGATTGTTGATGAGACTATTGGTTTAGAGAATCTCCCCCATGCTCCATTCCCAGCCGCTCTCACCATGGAGAATCATGTATATGAATCATATGATCCGGAGACTTATGCATGGGCACACCCTGGGTTAACCTACTCTAACTACATGGATTACATCAACTCGACACAGGAATGCTCCAACATCGAATCAATTGAGAAAGAACATGCAGAGACTCTCCCCAGTATTTCAATTCCTACGGATCTCAAAATAGACAAATCCTTCTTCTATGATCCTGAGACATATACATGGTCACACCCTGGAGCAACATTCACTGACTATCTTGACCAAATCATCCCAAATCAAGAGTGCTCAAACGTTCAGGAAACTAAACACACAAGCCGAGCACCGACCAAGGAGAATTCAAATGGCTATTCATCTGGATACTCAAGTGAACCGACAACTTCATGATGAAATAAAAAGAGAGTCACCTTTGACCTTTCGGAAGAGGAATCAGCTGATGATCCCTCATCAGGTCCGGAAAAGGTGGTCTACATGAGTGAAGTCTGTTTGGCAGCCCTAAAGCCATATCTTCGCAAGGATCCAAAATTCAATTCTCATTGGACAACTCTCGTCCTAACTACTATTCATCCAAAGCTGATGCTCCTGCCCTCTTCAAGTACACTGGAATTATTTCATATGAGCTGGCTGAGACCGGTGCTTCCGAATATTCATCTGAGGACAAACCATGTGACCCCAAGAAGGAGTGAATTCTGAGGAGACAATTAAAGAAACAAAAAGACATGAATACTTGGAGTATGTCCACTTTCAAATATTACTCCTCTGAGGATAATTCTGATGATGGATACCTTTTATCTGACTCAAATACTTCATCCATTATCCATCATGATTTTTCTGAGGATAACAGTGATAATAGTTGGGAATCATATGCCTCATCTTCACCTCATCATTATGATCTCCCACCGCAGGCTCACAAAAAGATCAGCCGAAAACCGCCTTAATCATCGGCTACCCACCCTCCCTCCCTACCACATCAGTCTCCTTGTACAGCTTCTTCCTCTACTTAGGCCAAGGCCTAAGTATAGGGGGGGACCGATGCCATTTGTATATACCATTTCTCTCATCACACTCCTTCTCTTGATCACTTCATCTCCACCCCTCTTCTATACTTATGCTGACCAAAGCCTAAGTATAGGGGGAATAGACACCCACTTGTACATACTCTCCTCATTTATATATCCTGACCACCTCTTTTGCGCTCTTCTTCTATACTTAGACTGTTCACAGTCTAAGTATAGGGGGCGCAGACCATTGTATATAAATTTTCCACTCTCTTACGCTTAGCCCGAGCTATGTCTTCATTACGCTTCTTATGCTCTGAGGACACAGCACTCGCTAAGTATAGGGGGGTCTGTATATATACTGTGTATATATTTTACCCATATCTCGTACTTTCGCGTAAGTCTATATGTATTTACGGGGTGGGTACTAACTTAACAAAAAAAACAAACAAAAAAAGAGTTTTGCTACTAACACTAACTATGCCCAAATTTTTTGAAAATGGCTTCTTATTCATTCTTGCATTAACCAAAATTTTTTTTTCACTGCATAAAAAAATGTGTCTACATTTCATACACCTGCACTTCATCCAGCATCGCATTCATCTGCATCTGTGGAAAGTCATTGGGTTCTGAACCGAGTTGTGAGCAGAAACCAAGAGTGATCTGGACTTCACCTTACTCCACCTAATTTTCAGAGGAACTTCACCGAGAATTATGATTTTAAGAGCTTCAGGTCTTTTGACTTAATTCTTTAAGTTCCACATGACAATGTGCAGCGTTTGACTCTTAGTGACTAACCTGATCTCTTCATTCTGGGTACAACTCTGGAATATGGAATTAATTTGTACTCTCGCACTATGCACTTATCTCAACTCAGACGGGATGTTGGAAAACTATGTGAGTCTTTTTTCTGGTAGCGTGGAAATCTAGAGACCGGAGTACGGGTTGAAATAAAGCTTCGAAAAAGGGATGGACGGCTGGGCACAATTTTTTCTAAGACCCCAAAAAATGTACGGAATAAAAAGATTCTATATCCGTAGGGCACAACAAGATCCAAGCAGAAACCACCAAATATTCCAACTACAAAGAAGCACTACCAAATAAAATCAGACCAAAAAGGTCCAAGCTTCAAGAAACCTGCAGATCTTGGTGAAGACTCGGCTACACTGGTCATCTTCACAAGGAGAAGTGACTACACTGGCCACTCTCCACTTCTTTTCCCTTTCTTCTAACTTCTCCCCCATTTTGATTGTGAACTCAGCACGACAAACCTTAGAAGGAAATACCTGACTCCCCGAGGACGATTTACTGGAGAGGAGAGGAGCATGGTAGTCCAGCATTTTGGATGGGAAGAGCTAAAACCTCACACACACATGAGTCGGTTATTCAATGTTCATAGGGTATACTTTGGGAAGAGGATTGATCTAAGATGACTTCTGAGCCGAAACTGTGACAATGATGTGTAGAACTTGAGGGCTGTTGATTTTAAAATTCTAAGTCTCAAAGAAGTTCCGACACACAAATAATCCAAAGGTCGATTTTAGTTTCACTTTCACCTTCAGTTCATGGTCTTGGTATGGAACCCAATCTCATTTCACCTCATGGCATTTCTTTTTGATGCTCAGGGACGAGCATGGTTTAAGTATAGGGGGATGATGAATCTCGGATTCATCACTCTAAATCTCATTTATTAAGCTCAATTCCCTCAAAATCAACAGCATATCTGCATCTATTCTGCATAATTATCATTCATGCATGTTTTCATAAGAATGGCATTTTATCCATAATTTCTGCACAAAATAAGAAGCCAAAAATCCAAGCCAAATTTGACATGTAAATAGCCTAATTTCCCGGATTTTTAACTCCTCCATGCTAACTCCGAATGACACAAAACCACCTCCATTGTGTACATATCACTAACCAGAATAAATAAAAAATATAAAAAAATTACTAACCCAAATAAGTGGACCAAAAACCCAAAACCTAATTTCAGGATTTTCGGACTGAAAGCCACATATCTTCCCCATCCAGTGTCCGATTTGATCCTACTCACTTTTGAACTAATGTACATTCAATTACCTTCAAAACAGACCAAGTTCAAGTGAATCGGAGCTCGTATGTGAAAGTTGGGTTTTGGGCCTCTTTTGTACATTGTATATTTTAGCGGTTTTCTGACCTATATTTTATGTATATATTTTATTAATCAATAAAATTCCAAAAAAAATTAGATTAAGGTGTCTTTATTTGTCTCTGATTTTTCTATATTTTTTTCGGATTTTTATCATGTTTAAAATTGACAAAAAAATTAGAAAACCCAAAAATCAAGGTATTCTATGTACATGGGATAACCCAAAAATTAACTTTCTACATTTGACCGATTTTGGTTTTGATGTCTTCATAAAAGTTGTAAATCTCGTCGAGGCGAGTATTTTTTGTGAAGGAACTTTTTCAATCCAAGGTCATCTACTATTTATTATTGATTTTTCAATGTATTTATCTGGCGATTTTTTTGGTGCTGACACGTGGCAGCCCCAGAGGCCGCCACGTGTCAGCATTTTTGAGCATTTTTATACTCGTTTTTTATTTAAAAAAATTTAATTAACTATAAAAAAACCCCAGGCACGTGCTCTGCACATGCCCGCATCTTAGCTCAACCCTCACCACGTGTCGCGTCCTCGACCATTCGATCTCGACCGATCGAATGGCCGTGGACTTTCGTCAACCTCCCGCGCGCCTCTCCTCCGAAACCTCCACTGCCGCTGCCGACATCTCCGCAACTGCCGCGCCCCCTTCTCTGAGTCCTCCGCCAACCTTCCCCGCCGTTCTCGTCAACAGTCTACCACCTCCGTTATCCTCGCGCCGGCCACCTCTCTCTCTCTCTCTCTTATTTAAGAGGCCTCGATGCCTCCCCCATTCCTCATCCGCCGATACCGTGCTTCAAGGATCCGCGACGGTGACAACGCCCGAGTCGCACCTCCTCGACGAGATCCGGCTACCCCCGTGGCCGTCGCAGCCCCACGACCACCCCTTGGCCGTACTGCTCCAGCTCTGGCCGTGAGCCATTGAGCCACCGACAACGACGATCACCAACGACTACGTCTTCCTCGACCACCCACGCCTTCCGCCACGCTCTCGTCAACACCGACTTCACCACCGCCCCTTCTTCGCTGGTCAACCTCGACAGCAACTCCAACGCCATCGACTCCGCCGCACGCCTCTACTCCGATGGTCTTCGGACGTATGCACGACCACCGCACCTGGGCTACTCCTCCTTCCTCCACCGGAGCCTCGCCACTTCATCGCAATCTCCATCGACCTCCAACTCCACCAAAAGTCACCTCGACCAGGAGCAACACCTCCGCCTTTGATGACACCGCCACCGAAGCTATGCCAGAAGCCCCTCGCCGGAGGCCTCCTCCGCCTTGCTCCCCCTCCCTCGCGCGCCGGGGGTCCGACCCGAGAACCCCCCACGCACGTGCGAGGCACGTGCGCCCGGGTGTACGCCAGGCTTGCGTAATCACCCCAAGTCACGTGCACAACACGTGACCATGGGAGAATTGCACAGAGTCCCCCCAAGACTTCCATATCACGCATTCACCCCTACCGCCCAAGGGTCACGTGCTACGCACGTGCCACCCTGGGACATTTTAGAGCAAGACCCCCTGAATTCCCGATAATTTCAATTAGGTCCCCCATGCATCTGTCTTTATCCATTTCTTTATTGCATCTGTATCCCTGCATTTCTGCTTCATTTTAGACCTCTGTTTTCCGTCATTTTATTTATTAAAAATTGGCACTTTGTTTCTCACTTAATTCTCTATGTCCGGACACATTGTGGATATTTTTGTGAGTAGTGGTTAATTAATTATCAATTATTCTGTGGAAAATTGTAAAGTTTGCCTCACTTGTGCTCTTAAAATTGCCATTGATTAACCGTTACTCTAAAAATCCTCGAAAAATCACATATTGTAGAATAATTTTACTTGACATTGTGCCCAAAAAGATTTGCATTTGCATGCATCATTTTCCATGTAAAAATCATTTTACACATTTCACTATTTAATTTTTACTAGGTATTAGATCTCACATTTTTGAGGGTTAGGATTTTTCTGAGATCAATCACCTAGTGATAGATCTTAGATAATTTTGGTCCTCGAAAATAAGTAGGTTTGATATTTATTATAATTAAATTTTAAAAATCATTCTGTTTGCATTTAAAAATTCATAAAAAATTTATATTGCATCCAAAAATTCCAAAAAAATTTCAATGTATCCATTTCATCATAACCTACATTGTGGCCAAGTTTCGTATATTTCGAACATCGTTTGAACATAGCCGACATTTTAGTCCCTAAAATAAGCCAAAATTGCATCTCGCATCCATTATTTGCATTGAAAATTCCAAAAATAGACCGCCTCGAAAATCGAACATGAAATTGGATAGACATAACTCTAGGTTGTTCCTTTGCCTCCTTGTGATCGACCTTGGGACTTGCCCAAGTAAAACAAACATAAAAACCACTTGATTGAAACTAAATAAAATTTGTGGTTATTTCTTGACCGTTTCCGATCGCCGCCTACAACAAACGACACATTTTTATTTTGACGCACTAAGATTAAAAACAACTTTTTAACTCCGCGATTTTCGGATTCGTCAAGTACAATTTATTTTACTCTATAAACAAAGTTGTATAATGTGTAAGCATGTAGAGGTCGAACCACTGAGAGCAAACATGGTAGCTTAATGATGATTTCTAACCAATGTAAATTATTTATACAAGTGTCTAATTAGTCTTTTTGTGTGGGTTTTTTATTTTACAAATTTTTATATGATTTTTACTTATATATATTAATGTTTAGTTTTATGTTTCAGTTTCTTTTTAATTTTAATATTATATAATAGTATAAGATGTATATAAGAGTATGTGAATATATATAAGATAATGCAAATGTGATATAAGTTATGTGTATATATAATATAATAAATATACAAAAATCATGAGAATACTTTAAGGTACAATCTTTTTATTTTTTAAAGCTATTAAAAATATTTATGAGGTATTTATAGTTAATAATTATATAAACTTTATATAGGTATATATTGGTCTATAATATAATATGGGGCATTAAAAATAATCAAAAATTTCAAAATAAAATGTTTTTGGGTTCTTATCATTTTCTACTAGTTTTGTGTTTTTTCATTATTTTTTCTAATTCTAGGTATTTTTGAAGTCCAAAATATCCCAAACTAGAGATTACATAAATAGGTCGGATGTTTTAAGATATTAAAAATATAGAATAAGTCCAAAATTCCTTAAAGCTAATTTTAATAGATAATATATAACATAAAGAAAATTCAAAGACATAAATAATTTTTTTTAAATTTTTAAACTATTTTTTATAATTTTTATAAGGATTTTGGAGCTTTTTAATTTTTTTAGTAAATTTTCGTTTATTGTTTTATAGATTTTTTATTTAAAGTTATAAAATACTATAATAAATAAAATATATTTTTTTGTTCAAAAAGGTTACATATATTTTTTGGAGTTTTAAGCACAATTAGGGACAATATGTTCTCTTTTTGAATTTTAATAAATAGTAAATGTGCATAATATGCAAAACAATATATGTAGCATGAAAGATCAAGCATCCAGATACATTAACCTATTTTTACATGATTTTTGAGCACAATTGATATTTATAAAAATTATCCAAACATGCATAAAAATGTTTAAACTGGAAAGTACATATTTGCAATTAAAATATAAGGTAGGGGTTTACATGCAAATTTCTCAAAAGTTTACAACTAAACTTGTTTTTTATTTAATAAATCACAATTACAAAAACTTGCAAGGACATACATGCAAATGTCCCCTCATGTGGGGGTCCAAGTGATGTGACTTGGCAAGGACCTAAATGTAATATAAACAAAGTACACGTGTCTACTTGCAATATATACACATTTATTTACACTACAAAATATGTTTACAATACTAAAAATAAATAAGGGGAGGGGTATCTATGATATTACCCCGTTAATTGACGGAAGGGAGTGGTTGTGGTGGTGCCACGTGGGCGCCACTTAACTTGATCGACGACTGAAGTGAGGTAGTGTTTCACGCAGAATCAACGACCCAGATTAGCTCTGAGTCGTGACTAACATCGAAGGCGTTGAGGTTCGAAGCAAGAACATGGAAGAACATCTCCCTACCCTTGCTTCGATTGGTTGTTCCTCCTTACTCCGGCCACCATTCTTCGTGTTGATTGGCCCATAATCCTCATGGGAGTCTTACGCATCGAGTGGCATCAGCAAGAAGGTCTGGACCCTACTGGGAAGGGACCTAGAGCTCATCGAAGAGTCGGGCTCCTGGGGCTCTTTTTCAGGATCTAAGTCGATCGAATACAGGTCCCTTGGAACTGCAACCTGCAGAGAAAATCTTGGGGGCTCGAGGCGATGCTCCTCGACCCATCTGGAAGCTGATGCGCATAGAAAGTGAGCGAGATGGATGAGCTCTGGTGAGATGAGGCAGAGGATCTCTGATTCACTGATCCATGAAGGATCAAGATGGATCGAAAGGTGGAATGGGTGCAACATGCGAGAGGGAATGAAATGGATGTGGTCGATGGGTTGGAACATGTTGGATTCACTGTGAAACATGGCCAGAGTAGTGAGCTCCGATGATCGAAAATTTTGGAATTATGACTAAGCAATGGATCTAACTACTAAGTAAAGTGCAAGAATGGAAAAACTAAGGCTAAATCTACCTAAAAATAAATAAAATAAGCGCATCTCATATATGGAAACTAGGGAGCAGAGGCCTCATCGGAGCGACGCCTTGGACTTCCTCCTCTCCTCCTTGCTCTGCCTCAGACCTGGGGATGCTCTCTCTGTCAACTAAAACACACACACGCATAAGGCACAATGATTCATGGCTCGAAGAGGGATCAAATATTGAATGGTTGGCGGAGGAGCTTATTTATAGACAGAACGACAAGCGAAGATGCAGATCAAATGGAAGACACTTTGAAGTAGATTGATGGGATCTAAAGATCCTACGTGAATCACGGAGATCCCATCGACAGTTATTGTTCCATGATTAAGGTGAATTGATCATTAGGATCTTTGGGAAAAGGTAAAAGTTGAGTGCTCGAGGCGAGTGTCAGAGCAAAGAAGGTTGAGGGGGCAGGAGACATGGGTCAACAAACAAAGCGATCTGGTTGGTCCGTGTAGACTAACCTGATAAATGCAAGGCAAAAATGCCTTGTAAAATGAATAGTAATTACTAAATGATTAATTACTTTTATTTATAAAATAAGAAATACTTTTTATTTTATGTAGTATTTAATTCCTATTTTTATGAAGTTATTTATTATGAGTTAATATTACATGTATGGTCATAGGTATATTTACTTATATTAGGTATATTTTATTTTTATTTTGTATTTATAATTTATTATTTATAAACTTAATTTGTATATTTACAACTTATTTAGATATACACAAATACATTTTTATTGTATTTTTGTGATGTTATTTGTGCACTTAAATAAATAGATGTATTAATTATTATATAAGTATAAGTAAGATATATAATATTATTTTATTTTGATGTATTTTTTATGGTTTTATTGTATTCTAAATATATACATATACTATACATAATATTTACAAAATTATAAAAAATATAAATCTATGAAAATACTAAGAATAAATAAAATGAATATTTTATTTAGGTATATTGTACAACAAGGGTCCAAAACCTAACTTTTGCATCTTAACTTCAAACTAAGTGAATTCACCTTCATTAAATAGCTAATAAAATGTTATATACAATTAAATGGATTTTTATGCATTTTGAGTTCATTTGGAGAAGGCACATGTCTATGAAGTTTGGGTTTTGGGGATTTTATTTTGAGTGTACACTACATAAAGGCACGATTGGCGTGCACAATTCTGCAAGGGGTGGGCGAGCACATGTGTTCGACCAACCACTGGCGAGGGCGGGGCAAGCACATGTGGGTCGCCCTGTCAAATTTTAGACTAATTTTGGAGTCATGCCTTTTCGAGTCTACAGGTGAGCACTCGGCTAACATGCGCCAGTTGAATTTTTCAAGTGGAGTGCGTGGCACATCTTGAAATATGAGCGAGCACAAGGGCAACACCGGTCAAGAACTTAATGTGCTCGCCCATGTCTATAAACAGAACGACAGACATGCCGTCTTTCTCATTCTATGCGTGACCCATCCCCAAATCTTTTCCTCCAGCGATCGTTGATTTGCCCACCTTGCATCTTGGCGATCCTCGTTTGGGTTTTTGTAGCGCACACACACACACATCTTTCCTTAGGTATATCCCTTCATCCTTTCTCTCGTTTTTAGCATTTAATTCCATATCATTTATGCTTGAATGTTTTAGGGGTTTCCTATTGTTGATAGATTATTCGTTAAATATGCTAACTTTTGATTGCTTGAATATGTTGTGTATGTTGCATATGATTCAATTAATATCTATTTATCGGTAGATGTAGTGATTGTTGTCAAGTATAGATGAAATTCTATATGCATGAAAGGTGTATGATGAAATGCCATAACTAGTGACATGACTAAATGCATACATTAAAAACGAATACTAAATACCCCCTATCACTTTTATACTTGTTAGTATACCTTATTGATTATTTATAATGACTAAAACTATGAAATAGGAATATCATGCCATGATAGTGTATAATTGTGCTTAAATAACATTTGGTCTAACTATGAATAACATTAAATATAATCGTGCTTAATTACCAATTAGGATTATTTTACTTGAATATTCTTTATTGTGTGTCTATTTATGTCTCCATGCATACAAACATCCTCTTCATAGAGTGTAGCTATGAGATAGATTATTTCGTAGAGTGCGGATATGAGATATGAAAAACACCAACATTTCTTCTGTGATATTTTATTATCACATTAATTTCTAGTTAATGTGGCCAAGTGTATAACATTAACTTATAGTTAGGTTGATAATAAGGTTAAAACACTAACTACTTATTATTAAATCGTACAAAATCATTCACACAGAGTGCGTGCCTCCACACCGGTGGTGTGTGGTCATGCACACCGGGAGGCATGTGCAATACATTGGAGGATTTCATCACCTCCAATTGTGTTATATTTTTTATATTTTGCACAGTACTATTGGAATACTGTGGGATGATATATCCCAATCCAATGGTCGTGGACTTTGATATTTGCAGGTGGAGAAATCCTTTTTTTGTAGGTACACTTTCAATAATGTTTATTTAAGCACTTTATTAGGCACTAATTTAGGATCACACTTATACATATACCCATCGTTAATCAACCAAATATACGTAAATACCCGGTTAACATAAATGAATAAATATTTTAAGATGGTTTTATAGTCTCATTTGTAGCATATGCAAATGTATGACGTAAAGTGATCTTAAAATATTACATTTATGTTGTCTTTCCTTAGTTCGGAGATCCCGGACTAAGGGGGTCTGTAAGGATTCAAACTTACTAAAAGAGATCATTGTCACATGTTGTTTGTTTCTGGTGGAAATTTGGCTACATAATCACTTCCTCTTCGATATACCAAACAAATCGTATTTTACTATCGAAATAGTCACTAGGGTGATTGTTTTGAAAGTTGGTTACGATTGGTTTTTGAGGTATACTGGGGAGGTGCAGAGTGATGCTGCCAATTTTTCCTCAAAAATAAGCAGACATGTGACAACGATCGTCTTATAGTAACTTTGAATCCTTATGGAAGGGATCAAGTGATAACATAATTAACACACATCTCTTCTCATCTTCTAGAATAACTATGATAGGTTTAGGTCATCGATAGGTTAGGGTTTAGGATTTCTTCTTATGTTCTCTGAGAATAAGCTAAAGTTAAATCTTCTCCTCTCATTTGACCATAGAACTGTTACATTCAGGTGATAAAGATGGCTAATAGAGAGCGGATGCACAAACGTGTAGTAGATGGACATGTTATAGATATCTTTCAAAGAGGTGTTCAAGAATTTGTAGAATTTGCTTACGCTCAAGGTTCTCATGTCATGGATTCAGATGGTACTATCTTGTATGCATGTACAAAGTGTCGTTTAATGAGTAAGAGTTCTAAGAATGAAACTCAGCTGCATCTTTACAAAAATGGTTTCATAGAATGATATAAGATTTGGTGGAGTCAGGGTGAGGACTTTGAAGACATGATGAATGAGTCAAAAGAAGAGGACAATATTTTGTCATTCGTAGATATGGTTATGGACATTCTGGGTCCTGATTTTAACACTACATGTCGAGATGATGAGGAACTATATAGAGAGTTTGTAGACTTTTACGAGCTGTTGAAAAAAGCAGAAGAGACATTGTGGTTGGGTTGTAAGACGTAGTTTCATATCTTTTATCAATGAAGATGGAGTATAATATGACTGATTGTAATTTTGATGCCATGCTTAAAATTATCAAGAAAATGTTACCAGAAGATGCTGAATTACCTGGTAATTATTACAAAACCAAGAAAATGATGCGAAAGATGGGTTTAGCAGAAGTAAAAATATACTCTTGTATAAATCATCATATTTTATACTACGATGAACATCAACATTTGACACGTTGTCTGGAATGTGATGAGCCAAGATTTCAGGAATCAAGTAAGAATGTCACGAAAAGCTCAAGAAAGGTTTTACGTTATTCCATTGATACCGAGATTAAAACAGTTATATTATTGTAAGGAAAAGACGGAAAATATGTCATGACATGCAGAACATATAGTTGATGAGTACATGGAGCATCCATCCGAGTCTGATTGTTGGAAAGTATTGATGTCAACATTTCCTTCATTTTCATAAGAAAAAAGAAATTGCATTATAGGTACGTACATACGAGTTTAATCCTCATGGAAGAAGTAAAGATTACTCTTTCTAGCCAGTAATGATAACACCATACAATCTTCCTCATGGTTATGTAATAAGAGACAATTTATATTTCTATCGTTGTTAGTGGCAAGGCCTACACATCCATAAAAATTCATCGACGTGTATTTACGTCCTCTTATAGAAGAGTTGACAATGCTATGGGTCGATGGAGTGGATACATATGATGCAAATAAAATTCAAACATTTTATATGAAAGTAGCTCTACTCCATACTATAAATGACTTCTCAGCATTGGAATGTTATCAAGGTGGAGTACACATGGACGTAAAAGTTGTCCGTATTGTATGGAAGATATAGAATCATTCCAGCTTTAATATGGTCAGAAACCCAATTTTTTTAATTGTCAAAAACGTTTTCTTTCAAAAATCATCCCTATCGAAGACAAAAGCAAGCATTTAAAAAGAATGCCATTGATCTTACAGATCCTCCAACAATTAAGACTGGCAAAACGA
Organism: Ottelia alismoides; assembly: GCA_037367405.1. Lineage (NCBI taxonomy): Eukaryota > Viridiplantae > Streptophyta > Magnoliopsida > Alismatales > Hydrocharitaceae > Ottelia > Ottelia alismoides. Next base: position 552,835 of record JAZKJV010010975.1, on the reverse strand, counting down.
TATTATCAAGTTTAGAAGAATTGGAAAATGCAACCTTGAACATTGAAGATAAAACAAAACATCTTCTTGGATTTGGTGACAATCGCAATTGGATTAAGAAGAGTATATTTTGGGAATTACCATATTGTAGTAAGCTACTGATATGACACAACTTAGATGTTATGCACATAGAGAAAAAATGTCATCGATAACATCTTAATACAGTTATGAATGTAAACAGTCGTATAAAAGATACAAAAAAGTCTCGTTGTGATTTAAAAATAATATGCAGTCAGTCGGAGTTGTATATAAATGAAAAAGATAGTAGATGGGTTGAAATTCCTAAAGCGAAGTATACATTAGACAGAAATGAAGTTAAGTTTGTCAGCGATTGGATAAGCAAATTGAAATTTCTAGACGGATATACATCAAATTTCTCAAATTTGATCGACTTAAAGAAGTTCTCATTTAAAGGAATGAAGAGTCATGACTGTCATGTTTTCATGGAAAGACTTCTACCGCTAGTGTTCATAGGATTATTACTGAAAAATGTTGTAGATGTTCTATCAGATGTCAGCAGATTTTTCTAGATTCTCTTCTCGTCACACGTACACCGGATGGAGATGGAATATCTTGAGAAAAATATTCCTGTAATTATGCGCAAGTCGGAGAAAATATTTCCACCGTCATTTTTTGATTCAATGGAGCATCAAATGATTCATATTCAAAGGTTGGAGGGCCCGTAAAATATCGATGGATGTATCCATTTGAAATGTATTTCTAAATATTAATTTCTTTTTTAGTCTTTGATATATGAGTAAAAACATATACATGTTTTACGTTTTTATGTTCTTTCTAAAAAGAATGGTCCGAAATACAAGTAAAGTGGAAGGATCAATTAGTTTGTAGTATATTTACGATGAAGTCACAACATTCTATGCTAGGGATCTTCCGAAAGATGTGGATACTATAACAACAGATTAAGAAGGAATGAGACAATTTACTCTGAGGATAAACCTAATATTAGTGTCTTTCGTCAATCCACTCAGCTCATTGGAAAGGCTACAGAGCGTTTATTATCGAAATAAGAGAAATATGCTTCAGAGCTATACATATTAGACAATTGCAAGGAAATAATACCATATGTTCAATATGTCTCTTTATTACTTTAAAAATTCTATGTAAATTTCCTTCCACTTATTTCTTATGTTTCTTGGACTTATTTTATGGAATTTAGAAGGAAAATTGTTGAAGAAAATCCTATATATTCAGATGATGAAGTTGTGAACATATATAAGAATCAAATTTCGGAATGGTTTAAGAACCGAACAAAATAATTGGATGGTGGTGATTATCATAAACAAATATTAAAATACTTTGGAGAAGCTCCAGTTTATAAGGTTCGATCTTACAACTCCTGTTGCACTAATGATTATAGGTTTCATACATTTAATTCTAGTAGATATTTAACAACTCAGAATTACGGAGTGATGGTTCATGGTTCTTGCTATGGGTAAGATCATTTGGATTACTATGGAATATTAAAGGACATACTGGAAGTAGAATATAATATTCCAGGCTATAATAAAGTAGTTTTCTTTTTGCGTTACTGGTACGACCCTAATGGAGACATAGTGAACGATAAGAGAAATAACATTGTCGATGTGATACCAAGAAAATTTACGGAGATTTGAACCCTTCGTTCTAGTTTCTCAAGTAGACCGAGTTTGTTATCTCCCATAAGTGTTTAAAGAAGAGAAAGAGTGTCGAATCTTTCAGTGTCGTGAAGATAAATTCTCAAGATTATATTTCCAATGAATACACTCATCTAGAAGATGTTATAGATGAAGCCTTCACACCTACCCATGAGTGAATAAATGTAGTAGAAGATGTCACGATCATTGAATCAATTCGATTGACGGATAATGAGGTGTCATGTGTTGACCTACAAGACGATGTAGACTCTACAGATGATGATTCATATAACTCAGAAATCAATGAAATATGCTTTAATTACTCTGAATCACATGACGAAGATTAATCGTAAGTTCAGTAAGTTATAGAAGACAAATCAAAATGTTTATTAATAATTTTGTAATTGACTATTACATCATCATTACAATCATGGCATGTTTTAGACGTTGCGGCTCTCATGGATCTCAACGATCCACTCGTCCATCATCATCATACTCACCTTCTTCTAGTTGGCAACCGGCCCCACCTGTCACTTTAGAGTCACTTCCTGACGAGGATCGACAGGTCATAGCCTACTATCAGTCACTTGGTTATCCTCCTCCTCCCTTTTATGGAGGGGTATATGGAGAGCCATCTTACACAACCGCTCCTACTACAAGCTCAATACATGTACCGACACATACCTCCATGGATTCTGGTTCACCTTCTTCTACACGTCCGAGCATCCACGTACGTTTACCCATTGGACGTGGGCAGATGATGAATCTCAAATTCATCACTCTAAAAATGACTAATTAAGCTCAAATCTCTAAAATTCATTGACATTTCTTCACTTATTCTGCATAATTAGCATTCATGCATGTATTGATAAGAATTGCATTGCATCACTTATTATTGCATAAAAGAAGAAGCCAAAAATCTCAGTTTAATTGACCTATAAAAGAGCCTAACTTCCATGTTTTTTTAACTAATTCATACTAACTCCAAATGACTTGAAACTATCTCCACTGTGTACATATCACTGGTAGAGTAAATGAAAAATACAAAACAAATCACTAACCTAAATAAGTGGACCAAAAACCCAAACCATAATTGCAAGATTCTCGGACTAAAACCTCGATATCTTCCTCATCAGTGTTGGATTTAATCCAACTCACTTTTGAACTAATGTGCATTCAATTACCTTCAAAACAAGACAAAGTTCAAGTGAATTGGACTCATATGTGAAAGTTGGGTTTTGGGCCTCTTTTGTACATTTTGTATTTTACCTAATTTTGACCTATTATTTTATGTACATAATTGAATTATTTAATTTTATTTATTTTTCATTTCTTTTCTTTCATAAAATTTTTATTAAAATGCATAAAAATCAAAATCCAAAATGAACTTACAATCAAAGAAGCTAACATAGTCCAAGTCTTCACTAAAAGTTTGTACAAAAGTTGTCGTTTTCGTATTTTATTTTATTTATTTTATTTTTGACTTAATAAAAATAAAAAAAATAGATTACAATGTAAATATTTATCTTTGATTTTATCATATTTTTAGGATTTTTATCTGATTTAAAAATGATAAAAAATTATAAAACCAAAAAATCAAGATATTCTATGTACATAAGATACCCCAAAAATATACTTTGTGCAAATTATTGATTTTGATTTCTTATTGAAAGTTGTAGATTTCATCGAGACGAACAACTTTAGTGAAGAAAATTTTTTGATCTGAGTCATTTGCTATTTATTTCTGATTTATCTATGTATTTTATTTCAAATTTTCTAGAGCTGACACGTGGCAGCTTTTGGAGCCGTCACGTGTCACTCATATTTCCCTCTATTTTATAGTTATTTTATATAAAAAATAATTGATAAAAATAAAAATAAAAATGAAAAATGAAAAATGAAAAATGAAAAATGAAAAAGTCACGTGGCACGCTATGGGTCGTCCGATCTCGACCGATCGAATGGCCCTGAACCCATCATCTTCCTCCCCCATTTCTAGACCCAGGCGCACCATCCTTCCCCTTTGCAAGCGCCATCGCTCGTCTCTGCCACCTTCCAAATCGGGCGACACCTTTTACCCTTTTCGGATCTTCATCAACCCCAATTGTATCACTCATGAGGATCTCATGCACCACCACCTACTGTTCCTCCGTCGGCTACCTTCATTTTTAGGCCACCTCCACACACCAATGAGTGACCTCCTCCAATCGTATCAATTAGCAGATCGCAAACACCATCCCCGCGATTTCATATCTCGCTGCATCCTTCCTTCCATAGCTGGTTCCTCCATCATCCTATAAAACCACCACGTTATCCTCCTCTACAAGGATCCGCCGATTCACGCAGTCGAAGGGGCGCCGGCGGTGACAGCGCCAGTAATGACCCCCCTTCCCTCCGCTGAAATCCGAGCCCACCTGGGTTCGCTGCAACGCCTCCGTGCATCTGCCTTTTGTTCCGGCGCCATCGCCGTTGAGCCAACGACGCATCCATTACCTTCCCCACCTTCACTGCTTGAGGCCTCGCAGTCTGTTCTATTTAGCGCATCAACCTCAGCGACTACCCCCATCCATCTTCCTCTCCTAATTCCACCTCCTTCGTACCACCTAGACCACTACCTCCATTGACCTCAACTTTTAGGTGGAACCTCTCGCCACAATGTTCGACCTCGCCAGATCAGAGCTCGCCTTCAGGGCCTCTTCTCCGACAACGGAAGCAACTACTCCCTTGACATTCACAAGGGCATCACCTATGCTTTCAAGGGCATGCAACTTCATTAGATCGACTTCGAGCAGAACCCTTCAAAGGCTACGCCTTCACCACCTTTTCCGACGGGCGGTACAACCTCCGCAACTTGCCAGCAACCGCCCCTTCGGCCACCGACTCTGTCATCTTGCGCTTCATCTCCGCCAATTCTGTCTCCTACTCCAGTCGTCCTCCATCTCAGGTCGCCTCCAGCTCCTCCGCCCACCGCTGGGGGTTGAACCCGAGGCTCTCCCACGTGATCTGCATGTGCAGAGGGAACTTCAGTAGAGAGCCCCCACATGAGCTACACGTGGGGGAGGGAAAAGTTACAAAGACATCCCCGGAGATCTATGTTATACCAGAGCAACCCCGCCACTTCAAGGATCACGTGCATTGCACTTGACCGAGTGTATTTACAAGAACACCTCCGGAGTTCAGCCTTATTATGGAAAGAGCCCCGCCTCGGGTAATTAACACTGACACTTCTATAGTTTAGAGGAATTACAGAACAATCCTCACCAAGAGTATAATTCCAAGCTTTTAATTATTTTTATCACTTTTATGCCCTTGAACATTGATTTGATCATATTTTGAGCATCTTTGATCGGATTTCGATGTTCTTGGTGTTATTCTGAAACTTAAATTATTCTTTATCATATTGAATATTGAGCTTTTATTTCTGAGACATTATTTGACAATAATTAATTGAAGTTCCATTTGGTTCAATTTTAAGTACCGGCCTTTCAATTCATTAATTCTCTTGCTCAATAAATAGTTCCTTGAGTTTGTAGGGATTTATTTTGGAAATAATTTGAGATTTATTGAGATATTAATTCTAAAATAAACTAAGAGGGGGGTTGATTTGACTTGCTTAGCTGCTGCTTGCTCCATATTTATCCTTACCTTGCATTATTATCATATCATTGCATCCATTAAAAATCACTCAAAAATTGCATTTGTTTCTCTCACATAACATGGCATAGCATTATTTTCCTATATTAAAATTAATTTTACAAAATTAACGCATCACATTTCCTCTTTTGATTAATTACATTCTTTAATAAAAATTCATAAAAAATTGAAAATTGCATTAAAAATAAAAAATATACGGTCTCGAAAATTGTACACGAACTTTGATAGAAAAAAAATTCTAGGTTGCTCCTTTGCCTCCTTGAGCTCGACCTTGGGATTTCCCAAGTTTAATAAACATAAAACCACACCGACTAAAACCTGAATAAATTACTGTGGCTATTTCTTGATCGATTCTGATTGCCCGATGTAATTACAACAACACATTCATCATTATTTTTAAAGCTTAATTCTCACAAAATAATGTAGGTTCTCGTGGGCTCGTCAGATGACGCCATTGCCGAGTGGCAAACGACTTAGATTTTGTCTAAAAATTTTTGTGTTCACTTTTCCGCACTCGGGTAGTCTGACCCTCGAATCTTATCACTGTACATTTCCATATTTTTTCCTTTTTCTGCATTTATTTTATTTTCGTTATTTATTTTTTGTTTTTGATTAATTTTTGGTGTCGCTCTCTTACACACACACACACACACACACACACACACTCTCTCTCTCTCTCTCTCTCTCTCTTATTTTTCTTATGAGGTACCCGATGTACGTGGAGCGGTTTCTCACAAAAACCGATGCATCTTCACCAACACTCGAAAAACCACAAATAAAATTAAGATCGAGTCGTGAGAGAGCATAGAGTATAGGATTTATTTTTCTGCAATTTTAATTTTTGGTAATTAATTGCCATTTCTAGCGGTGTCTGTTTGGACTCTCGCGTGTGTAAAAAATACCTTGAATTTTTTTAGTGGTGTGTCGTGGCATTTTCATTCTTAAATGAGGGTGGGGCCTGACTTGAGTGGCGCGTAGGATAAAACTGAATATACGACTATTAGAGCTTCTAGAGTTTTTGATTGTGCTCGTAGAACCTAGGACCACACTTCACATTAATTAAGACGCACATTAGATTGTTCAATTTAGTCAAATTTGACTCATTTCTTCTCGGCTAATAGAACTTTCAGATATGTGCGGTTTTTATGGGCTTGCATTCATCTAGAATATTTTTTTAATTCTTGTATTGCATCCCACATGGAGATTGCGAGGAATCACTGTAAGTCTTCTATCTGAGCATAATCCTTATTTCATGTGCATGACTTTTCCCTAATTTCTCCCTCCTGTTTTGTCATATAAATTTAAAGGAAATTGGGATTGGGCAATAGACATGTATTCATGCTCATCTAATATTTTAGTGATCGCCTTATTAAAATTTGTAATGCTAAACAAAGCCAACTAAATTAAATCATAAAATCAAGAATTTTTATGGGAGAGAAACTCCGACTTTGGATTCATTTATTTGTCTGAGTGAGTGAGAGACGTCACTTAAGGTTAGAGCCCAGCTCCGGAATCTTCATTCAGACTACTGATTCTATAAAAACGATTAGCTACTTCTCAGTGAGGATCTACGAGTAGTCGGTAAATGGTCAGGATTTCCTTAACAGAGTGGGTGGTTTAAAGGACACTACGTAAGGCTCCGTCCTTAAGTAACACGGGTAGTCATTTTACGGTCCGTACTTACACCCATACTGGCTGAAAGTAGGTGCAAGTAGTCGTAAGAATTCAGGACAGTTTTTGGGAAAATTTCTGGTAGCTAACAACTCGCTAATTTTTTTCCAAGATTGATTTTTTCACGAACTAAAATTCACAAGATAATTGGCCGAACTCTCACGGCCCTCATCGTGTGAGTTGGTAAACCTGGGGTTTGAATTATATTTGCATTGGTGTGTGTAAACCGATCTCCAAAAAAAAGCGCACACTTGTGCCATCACTCTCCTTTCTTGGTCTGACGGTTAAGGTTTCTTCTGTTGAATATCCTAGGCACTTGAACATCGTTAACCAAGATCCATTATGTCAATTAATAAACCTCCTTCGAAAATTATGGGACTTTTGTCCAAGTACCCACCATATTTGTACTATGAAAATGAATTCGTCTCAGTCAAACCCAAATCATCATCCATTATGTCAGCTCATTAAAAAATGATGAGACATTTGTTCGAGTACCCATCAGATCTATATTATGAAAATGAATTCATCTTAGTCAGTCCCAAAGCCTCGAATCCCCCTCCAACCAGACATCAACCAACTAACACATGAGAATCTCACCCACAAATATATCCAACCATATCTATAAATATGATTTACTCCATAAATGATAATCCTTTATATTCAGATCATACAAACAAACAACCGATTGAGGTTTCCACTTATTCGTATGTCAATCTTCTATATTCTGATCATACAATCCATCCTTCGTACAATATAAATGTCAATCCTTCATTCATGGGAGACTCTAACCACGTGATGAATCCGATTGAATTTAACACTTCTTCACATCTTCCCCCTCCCCCACCCTTGAACTCAAATGAGCAACTACCATCTTTGATTGACCCATTTCTCGTCAGAACTAATGAACCATTTGAAGATCAAATCACTTTTGAGATCAATGATCGATTGAGACAACAACTCCAACTGACTTCAATCTCTCGTCTCCATATTGTTGGAACTGGACTTCACAAATCCACAATTCGATTTGACCATTGAGAATAAAATGGAAATCTGAAAAGATCAAGAAGATTGGTCCGCACCTGATAATATTCTATCTTGGATTTGTTAGACTTGTGAGCCCTGGGCGAACCATTCTTACAATAAATGTTATTGTAATATTTAAGTTTATCAATAAAAGTTATTGATGTTTCACTCCCTTTCTGAAATTATATGAATGAATGCACTATAAGGTCCCTCTGTACAATTAGGGTTATGTACCATGGCCAGCTTGATGATCATATAGCTGTTGTTTCATTAAATGAATCATAGAGACTGGTGTTTGGATGAACATCTAAGGAGTTAGATGGAGGACTCATCAAACACCGTCAAATGATTGTCAAGTGGAGATCTCCAGCCTGAGTAGGAGATGGCAATCCTTTCTCACATAGGCTGATATCTGACCGACCTCTTGATGCAGGTCCTCTGCATGGGAATAGTGATTCGGAGGTGTCAGATTAGTTAGGTCAATGGGTTGACCTGACGAGATCGAGATAACCTAAGTCCTATGTTGAATGCTGTCACAACATAGGCACGCATCCTCTGACCGGAGACAGATATATTGCTATATATCTGAGTATGTACATTTGGCAGACCAATAGGTTGATGACCTAACCAAGGTATATACACCGGCGAGCTGGTGTGCATATAAGGGTATATGAGCAATATGATCTCTCAAAGGGATCATACAGGTTCACTTGTGAACCGGAAGACATGAGCTCACTCATGAGGTATTGGGACCGATCAAATTCCATGCATGGTCGTCGTGCTTTGGAAGCATGACATGAATTTGAAGGTATGATATATGCTTTGGGAAAGCATATGATCGACACCAAATCCCAATGACCAAGATTGAAAAACTTAATGATTAAACCCTGAAGAAGACAGTATAAAATGATCTTGATCTTCGGGTTGATCATGGGTCTTCCAGTATGCAGGATGTACATGTATTGGGAATACCTGAATGGTGATGTGATCATAAACGATTGTATATCCATGACACTTCCATTCCGAGGGAGTGATGAAACAAGTCTGGATTTTAGTGACTCCTTTCAGTAGAGAAGCAATCCGATCTTAGTCCAAGTGTTGGACATTGGTCTGAATGGGATTCAGATTCAATGAGAAGATTGGATTTGCGGTCTTGATTTAATCAAGCATTTGTGGGAGGTTCGTTCGATCTGGATTTGAGATAATATCTCAACATCCAAGTCACTATACATGGAATAATACAATCGCCCTGTCCTTATCTCCAAGTATCTGCGGAGAAAGCACATTATTCTAGAAAGGGTTCAAGAATAATTCTTTTGATGAAATATCCAAGCAAGGACTTGATGATTAAATGTGATTTAATTATCAAGCTTGAATATGAATATGATTCATATTGTGAAAATGATTATCTAAGATAATTAAATGAGATTTAATTATCAAGGATTGAGAGAATGTGGATAACACTATCCATGATATATGTGTGTTATAAATATGATTTATAATATACATATATAAGAGAGAGAATTTGTGTAAATAGCATTTGTTAATTAATAATGTGGATTGGATTCACATTTGTTAATTAATTGGAAATGCAATTTACTAACTAGTTTGGGTTGTGAATATGATTCACACAATATTCAATGGCAAGATTGAAATATTCACAAATTAATTTGGAATTAATTTGGTGAATATTTATTGTGATTAATTAAGGAATAATATGATAAATAAAATAGAGAAAAAACCACCTCCATGGGTGGCGTCACCCATGAATTGTTCATGGGTGACGCCCCCCCTTTTTAGGAGGGTGGTTAACTCCACTTCATTTATCATGTTATCTCTTGATTAATTAATTTTAAATTGTTGTTGTTGAACAAACAATCCTAGCCATTGATTTATCATGGACCAAGCATAGCCCTTGGATCCATGTGTCCCATGGATTGAGATCCATTGGATCCTAAACTAGTATATAAGGAGGGCTAGGGTAGCCTCCCCAAGGTACATCATCTAGAGTTGTAGAAGACTACTACTCTCTCTCTCTCTAAATCTCGTGTGGTCTCTCTCTTAATATCCAAGTGGCCGTCCACTTTGCATATTGAAGAGGAGAGCATATTGCTTCGCCTTCGACGCTTGGATCTTCGTCAAGGATTGCGGGAAGGACGCGACTCATCATTGTGCCCGCAAGCGCATTCTCCGTGGGTCGGACTTAAGATAGGAGGATCTCTACTTTGGGATCTCGCGATCACAACCACGCTTCAAGAGGTATTCCTTGTACTTTGTGGTTTGATGAAACGATCCGAGAAGTGTTCTCGTGATCATGTGGTTTCATCGTTAAGTTAAAATTTTAATTTCCGCTGCATCTAGCATCGAGTACGACTAGTTGCTCCGATTGCATACGATGCGATCGACACGCTTCTGTGATGCGCTTAAGGATTCACAATATCCTTCAAGTGGTATCAGAGCCAGGTTGAATAAGGTTTTGGATATGATCCATACACCTTAGATGATTTGGTTCTTGAAAGGGTTGCGAAATTTTTACTGCATTTCAATTTTCGCACCTCTGTCTAATTGAATTTTTCCGTACTGTTTAAAATGTTTAAACACGAAATTTTCAATTGAATTTTGTTCCCCATTAAACAAGGAAACCATAGGACTTGAGTTTACTAAATTTGGACTTTATTTGCTCAAGATATGGCTTTTTGAATATGACTATATTCACTGTTGCGGGAACTGCGGATTTGAACGTAATTAATGAGATGATTACGGTTTTAATCCGCCTTGAAATGCATGAATTATCACTTGGGTTCTTTAATAAATCAAATAGGCAATCTTTGGAAACTGAGTTTGCATTTTTTGGATTTAAATTGATCAAGATAAGTTAATTTTAGTGATTGGGGGTCACTGCTGGAAATTAACATTTTGATCTTGAACCTTGTGATATGTCATTCAATTATCATGATGAAAATCAATTGTTAATTTTCTAGAATAATTAGTGATAAATATTTGTGAAATATTTAAAGAAATAATTATTTCATTGAATGACACTTGCCTAAACTACAATGATAAGATATTAGATCTTGATCATTGTTTCATCAACAAACATTGCTTTCATGAAAACTATAGTTTATCCTACAATAGTTGTAGGACAACTTTTACATGAAAAACCCTTTTGCTTGAATAGGATCGGGGATTTGTTTAGCAAATCTCCTTATAATCAAAAATGTTTTGATTTATATTATATGGTATAATTTTCGGTTGAAAAACCGATGAACATCTCAAAGTACATGATGGTCTATCTGGTATTATCCTTTCCCGAGGCGGATGTGGTGCCTAGTCGGAGAGCATTGGGGTCGCGGGTTGCAATGTATGTGGTCCATCCCACTCTCGTCGGTACTGGCCATGACAGCGGGTAGGGATTGTATAATACCGGAGACAGACAATATGTATTTTTCTAATTATTAAAATTCGAATAATACGTATTTTGAGAATATACCTACTATTCAAGTAAAAGACATGTTTGTTGATGTTTGGATTAATGATTAATTTGATATGATTAAATTAATCATATCCAATAAACACTCTATTTTGAATAGATGTGTATTTCCCTTGGAAGAATTAATTATGTGAATATGATTCACTATAATTAATTATAAAATTTGAATACGAGGTGGAGGATCACATAAGTGACATCCATGGTCTCCCGTCAAGGCGAAGGGTTTCCGTCGCCAGGGATTGTATGTAGGAGACGCCTGTCCGAAGTGACAGCTCCTGTATGCAAGCGCATCTGGATCGGGCTCTTTGCTTCTCGAAAGAGTAAGGCCGTATGCGTAGTGACCCCAATATCGAGTCCTCATATTATTGGGGCGATATTGGATTGCGCATAGCGAGTTCTAATCCTGTTGACGGTTGGTTCAATTAACAACGGGTCAACATCATCTTAGGGGTGGTGAGCCCGGGTGTTAAAGACCGAATTGGGAATGCAAGTTGGACTTGCAAAGGCGGAATGAGTTCCCGCTTCTTTTTATCGGAGTCGCAAGTTCTCATATTATTGGGATGTGACAAAGATAGGAAAGGAGATCCCAGATCTTGCTTGAGATATAGCGGTAAGTATATCTCTTATTTTGAAAGACAATTAGGGAATAATCTTTCAAAGTTGACCTAGCAAGACAAATTTGATTTAAAATACCTTAATCAAATTATTCTTAAAATAAATATATATTTATATATATTCTAATATAGTGCATTCTTAATTTCAGAAAATGAAGTCCATGAACCCACTTAGCAGGCTTCTAGAGGTCAACCAGTTGACCGGACCAAATTATTCGGATTGGATCCGAAATTTGGATCTTGTTCTCTCTGCAGAGCGCATCTCCTACGTGCTTAGCAAGGACAAGATAGCAAACCCTGTGACTGATGAAGATAAATCATATAATGATAAATATGATGAAGACCATAATCTGGCAAGATGTTACATCCTTGGGTCATTGTCCAATGTGCTTCAGAAGCAACATGTGGAAATGAACAATTGCCAAGAGATTATGCTGAATCTGAGAGAAATGTTCGGTGACATAAACCGCACACAGCGTTACAATGTGATGAAAGAGCTTATTCGCTGCAAGATGCAGGAAGGGACCTCTGTCAGAGAATATGTACTCAAAATGTTTGGGTACCTCTCTGAGCTGGAAACCCTGGGAGCGTACTTGGATTCTGAAATGCAAGCTGATTTCATTCTCCTGTCGCTCCCTAAGTCTTTCAACAACTTTGTTGTGTCTTACCACATGAACAAAGGTGACTTCACAAACGCTGGGCTGTTAGCTGCATTGAAGTCTGCAGAAGACGTCATGAAGAAGGACGGCCCCTCTGCTAGTGCAATGGTTGCACAGGTAAGAGGAAAGCGCGGGCGGAAGCAAGGTTCTCAGAAGGGCCCAGCCTCGAAGAGAAAGAAGAAGAATCAAGGAGTTGGTTCATCTTCTAGTGCTTCCACACTGATGACATCGAAAAAGAACGATGTCTGTCACCACTGCAAGAAGCCGGGGCACTGGCGGCGTAACTGCCCAGACTACCTGAAGTCCACTGACAAAGGTAAAGCCCCAGCAGGTATGAAATCTACTTTCATCATTGAAACTAGCTTTCTCGTTGGACGAGAAGGAAGTTGGGTTGTAGATTCTGGTGCTTCTGTTCATGTATGCAATTCATTGCATTTGTTTCAGGAAACTAGGAATCTGGAGCATGGGGAGATAGTTATCCAGATGGGATCTGATGCAAGTGTTGCAGCAGTCGCCATCGGGACGTGCAGACTATCGTTATCTAGTGGTCGAGTCCTAGTACTTAAAGAGTGTCTTTATGTACCTGAAGTCAGAAGGAATTTAATATCTGTATCTAAGTTAGTTAGAAATGGATATTCCTTCATTTTCTGTAATAAATTAATCATAAACCGTTATGATAAATATATTGCGGATGGTATTTTGACTTCTGGTGGACTCTATGAATTGTGCATTGATGAATGTGTCATGAATGTTACTGCCACTAATAATAAAAACCCCAAGAGATCCAGGGAGGATGGAAATCATTCAAACATGATTTGGCATCACAGGCTTGGTCATTTATCTGTTGATAGGATCAATAGATTGATAAAGGATGGACCTTTAGATTTTCTACAGGTTCAATCTTTACCTACCTGCGAACACTGCATTCGAGGTAAAATGACCAGAACACCTTTCCGTAACAAGGTTACGAGATGCGAGGGTATTCTCGACCTAATACATACTGATGTATGTGGTCCCTTCAATACCGCGACTAGAAATGGATATCGATATTATTTGACGTTTATTGATGACCATTCGCGATATGGGTTTATCTTCCTGCTACGTCATAAATCTGAAACCTTTGAAAAGTTCAAAGAGTTTAAGGCTTTGGTTGAGAACCAAGCAGACAGGAAGATTAAACGGATTCGATCTGACCGAGGTGGTGAGTACCTCTCAGATGAATTCAAGGAATACCTTAAAGAGAATGGAATTATCTCCAATCTCACTCCTCCTGGAACTCCCCAACTTAATGGTGTTGCTGAAAGACGCAACAGGACCATCATGGACATGGTCCGTTCAATGATGAGTAAAGCACATTTGCCTCTTAGTTTCTGGGGATATGCAGTAGAGACTGCAATATATATCCTAAATAAGATTCCTAGCAAATCTGTACCCAAGACTCCTCACGAGCTCTGGTATGGAACCAAACCTAGTGTTAAACACTTGAGGGTTTGGGGATGCTTGGTTCATGCGAAGAACGTGGACGCAAGTAAGCTAGAATCTCGCACTCGTGAGTGCTACTTCATTGGGTATGTTAAAGATGGTATTAGATACCAGCTTTATGACCCTGAGACCCAAAAGGTTTTTGTCTCTAGGGATGTGAAATTTCTGGAGGATGATTTCCTTAAAGGTCAAGACAAGAATGAAGTAGAGGAGCTCATTGAATCCCCTGAGGATTCTGAGATTCCTGAACCAGAAACTGAAGAGATAAATGAAGATGAAACACCCATACCTCTTCGAATGAGTTCGAGGGTGGTTGCACCACCTGAAAGGTATGGATTCCATGTGTCAGGTGAGACTGACAATGATCCTTCTTCATATGATGAAGCACTTGCGGATCATGACATGGATAGATGGATGCTAGCAATGAAGTCAGAGATTGACTCCATGCATAAGAATGGTGTATGGACCCTAGAGGATCCACCTAAAGGGGTAAAACCCATTGGGTGTAAATGGATCTTCAAGAGAAAGAGGGGACCTGATGGGAAAGTAGAGACTTTCAAGGCACGGCTCGTAGCCAAGGGCTACACACAGAGAGAAGGCATCGACTACGATGAGACATTCTCTCCTGTGGCCATGCTTAAGTCCATCAGGACACTGCTAGCTATAGCTGCATCTCTTGACTACGACATCTGGCAGATGGACGTCAAGACAGCTTTCCTCAATGGATACCTCGAGGAGGATATCTATATGGAGCAGCCCCAGGGCTTCATAGCTGAGGACGGTAAAGTATGCAAGCTGAATAAATCCATCTATGGGCTCAAACAAGCTTCTCGTAGCTGGAACATCAGATTTGACGAAACCATAAAAAGTTATGATTTTGTGCAAAACCCTGATGAACCTTGTGTGTACAAGAAGCTTAGTGGGAGTGCCATTGTGTTCATCGTGCTTTATGTAGATGATATCCTTATCATTGGGAATGATACAGGAATGATGACCAGTGTGAAGATTTGGCTATCCCATACCTTCGAGATGAAAGATCTTGGAGAAGCCTCTTACATCTTAGGCCTGAAGTTGTTCAGAAACCGAGAAAAGAGAATATTGGGATTATCACAACATGGATACATCAAGAAGATTCTTGAATGATTCCGTATGGATAGTTCGAAGAAAGGATTCCTCCCCTTAGGACATGGTATCCATCTGTCCAAAGGAATGGCTCCTCAAAGTGTTGAGGAAAAGAAGGCCATGGCTGGATGCCCTTATGCATCAGCCGTAGGAAGCTTGATGTATGCCATGATGTGTACTAGGCCAGACATCTGCCATGCAGTGGGAGTGGTAAGTCGTTACCAATCCTGCTATGGAGAAAAACACTGAAATGCAGTAAAGAACATATTCAAATATCTAAGACGGACACAAGATTACATCTTGGTCTATGGGGATGGTGATCTCCAAGTCTTGGGATATACAGATTCAGACTTCCAGTCAGATATTGATGATCGAAAGTCGACATCAGGGTTTGTATTCCTGTTGAACGGTGGTGCTGTGAGCTGGAGAAGCAAGAAGCAGGACACTACGTCGGATTCAACAACAGAAGCCGGATACATTGCCGCATCGGATGCTGCAAAGGAGGCGGTGTGGTTGCGCAAGTTCATCTTGGAGATTGGCGTAGTTTCCTCTGATACTCCTGTCCCGTTACTCTGCGATAACACTGGAGCCATTGCCCAAGCAAAGGAACCCAGGTGCCATCAGAAGAGCAAGCACGTGGAAAGGAAATACCACATCATTCGGGAGATTCAAAAGCGTGGTGATATCATCATCACCAAGGTGGCCTCTGCCGACAACATTGCTGATCCTCTTACCAAACCTCTGACACAGAAGGTTTTTGACCAGCATGTAATGAGTATGGGTTTACGGATTGTACCTGAATGGTTCTGAGGGCTAGTGGGAGATTGTTAGACTTGTGAGCCCTGGGCGAACCATTCTTACAATAAATGTTATTGTAATATTTAAGTTTATCAATAAAAGTTATTGATGTTTCACTCCCTTTCTGAAATTATATGAATGAATGCACTATAAGGTCCCTCTATACAATTAGGGTTATGTACCATGGCCAGCTTGATGATCATATAGCTGTTGTTTCATTAAATGAATCATAGAGGCTGGTGTTTGGATGAACATCTAAGGAGTTAGATGGAGGACTCATCAAACACCGTCAAATGATTGTCAAGTGGAGATCTCCAGCCTGAGTAGGAGATGGCAATCCTTTCTCACATAGGCTGATATCTGACCAACCTCTTGATGCAGGTCCTCTGCATGGGAATAGTGATTCGGAGGTGTCAGATTAGTTAGGTCAATGGGTTGACCTGACGAGATCGAGATAACCTAAGTCCTATGTTGAATGCTGTCACAGCATAGGCACGCATCCTCTGACCAGAGACAGATATATTGCTATATATCTGAGTATGTACATTTGGCAGACCAATAGGTTGATGACCTAACCAAGGTCTATACACCGGCGAGCTGGTGTGCATATAAGGGTATATGAGCAATATGATCTCTCAAAGGGATCATACAGGTTCACTTGTGAACCGGAAGACATGAGCTCACTCATGAGGTATTGGGACCGATCAAATTCCATGCATGGTCGTCGTGCTTTGGAAGCATGACATGAATTTGAAGGTATGATATATGCTTTGGGAAAGCATATGATCGATACCAAATCCCAATGACCAAGATTGAAAAACTTAATGATTAAACCCTGAAGAAGACAGTATAAAATGATCTTGATCTTCGGGTTGATCATGGGTCTTCCAGTATGCAGGATGTACATGTATTGGGAATACCTGAAGGGTGATGTGATCATAAACGATTGTATATCCATGACGCTTCCATTCCGAGGGAGTGATGAAACAGGTCTGGATTTTAGTGACTCCTTTCAGTAGAGAAGCAATCCGATCTTAGTCCAAGTGTTGGACATTGGTCTGAATGGGATTCAGATTCAATGAGAAGATTGGATTTGCGGTCTTGATTTAATCAAGCATCTGTGGGAGGTTCGTTCGATCTGGATTTGAGATAATATCTCAACATCCAAGTCACTATACATGGAATAATACAATCGCTCTGTCCTTATCTCCAAGTATCTGCGGAGAAAGCACATTATTCTAGAAAGGGTTCAAGAATAATTCTTTTGATGAAATATCCAAGCAAGGACTTGATGATTAAATGTGATTTAATTATCAAGCTTGAATATGAATATGATTCATATTGTGAAAATGATTATCTAAGATAATTAAATGAGATTTAATTATCAAGGATTGAGAGAATGTGGATAACACTATCCATGATATATGTGTGTTATAAATATGATTTATAATATACATATATAAGAGAGAGAATTTGTGTAAATAGCATTTGTTAATTAATAATGTGGATTGGATTCACATTTGTTAATTAATTGGAAATGCAATTTACTAACTAGTTTGGGTTGTGAATATGATTCACACAATATTCAATGGCAAGATTGAAATATTCACAAATTAATTTGGAATTAATTTGGTGAATATTTATTGTGATTAATTAAGGAATAATATGATAAATAAAATAGAGAAAAAACCACCTCCATAGGTGGCGTCACCCATGAATTGTTCATGGGTGACGCCCCCCCCTTTTTAGAAGGGTGGTTAACTCCACTTCATTTATCATGTTATCTCTTGATTAATTAATTTTAAATTGTTGTTGTTGAACAAACAATCCTAGCCATTGATTTATCATGGACCAAGCATAGCCCTTGGATCCATGTGTCCCATGGATTGAAATCCATTGGATCCTAAACTAGTATATAAGGAGGGCTAGGGTAGCCTCCCCAAGGTACATCATCTAGAGTTGTAGAAGACTACTACTCTCTCTCTCTCTAAATCTCGTGTGGTCTCTCTCTTAATATCCAAGTGGCCGTCCACTTTGCATATTGAAGAGGAGAGCATATTGCTTCGCCTTCGACGCTTGGATCTTCGTCAAGGATTGCGGGAAGGACGCGACTCATCATCGTGCCCGCAAGCGCATTCTCCGTGGGTCGGACTTAAGATAGGAGGATCTCTACTTTGGGATCTCGCGATCACAACCACGCTTCAAGAGGTATTCCTTGTACTTTGTGGTTTGATGAAACGATCCGAGAAGTGTTCTCGTGATCATGTGGTTTCATCGTTAAGTTAAAATTTTAATTTCCGCTGCATCTAGCATCTAGTACGACTAGTTGCTCCGATTGCATACGATGCGATCGACACGCTTCCGTGATGCGCTTAAGGATTCACAATATCCTTCAGGATTAACCATGACAATCCCATCTTTAGATATGGCACTCATACAGAGGACTGGAATGATGATATCAACAGAAATAAATCTTGTATGTTGACTCCACAATATAAGGGTCCGACCAATCATGATCAAGAAAACAGGTTCTACTCAAACCATTGGTCATACATAAGTCATACCATGTTGAGTATGAGACCTATTGTGACCGTTATATCAAGCAGACTCCTTCCATAATTTTTGAGGAGAAATTTTTAGAAGATAACAATCATATAATAGATATTCCAAGAAGATATTCTCCCAGCTCATAAATGAAAATGGAAGCTGAAATGGTTGGATTTCAAATTCAAAAAACCACACAGTCTGCTCACAAGATTGATCCTGAAAATTCTTTGGAGGATGAAATTTTGAGGATTACTAAGAGATACAAATTAATGGAGGAAAAAATCAGAAATTTTACTAACCGATTAATTTCATTTTAGGGAAGCTCAGGTATGAAAATGGAGGATGAAATGATTGGATCTAAGGTTGAGAACCCCGAGGATATTCAGAAACCCATAGACTATGTCCACCCTAGGGATTGCTCTGATAGCAACACTTTTGCATACTATTCCCCTAGAAATAACTCGAACTCTGATTCTTAGTCGAATAATCAAAACCCCTTCTCATATACGGAACACACCACATCACCACACCACACCGAAAACACCAAAAAATCGAAAAACCAGAAAAATTCATAAAAATTGAAACTGAAGAAGATTGAAGAATTTGGATCCTTCTATAAGGGAAGCACTGGAGAAAAGAATGATTTTGAACTTCCCTTGATACAGACCATTGAATACTTCCCTGACCTTAAAGGATTTACAATTAGCAACTTAATGATGAAAAAGTCGGGCAGGACGAGAACAAAGACGGAAAGACATATCCTGTCAATGGTCATCTCCTTGGTGTTGAGTAGAAAAACCAAGAGTTGCATAGTGAAGCGGTTGCCCAGATTTGACTGTGGAATCAAAGACACCGTATTAACCCATGCTTGAATTGATGATGACTCACCAATCAATATCCTCCCAACCTCTGTTTTTGACAAGCTCAAACTCGGACCTATCAGAAAAATAAGAGAAATCCTTCAACTAGCTGATCGATATATAAAGCGTCCATGAGGAACAATTTCTGTCTTCGTTACATTTCAAGGTGCTCCGCTTAAAGTGGACTTCATGATCATTGATATTGAGCATCAAGCAGAATTCACCCAGTCTCCAATCATTCTCGAAAGCTATTCTCAGCATTGGCTAAGGCAATTATTGAGTGCGAGACTCGGGAAATCAATTTTACAACACTGAGAGGACTTCAATCTCAAACAATCTTTGAGGAACCATGATTTTTTGAGGTAATCCACGAAGCCATCAACAACTGTAACCATCAAGCGGTAGATGAGCCCTACCCCGTTGCTACACCTGAGATAACGAGTGTAGAGGAGAATATTGGTTTAGAGAGTCTCCCCAATGTTCCATTTCCCGCTGCTCTCACCATGGAAAATCGAATAGATGATTTCTTTTATGATCTTGAGACATATGCTTGGGCTCACCCTGAGTCGGCTGAAACCTTCTCTGACTACCTTGAATAATTCAATCCAATTCAAGATTGCATCAACATTAAGGAGACTAAGAACAAATATGTGAGACGTTCACTAACACAGGAGGAATATTTCAATGGTTATTCATCTGGAGACTCAATTGTTAAAACCTTACCCCAAGACCAGCACCTTCATAGACAACAAAAAACAAAGTGGCCGCTCCTTCATATAAAAAGAAAGTCGCCTTCGACCTTCCAGAAAAGGAATCGTCTAGTGATTCCTCATCAGGTCTGGAAAGGGTAGTCTACATGAGTGAGGTTTGTTCGGCAGTTATAAAGCCCTATCTTCTCAAGGATCCAAATTTCAATTCCCATCGGATGACTCCCGTTCCTCACTATTATTCATTTAAAGCCGATTCTCCTGGTCTCATTAAATATACTGGAATAATTTCTTATGAGCTGATTGAGATTGGTGCTTCAGAGTCTTCATCATCTGAGGACGAATCGCTTGATCCCAAGAAGGAACAAATTCTAAGATAACAACTGAAGCAACTAAAGAACAAGAATATTTGGAGTACCTCCACTTTCAAATACTATTCCTCTGAGGATAACTCCGATGATGGTTATCTTTCATCTGATTCATATGCTTCATCTATTCTTCAACATGATTTCTTTGAGGATAACACTGATAATGGTTGGGAATCATATACATCATCTCCTTCTTATCATTACGATCTTCCACCACATGCTTACAAAAAGATCGACCGAAATCCACCTTAATCATAGGCTACCCTCCCGACCCCATCGGTCTCCTTGTACATCTTCTTCCTCTACTTAGGCCAAGGCCTAAGTATAGGGGGGGACCGATGCCATCTGTATATAACACTCTCCTCATCCAACCCTTCTCTCAATCGCCCCATTTCTACCTTTCTTCCGTACTTAGGCTGACCAGAGCCTAAGTATAGGGGGGACCGATGCCCATCCGTATATACTCTCATTGACATCTCCTGACCACCTCATTTTCTCTCTTCTTCTATACTTCAATTGTTCACAGTCTAAGTATAAGGCAGCGGGCTGACTTTTATGGTTTTTCTTTTTCATTTTCTTATGTTTAGCTCGAGCTGTGTCTTCTTTTCACTTCTTGTGCTCTGAGGACATAACACTCGCTAAGTATAGGTGGTGTGTATATATACTATGTATATATTTTACCCATAGCTCATACTTTCGCCTAAGTCTATCTGCGTTTACGGGGTGGGTAACTAACTTGAAAAAAACAAAAAAATGAAAAAAAAAACAAAAAAAACACATACACACAGAAAAAGAAGTTTTGCTACTAGCACTGACTGTGTCCAACCAAAAATGTAAAAAAAACAGCATCTTATTCATTTTTGCGTAAAAAATAAACAAAAAAGTTCTTGCATAATATATATCTCAAATCAAAAATTTTTTTTTCTGCATTTCATGCACCTGCACTTCATCTAGCATTACATTCATTTGCATTTGTGAAAATCCCTTGGGTTCTGAACCGAGTTATAAGCATAAATAGAGAGTGGTCTGGACTTGACCTTAATCCACCTAATTTTCAAAGGAACTTCACCGAGAAATAGGATTTTAGAATCTTCAGGTCTATGACATAATTCTTCAAGTTCCACATGATAATGTGCAATGTTTGACTCTTAGTGTCCAACCTGGTCTCTTCATTCTGGGTACGACTATGGAATAGGGAATTGATTTGTACTCTCGTACTATGCACTTAGCTCAACTTAGACAAGATGTTGGAAAACTGTGTGAGTTTCTTTTTTGGTAGCATGGCCATCTAAAGACCAGAGTACATGTTAAAATAACTCTTCACAAAAGGGATGGACGGCTGGGTACAGTTTTTTTTCTAAGACCCCAAAAATATACGGAAAAAAAGATTCCATATCAGTAGGGGAACAACAAGATCCATGTAAGAGCAACAAAAAATCCAAACAAAAAATAAGCCTACTATCAAATAAACATTTGACCAAAAGGTCCAAGCTTCAAGTCAGCCTGCAGATCTTGATGGAGACTCGGCTACACTGGCCAGCTTCACAAGGAGAGGTGACTACATTGGTCACCTTCCGGTTCTTTTCCCATTTTTCTATTTTCTCCCCCATTTACAATTTAATACTACTTACTTTTGAACTAATGGACATTCAATTACCTTCAAAACAAGACCAAGTTCAAGTGAATCAGAGCTCATATGTGAAAGTTGTGTTTTGGGCCTCTTTTGTACATTATGTATTATACCTAATTTTGACCTATTATTTTATGTACATAATTGACTCATTTTATTTTATTTCTTTTTCATTCATTTTTCTTTCATATAAGTTTTGTTAAAATGCGCAAAAATTGAAATCCAAATGAGATTGAAATCAAAGAAACTAACAGAGTCCAAGTCTTCACTAAAAGTCTGTACAAAAGTTGTTGTTTCCATATTTTACTTTATTTATTTTATTACTTACTTAATAAAAATAAAAAATTATATTTCTATGTAAATATTTATATTTGATTTTATCATATTTTTTCTAATTTTTATCTGATTTAAAAATGGCAAAATTTATAAAATCTAGAAATCAAGGTATTCTATGTACATGGGATACCCCAAAAATATACTTTGTGCAAATGATTGATTTTGATTTTGATATCTTCATGAAAGTAGTAGAACTCATCGAGACAAAAAACTTTTGTGAAGAAAATTTTTTGATACAAGGTCTTTTACTACTTATTTTTTATTTATCTTTGTATTTTTTTCGATTTTTCAAGAGCTGACATGTTGTAGTTCCTGGAGCCGCCACGTATCACTCATATTTCCCTTTATTTTATATTTATTTTATATAAAAAAATAAAAAGCCACGTGGCATGCTATTGGCCGTACGATCTCGGCAGATTGAACGGTACCAAACCTGTCGTCATCCTCCCCCGTTTACAGACCGAGGCGCACCCTCCTTCCCCTTTGCAAGCTCCGCCACCGCTCATCTCTCTAACACCTTCCAAATTACGCGCTGCCTTCCACCCTCATCCGATCTTTGTCAACCCCAATCGTATCACTCACACGGATTTCGCACACCACCACTTATCGCTCCTTTGTCGGCTACCTTCCTTTTCAGGCCCACAGCCACACGCCAATCAATGAGCCCCTCCAATCATATCAATCAATAGATCACAAATGCCATCCCCACGATTTCATATCTCACCGCCTCCTTCCTTCCATAGCTGGTTTCTCCATCACCCTATAAAACCATAGCGTCATCCTTCTCTACAAGGGTATTCTGAATGATGCAGTTGAAGGGGCGGCCTGACGGTGACAGTGCCAGTAATGACCCCCTCCCTCCGACAAGATTCGAGCCCACCTGGGTTCGTTGCAGTGCCTCCGTGCATCTGCCTTGCTTCAGCACCATAGTTGTTGAGCCAACGATGCATCCATCACCTTCACCGCCTGAGGCCTTGTCGATTTCTTCTATTTAGCGCATCAACCTCACTGATGAATCTCAAATTCATCACTCTAAATCTCATTTGTTAAGATCAAATCCCTCAAAATCATCAGCTTTTCTTCATTTATTTTGCATTATTAGCATTCATGCATGTTTTAATAAGAATAGCATTTTATCACTCATTTCTGCACAAAATAAGAAGCCAAAAATCCCAACCAAAATTGACCTGTAAAAAGCCTAACTTCCCCGATTTTTAGCCAATTCATGCTAACTCCTAATGATCCAAAACCACCTTCACTGTGTACATATCACTAACAAGAATAAAAAAATACAAAAAAATCTCTAACCCAAATAAGTGGACCAAAAATCCAAACCCTAGTTTAGGATTTTCGAACTAAAACCCTCATATCTACCCCATCTAGTGTCTGTTTTGATTCTATTCACTTTTGAACTAATGTACATTCAATTTCCTTCAAAACAAGACTAAGTTAAAGTGAATCAGAGCTCATATGTGAAAGTTGGGTTTTGGGCCTCTTTTGTACATTTTGTATTTTAGCGGTTTTGACCTATTATTTTATGTACATAACTAACCTATTTTATTTTATTTTATTTCTTTTTTATTTGTCTTCTTGTTTTATTAAAATGCACAAAAATCCAAATCCAAACTGAGCGTGAAATCAAAGAAACAATTTGAGTCTGAGTCTTCACTAACTGTCTGTACAAAATTGGTCGTTTTCGTGTTTTATTTTATTTCTTATTTTTATTAATTAATAAAATAAATCCAAAAAATTAGATTAATGTGTAAATATGTATTTTAATTTTATCATAAATTTTTCGAATTTTTATCTGGTTTAAAAATGACAAAAAATATAAAACCCAAAAATCATGGTATCCTATGTACATGGGATACCCTCAAAATATCACTTTGTGCAATTGATCGATTTTGGTTTTGATGTCTTCATGAAAATTGTAGATCTCATCGAGATGAGCAATTTCGTGAAAAACTTTTTCGATCCAAGGCCATTTGCTATTTATTTTGGATTTTTGAAAGTTTTCATTTTTCAATTTTTGTGGTGCTAACACGTGGCAGCTCCTGGAGCCGCCACGTGTTAGCCATTTTTCGAGCTTTTATTTATTCATTTTATAAAAAAAATAATAAAATAAAATCGACGCATGTGCCCTGCCCCCACCCTATTTTGCCGCCACGTGGCACCCATCTGGCTGCCCAATCTTGGCCGATCGAACGGCCAGGGCCTATCGTCCTCCCAGGACCACTTTCCCAATTGAGTGGCACCCTCCGCCGCCCATCGTTGCGAGCATCTCCTCCGCAAATCTCGGCCACCTTCCATAGCTGCCCCGATCACTGTCCTTCTCTGATCTCCAAATCAATCACCGATCGACCCCCCAAATCTCGCTCCGCCGCCTCCTCAAATCCCCGACGAAACCCAATCACATCTCCAGCTGTTCACTTCCTTCCCCGACGTCGCCCTTCGAACCTATTTAAAGACCGTCGCACCATCGTATTCATGCATCCACCGATAACTTCAACTGCGACTAGACGGCGGCGGTGACAACACCGTTCGTCTTCCCTCTCCGGCGAGATTCGAGCTCACGAGGATCGCTGCAGCCCACGACGACCCCCCTCGCCGTCCTTGCCCTACTCCGATTTGCCGTCGAGCCTAGGCCTCCTTCTCCGACAACGACGATCAACTCCGCCGTTCTTCATTAGCTTCAATCCTTCATCGTCAACGACCACCGACAATGCCATCAACACGTCAATGCTTCGCCGGTCAGCTCCGCCAACTTCAGCCGTCTGAAGCATCACTCTCCGCCCTGGCTCATCTTCAACCTTTTGAAGGTTTGCAACTACCATTATCCACCGACATGCTCTCCTACTTCACTAGCCACCGCCAACGCTTCCCAAAGCGCCATCCAACTTCGACGCCAGCATCACCACTTCCCCCCAGCGTCGCACCGCCAAGGGACGCCGTCCCTTCCGCCAACCGTCGTCCGGGCCAAGCCCGAGACCCTCCTCGCGTGCTACACACATGAGCGAGGAGACGTCTTGCACCTAAGCCCTTGGGAAAATTGCAAAAGCCCCCATTGGAGTCGCCATATTCACGTATATGCCCCCGCCGACCAAGGGTCACATGCTCCGCACGTGACCCCTTGGAAATTTTGCAGTTTCCCCCCATAACTCTTAGTAATTGCATAATAGTCCTTACTGCACTTGTCTTATTTATAAGTATTTAAATATTGCAGAAATACCCATGTATTCTTTTACCATTCTGGACTGCTACATTGCATTATTTTGATTATCCAAAAATAGTTGTGTTCCTCATTTAATTCTCTACATTATGGCATATTGTGGACATTTTTATGGTCAATGGTTAATTAATAATTAATTATTTTGTAGAAAATTACATATTTTGCCCTTCTTATGCTTTGAAATTTGTCATTAATTAACTGTTGCTCTAAAAATTCCCGAAAAATCGCAGGTTGGACAATTAATTGTGTTTAAATTGTGCACAAAAGAATTGCATTTGCATGCATAGTTTGCCTTGTAAAAAATATTTTGCTTATTTCAATGTTTGATTTTTAATAGGTATTGAATCTTGTATTTTCGAGATTTAGGATTTTTCTGAGATCCATCACCTAGTGATAGAACTTAGATAATTTTATCCCTTGAAAATAATTAGGTTTACTATTTATTATAATTAAATATTGAAATTTACTTTGTTTGCATTTGAAAACTCATAAAAAATTCATTTTTGCATCTAAAATTCTAAAAACTTTATTATACATTCATTTTATCATAATTTTCACCATGGCCGAGTTTTGTATTTTTCGGACATTGTTTGCTTGATATTTACATTTTAGTCCCTAAAATAGGCCAAAATTGCATTTTGCATCCTTAATTACATAAAAATTACAAAAACCAGACTCGAAAATCATGCACGAACTTTGATAGTCAATCTTCTAGGTTGTTCCTTTGCCTTCTTGTGTTCAATCTTAGGACTTGCTTAAGTAAAATAAACATAAAACCACACATTAGTTAAAATTAATTAAATAATTGTGGTTATTTTCTTGACCGATTCCGATTGCCGTCTACAACGAAAAGACATATATTTTTAAGCAAACGATATTCAACGCTGATATTTTTAAATAGTGCAATCTCGGACTCATCAGATGGCGCCATTGCTGGGGAGGTAATTGGCTTAGTTTTTTGTTTAAACATTTTTATTCGGTTTTCCGCATTCGGGTAGTCCGACCCCCCGAATTTTCACTATAAATTCCATTTTTTCAGCCTTTATTTTCTTGTTTTTAGTTTTAAGTCATCCTCTTACACCATGTCTCTTATTTTTCTTGTGAGGTGCCCGATGTACGTGGAGCGATTTTTGGAAACTGAAGCATCTTCACCGACTTTCGAAAAACCACAATTAATTTAAGATCGAGTCGAGTCGTGAGAGAGCGTAGAGTCTAGGATTTTATTTTCTGTAATTTTTAAATTTATGTAATTAATTGCTCATTTATAGTGGTATCTGTTTGGACTCTCGCGTGTGTAAAAAAACCCTTGAACTTTTTCTGTGGTGTGTCGTGGCCTGTTTCACTCTCCGGTGAGGGTGGGGCCCGACTTGAGTGGCGCTTAGGATAGACTTGCACTTATGACTCTTAAA
The DNA here is from genome assembly GCA_037367405.1 of Ottelia alismoides. Lineage (NCBI taxonomy): Eukaryota > Viridiplantae > Streptophyta > Magnoliopsida > Alismatales > Hydrocharitaceae > Ottelia > Ottelia alismoides. The sequence goes on along the minus strand of JAZKJV010010975.1, from coordinate 525,563 downwards.
GCATATTTAAATTTTGATTGTGCTCGTATAATCTAAGGCCACACTTCACTTTAATTGAGACGCACATTAGATCGTTCAATTTAGCCAAATTCAACTCAATTCTTCCCCGCTAATAGAACTTTTTGCTAGGTACGGTTTTTCATCAGCTTGCATTCATTTAGAATAATCTTTAAATTCTTGTATTGCATCCCACATGGAGATTGCAAGGATTCACTGTAAGTCTTCTAACTGAGCATACATCATAGTTTTTCGCGTGCATCGGATTTTCTTGAATTTCTCCCTCTTGTTTTGTCACATAAATTTTAAAAGGAAATTGGGATTGGACGGTAGACGTGTGTGCTCACTTAAATTTCAGTGATTGCCTAATTAAAATTGGGACTGCTAAATATAGCCGATTTTAAATAACCCATAAAATCAAGAATTTTTGCGGGAGAACAATCCCGACCTTGGATGCATTTATTTTTCTAAGTGAGCGAGAGACGACACTTAAGGTTATAGACCAGCTCCGATATTTTCATTCAGACTACTGATTTTAAAAATGATTAGCTACTTCTCAGTGAGGATTACGGGTAGCCGATAAACGGTCTGGATTTCCTTAGCAGAGTGGGTGGTTTAAAGCACACTGCGTAAAGCTCCGTCCTTAAGTAACATGGGTAGCCGTTTTATGGTCCGTACTTACACCTATACTGGCTGAAAGTAGATGCAACTAGTCGTAGGAATTCGGGACAATCTTTAAGAAATCTTCGGTACCTAACAACTAGCTAATAATTTTCCAAGATTGTCTTATCACCAAATAAAATTTGAAAAGATAATAGCTGAACTCTTGCAGCTTCATTGTGTGAGTTGGTGAACCCTGGGTTTGATTTGTGTTTGTATTGGTGTTCGTGAATCGATTTCGAAGATCAGAAGTCGTTCATTTGATAAAATTTCTTTTGACTATCCCGTGCATTCACACCGAGATCAACCATGACGATTCATCATCATCAACCTCCTTTGATAAATACAGGACAATGGTATGAGTACCCATCAGATCTATATTATGAAAATGAATTTGTCTTGGTTAGGCCCAAATCAACTGAACCATCTTTTTCAACAATCTTCCAAAGTTTGCGGGAGACTTGCACCCGCGGATGAATTTGGTCCCCACATCAAATTCCTACTCGAATCATTCAACCACACATGACCAATTTCCATCATGGATTGAACCGTCTTATTCTCGATTTCTTGCTGAAACTAATGAGCCATTTCAAATCACTTTTGAGGCTCATGACTGGTCGAGAAACAAAACCCAGATGGAGAGACCCGTACTTAATGATCATCAGTGTTGGATTGACCGTGACGATCAGATCTCTATTGACCAAACTGAATACCACTACTTTGACCAACCTACACATACAGAGGACCAAACTGATGATATCGACACATATGCACCTTGTATGACTCCATTATTTGAGGATACGATCAATCATGACCATGGAAGTAGACTCTACTCCAACCAGCATTGCATGCCTGACTCACGGCATGTTGAGTATGAGACCTACACATTCCCGCAAAATCCTTCCACTGAGCAGCCTCCTTCCATAATTTTTGAGGAGAAATTTTTAGAAAATAATGATCATATATCGGATATTCCAAGAAACTCTCCTCTTAGCACATACAGGAAAATGGAAGATGAAATTATTGAATCTCAAATGCAAAAACACACACTGATTGCTCCCCTGATTGATCATGAACAAAATTTCAAGGATGATATTTCAAGGATAAATAAGAGATTCAAATAAATGGATGATAAATTTCAAAGATTTGTCGACCGATTAATTTCACTTTCTGGGAACTCGGACATTAAAATGAATGAGGAAAAGATTGGACCTCGTGTTGATAATTTTGAGGATATTTAGAAACCTAAGGACGATTCTAACAGCGACACTTCTGCATATTATTCCCCTAGAAATGCTTATGCCTCTGACTCTTACTCGAACATCAAAGCCCCTTCTCATCTAAGGAAGACACCACATCACCACACCACACAGAAGATACCAAAAAATTGGAATATTAAAAAACAACCAAAAAATCGAAAATCCTGAAAATTACATAAAAATTGAAACGGAAGAAGATATAAAGAATTTGGATCATGCTTACGGGAGCACTGGAGAAAAGATTGATTTTTGAACTTCCCTTTATACAAGCCATTGAACACTTCCCCGACCTTAAAGGGTTTGTAATGGATAAATTAATGACGAAAAAGTTAGGCATGATAAGAACAAAGACTGAAAGACATACCTTGTTAATGGCCTCTTCCTTAGTATTGAGGAGAAAAACCAAGTGCCGCATAGTGAAGCGATTGCCTAGATTTGACTGTGGAATCAAAGACACAATTTTTACCCATGCTCGAATTGATGACTATTCACCGATCAATATCCTACTGACCTCTATATTTCAGGAACTCAAACTCGAAGCAATCAGGAAGATACGAGAGATTGTTTAATTGGTTGACCGATTGATAAAGCGACCGAGCGGAATCATTTCTGTCATCATGATATTCCAAGGTGCTTCGCTCAAAGTAGACTTCACGATCATTGATATTGAGCATCAAGGAGAATTCACCCAGTCTCCAATTATTCTTAGAAAGCCATTCTTAGCATTGATTAAGGCAATTATTGAGTGTAAGACTCAGGAAATCAATTTTACAACATTGGAAGCACTTCGATCAGACCCAATTTTTGAGGAACCATGATTTTATGAGGCAACCCACGAAGTCCTCGACAATCGTAACCATGAAGCGGTAGAAGAGCCATACCCCATTGCTACATCTGAGATAGCGGTTGTTGATGAGACTATTGGTTTAGAGAATCTCCCCCTGCTCCATTCCCAGCTGCTCTCACCATGGAAAATCAAATATATGAATCATATGATCTGGAGACTTATGCATGGTTGCACCCCGGGTCAACCTATTCTGACTACCTTGATCACATTAACTCGACATAAGAATGCTCCAACATCAAATTAATTTAACATGCAGAGACTCTCCCCAGTATTTCAATTCCTACAGATCTCAAAATAGAAGAATGTTTCTGATATGATCCTGAGACATATGCACGGTTGCACCCAGGGGTAACCTACTCTGAATACCTTGACCAAAATTTCCCAAATCAAGAGTGCACCAGCATTAAGAAAACTAAAAACAAACACGCAGGACGAACACCGACCAAGGAGAAGAATTCCAATGGTTATTCATCTGGAGACTCAAGTGGACCAACACTTTCACGAAATAAAAAGACTACTCCTTCATCGAAAAAGAAAGTCACCTTTGACATTCCGGAAGAGGAATCCGCTGATGATCCCTCACCAGGTCCGGAAAAGGTAATCCACATGAGTGAGGTCTGCTCGGCAGTTCTAAAACCATATCTTCGCAAGGATCCAAACTTCGATTCCCATTGGACGACTCCCATTCCTAACTATTATTCATCAGAAGCTGATGCTCCTGATCTCATCAAATACACTGGAATTATTTCTTATGAGCTGATTGAGACTGGTGCTTCAGAGTATTCATCCGAGGATAAAACGCTTGATCTCAAAAAGGAATGAATTTTGAGAAAACAACTGAAGAAACAAAAAGACCAGAATATCTGGAGTGTGTCCATTTTCAAGTACCATTCATCTGAGGATAATTCCGATGATGGTTATCTTTGATCTGACTCAAATGCTTCTTCTACTGTCCCATCATGATTTTTCTGAGGATAACATTGATAATAGCTGGGAATCATATGCTTCATCTCCTTCTCGTCATTACGATCTCCTACCATAGACTTACAAGAAGATGAGCCGAAAACCGCCTTAATCATCAGCTACCCACCCTCCCTCCCGACCACATTTGTCTCCCTGTACAGCTTCTTCCTTTACTTAGGCCAAGGCCTAAGTATAGGGGGGACTGATGCCGTATGTACATACAATTTCCCTCATCACACTGCTTCTCACGATTGCCTCACTTCCACCCTTCTTCCTTACTTAGGCTGACCAGAGCCTAAGTATAGGGGGAACCGATGCTCATATGTATATACTCTCCTCATTCACATATCTCGACCATCTCATTTTTTCGCTCTTCTTCTATACTTAGACTGTTCACATCCTAAGTATAGGGGGGCGGTCCGATCCATCTTTTTCTTTTCTTTTCAGTCTCTTACGCTTAGCCTGAGCTATGTCTTCTTTACGCTTCTTATGCTCTGAGGACACGACAGTCGCTAAGTATGGGGGGGGTCTGTATATATACTGTGTATATATTTTACCCATATCTCATACTTTCGTGTAAGTCTATATGTATTTACAAGGTGGGTAATTAATTTAAAAAACCAACAAAAAACAAAAAACAAAAAACAAAAACAAAAACAAAAAAAAAAGAGTTTGCTATTAACATTGACTATGTCCAACCTAATTTTTTTTTGAAAAAATGGCTTTTTATTCATTTTTTCATAATTTTTTTTAAAAATTACAAAAAATGTGTCTGCATTTCACACACCGGCACTTCATCCAGCATTTCATTTGCATCTGTGAAAAGTCTTTGGGTTCTGAACCGAGTTATGAGCAGAAATCGAGAGTGGTCTGGGCTTGACCTTAATCCACCTAATTTTCAGAGGAACTTCACCGAGAAATAAGATTTTAGAAGCTTCAAGTCTTTGACTTAGTTCTTTGAGTTCCACATGACAATGTGCAGCATTTGACTCTTACTGTCTAACATGGTCTCTTCATTCTAGGTACAACTCTGGAATAAGGAATTAATTTGTACTCTCGCACTATGCACTTAGCTCAACTCAGACGGGATGTTGGAAGTCTATGTGAGTTTCGTTTCTGGTAGCGTGGAAATCTAAAGACCGGAGTACGGGTTGAAATAAAGCTTCAGAAAAGGGATGGACGACTGGGCACAATTTTTTTCTAAGACACCCCAAAAATATACAGAAATAAAAAGATTCTATATCCGTAGGGGCACAACAAGATCCAAGAAGAACCACCAAAAACTCCAAACACAAATAAGACACTACCAAATAAATATCTGACCAAAAAGGTCCAAGCTTCAAGAAAACCTGCAGATCTTGATGGAGACTTGGCTACACTGGCCAACTTCACAAGGAGAGGTGACCACACTGGACACCCTCCAGTTCTTTTCTCCTTCTTCTAACTTCTCCTCCGATTCGATTCTGAACACAAAACGACAGACCTTAGAAGGAAATACCTGACTCCCTGAGGACAAATTACTAGAGAGGAGGTTTGCATGGTAGTCCGACATTCTGGATGGGAAGAGCTAAAACCTTTCACACACATGAGTCGATTATTCAATGTTCATAGGGTATGCTTTGGGAAGAGGATTGATCTAAGATGACTTCTGAGTCGAAACTGTGACAATGATGTGTAGAACTTGAAGGCCGTTGATTTTAAAATTCTAAGTCTCACCGAAGTTCCGCCAAACTAATAATCCAAAGGTCAAGTATAGTTTCATTTTCACCTTAAGCTCATGGTCTTGATATGGAATCCAATCTCATTTCACCTCATGGCATTTCTTTTAATGCTCAGGGACGAGCATGGTTTAAGTATAGGAGGATGATGAATCTCAGATTCATCACTCTAAATCTCATTATCTAAGCTCAAATCCCTTAAAATCATCAACATTTCTTCTTTTATTTTTCATTATTAGCATTCATGCATGTTTTAATAAGAATTGCATATTATCACTCATTTCTACACAAAATAAGAAGCCAAAAATCCCAGCCAAAATTGACCTTTAAATAACTTAACTTCCCCGCTTTTTAACTAATTCATGCTAACTCCGAATGATCCAAAACCACCTTCATTGTGTACATATCACTAACTAGAATAAATAAAAAATACAAAAAATCACTAACCCAAATAAGTGGATCAAAAACCCAAACCCTAGTTCTAGTATTTCTGGACAAAAACCCTCATATCTTCCCCATCCAGTATCCGTTTTGATCCTACTCACTTTTAAACTAATGTACATTCAATTATCTTCAAAACCAGACCAGGTTCAAGTGAATCGAAGCTCATATGTGAAAGTTGGGTTTTGGGCCTCTTTTGTACATTTTGTATTTTAGTGGTTTTTGACCTATTATTTTATGTACATAATTAACCTATTTTATTTTATTTCTTTTTTATTTGTATTCTTTAATAAAAGTTTTATTAAAATACACAAAAATCCAAATCAAACCGAGATAGAAATCAAAGAAACAAATTGAGTCCGAGTCTTCACTAACTGTCTGTACAAAATTGGTCGTTTTCGTGTTTTATTTTATTTCTTATTTTTCTTAATTAATAAAAATCCAAGAAAATTAGATTAATGTCTAAATATGTATTTTTATTTTATCATATTTTTTTCCGAATTTTTATCTGGTTTAAAAATGACAAAAAATATAAAACCCAAAAATCATGGTATTCTATGTACATGGGATACCCGAAAAATATCACTTTGTGCAAATGATCGATTTTGTCTGACGTCTTCATGAAAATTGTAGATCTCATTGAGACGAGCACTTTTCGTGAAGAAACTTTTTCGATCCGAGGCCATTTGCTATTTATTTTGGATTTTTCAAAGTTTTTATTTTTCAATTTTTGTGGTGCTGACACGTGGCCGCTCCTAGAGCTGCCGCATGTCAGCCATTTTTTGAGTTTTTATTTATTCTTTTTATAAAAATAAAAAATAAAATCGACGCACGAGTGGGGCACGTGCCTCCCAAGCACGTTCCACGCCCTATTCCACCGCCACGTGACACCCATTTGGCCGCCCGATCTCGACCGATCGGACGGCCAGGGCCTATTGTCCTCCCACGACCACTTTCCCAATTGAGGGGCACCCTCCACTGCCCATCGCCGTGAGCATCTCCTCCGCAAATCTCGGCCACCTTCCATAGTCGCCCCGATCGCCATCCTTCTCTGATCTCCAAATCAATCACCGATCGGCCCCCCAAATCTCGTTCCATCGCCTCCTCAAATCCCCGACAAAACCCAATCACATCTGCAACTGTTCACTTCCTTCCCTGACGTCACCCTTAGAACCTATTTAAAGACCGCCACACCACCATATTCAAGCATTCGCTGATAACTTCAACTGCGACTAGACGACAACGGTGACAGTGCCATTCTTCTCCCCTCTCCGGTGAGAACTGAGCTCACCAGGCTCGCTGCAGCCCACGACGACCCCCCTCGCCGTCCCTGCCCTACCCCGCTTTGCCGTCGAGCCTAAGTCTCCTTCTGCAACAATGACGATCAACTACTCCGTTCTTCATCAGCTTCAATCCTTCGTCGTCAACGACCACCGACAATGCCATCAACACAGTCAACGCTTTGCCGATCCGCTCTGCCAACTCCGATAGTCTGAAGCATCACTCTCCACCCCGGCTCATCTTCAACCTTCTGAAGGTTCGCAACCGCCGTTAGCCACCGATGTGCTCTCATACTTCATCAGCCACCGCCAACGCTTCCCAAAGCGCCATCCGACTTCGACGCCAGCGTCACCACTTCCCCTCGACGTCGCACCGCCAAGGGGCGCCATCCCTTCCGCCAACCGTCAGCCGTGCCAAGACCAAGATCCTCCTCGCGTGCTACACACGTGAGTGAGGGGACGTCTTGTACCTAAGCCCTTGGAAAAATTGCAAAAGCCCCCGTCGGAGTGAACCCTTGGGAATTTTGCAGTTTCCCCCCAGAACTCTCGGTAATTGCACAATAGTCCTTATTGCATTTGTCTTATTTATAATTATTTAATTATTACAGAAATACCCCTGTATTCTTTTACCATTCTAGATCGCTACATTGCATTATTTTGATTATCCAAAAATAACATTGTGTTCCTCATTTAATTCTTTACATTAAAACATATTGTGGACATTTTTGTGATCAATGGTTCATTAATAATTAATTATTTTGTAGAAAATTGCATATTTTGCCCATCTTGTGTTTTGAAAATTTTCATTAATTAACCGTTGCTCTAAAAATTTCCGAAAAATCACAGATGGGAGAATTATCTGTTTTTAACATTGTGCCCAAAAAGAATTGCATTTGCATGCATAATTTGCCTTATAAAAATAATTTTGCATAATTTCATTGTTTGATTTTTTAATAGGTATTGAATCTTGTATTTTCAAGGTTTAGGATTTTTTTGAGATTCGTCACCTAGTGATAGAACTTAGATAATTTTATCCCTTGAAAATAATTAGTTTTGCTATTTATTATAATTAAAATTTGAAATTCACTTTGTTTATATTAAAAAAATCATAAGAAATTCATCTTGCATCCAAAAATTCCAAAAAAATTACAGTGCATTCATTTTATCATAATTTTCTTCTTAGCCAAGTTTTGTATTTTTCGGACATTGTTTACTCGATATTTACATTTTAGTCCCTAAAATAGGCCAAATTGCATTTTGCATCCTTAATTACATAAAAATTACAAAAAATCTATCTCAAAAATCGTACACGAACTTTGATAGACAATCTTCTAGGTTGTTCCTTTGTCTTCTTGTGTTCGACCTTGGGACTTGTCCAAGTAAAATAAACATAAAACCATGCATTAATTACAATTGATTAAATAAATATGGTTATTTTCTTAACCAATTCCGATTGCCGCTTACAACAAAACAACATATATTTTTAAGAGAACAATATTCAACGTTGATATTTTTAAATAGTGCAATCTTGGACTCGTCACTCACCGACTACCCCCATCCATCTTCCTCTCCTGATTCCACCTCCACCATACCTTTAGACCACAAACTCCATTGACCTCGGCTTTCAGGTGGAACCTCTCGCCATGATGTTCGACCTCGCCAGATCAGAGCTCGCCTCCCTGGCCTCTTCTCTGACATCGGAAGCCCCTACTCCCTTCACATTCACTAGGGTGCCACATACGCTTTCGAGGGCATGCAACATCAGTAGGTCGACTTCGAGGAGAACCCTCTAGAGTCTCCGCCTTCACCACCTTCTCCGACTGGTGGTGCAATCTTCGAAAATTGCTAGCCACGGCTCCTTCAGCCACCGACTCCACCATCTCGCGCTTCATCTCCGCCTGCAACGTCTCCTGCTCCAGCCATCCTCCACCTCAAGTCACCTCCAGCTCCTCCTCCCACCATTGGGGGTTGGACCCGAGGCTCTCCCACGCGATCTGCACGTGCGGAGGGAACTTCATTAGAGAGCCCCCACGTGTGCTGCACGTGGGGGAGGGAAAAGTTAGAAAGACGTCCCTGGAGATCTATATTATACTAGAGCAACCCCACCACTTCAAGGATCACGTGCATTACATGTGACCGGGTGTATTTACAAGAATACCCCCAGAGTTCATCCTTATTACGGAAAAACCCATGCTTGGGGTACTTTACACTGATACCCCTACAATTTAGAGGAATTATAGAATAATCCTCACCAAGGGTGCAATTGCAAGCTTTTAATTATTTTTATTACTCTTATGCCCCTGAACATTGATTTGATCATATTTTGAGCATCTTTGATTGAATTTTAACATTCTTGGTGTCATTCTGAACCTTAAATTATTCTCTATAATATTGAATGTTGAGATTCTACTTCTGAGATATTATTTGACAATAATTAATTAAAGTTCTATTTGGTTCATTTTTTAAGCACTGGCCTTTTAATTCATTAATCATCCTGCTCAATAAATAGTTCCTTGAGTTTGTGGGGATTAATTTTGGAAATTAATATGAGATTTATTGACATATTAATTCTAAAATAAACTAAGAGGGGGGTTGATTTGACTTGCTTAGCTGATGCTTGCTCCATATTTATCCTTACCTTGCATTATCATCATATCATTTCATACATTAAAAATCACTCAAAAATTGCATTTGTTTCTCTCACATAACATAGCATAGCATTATTTTCCTATATTAAAATTAATTTTATAAAACACATGCATATCTTTTCCTCTTTTGATTAATTACAATCTTCAATAAAAAATCATAAAAAACTGAAAATTGCATTAAAAATACAAAAATATACTGTCTCGAAAATTGTGCACGAATTTTGATAGACAAAATTCTAGATTGTTCCTTTGCCTCCTTGAGTTCAACCTTGGGACTTGCCCAAGTAAAATAAACATAAAACCACATCAATTAAAAATTGAATAAATTATTGTGGTTATTTCTTGACCGATTCCGATTGCCCGACATAATTACAATGACACATTTATCGTTATTAAAATCTTAATTCTCACAAATTAACGTAGGGTTCTCGCCGGATCGTCAGATGGGACTGTTGCCGGGGAGGCAAACGACTTAGATTTTGTCTAAAAGGTTTGTGTTCGATTTTCCGCATTCATGTAGTCTGACCCCCGAATCTCATCACTTTATATTTATATATTTTTCTTTATTTTTTGCATTTATTTTATTTTTGTCATTTATTTTTTTGTCTTTGATTAATTTTTAGTGTCACTCTCTTACATTCTTTCTTTTATTTTTCTTATGAGGTACCTGACGTATGTGAAGCAGTTTCTCACAAAAATCGATGCATCTTCACCAATGCCCGAAAACTACAAATATAATTAAGACCGAGTCGAGCCGTAAGAGAGCGTAGAGTCTAGCATTTATTTTTTTTACAATTTTAATTTTTGTAGTTAATTTCTCATTTTTTAGCGGTGTCCGTTTGGACTCTCGCATGTGTAAAAAATACCTTAAACTTTTTTTGTGGTGTGTCATGGCCTGTTTCACTCTCTGATAAGGGTGGAGCCTGACTTGAGTGGCACGTAGGATAAACTTGCACATACGACTATTAGAGCTTCTAGAATTTTTGATTGTGCTCATAGAATCTAGGTTTCTTCTGTTGAATATCCTTTCTTGATCTGAAACAGTTAAGGTTTCTTCTGTTGAATATCCTAGGCACTTGAACATCGTTAACCAAGATCCATTATGCCAATTAATAAGCCCCCTTCAAAAATTATGGGACTTTTGTCCAAGTACCCACCAGATTTGTACTATGAAAATGAATTCGTCTCAATCAAACCCAAATCGTCATCCATTATACCAGTCATTCAAAAATGATGACACATTTGTCCGAGTACCCATCAGATCTATATTATGAAAATGAATTCATCTTAGTCAGACTCAAAGCCTCAAGCCCTCCTCCAACCAGACATCAACCAACTTTCACAGGAGACTCTTACTCACAAATAGATCCAACCCTATCTATAAATCTGATTTACTCCATGAATGATAATCCTTATATTCAGATCATACAAACAAACAACTGACTGAGGTCTCCACTTCTTCGTATGTCATCCTCTCTATTCTGATCATACAATCCATCCTTCATACAATATAAATGTCAATCCTTCGTTCATGGGAGACTCTAACCACATGATGAATCCGATCGAATTTAAAACTTCATCACATCTTCCACCTCCCCACCCTTGAACACAAATGAGAAACTACCATCTTTGACTGACCTATTTCTCGTCAGAACTTATGAACCATTTGAAGATCAAATCACTTTTGAGACGAATGACGGATCGAGACAACAACTCCAACTGGCTTCAATCTCTCCTCACCATATTGTTGGAACATGTCAATACTTCACAAATCCACAACTCGATTTGACCATTGAGAATAAAATGGAAATCCAAACAGATCAAGAGGATTGGCTCGCACCTGATAATCTTCTATCTTGGATTAACCGTGACAATCCCATCTTCAAATATGACACTTATACAAAGGAGTGGAATGATGATATCGACAGACATAAACACTATATGTTGACTCCACAGTATAAGGGTCTGACCAATCATGATCAAGAAAACAGGTTCTACTCAAACCAACTAGTCATACCTAAATCGTACCATGTTGAGTATGAGACCTATAGTGACCCTCATATCAAGCAAACTCCTTCCATAATTTTTGAGGAGAAATTTTTAGAAGATAACAATAATATAATAGATATTCCATGAAGATCTTCTCCTAGCTCATACATGAAAATGGAAGCTGAAATGGTTGGATCAAAAATTCAAAAAACCATACAGACCGCTCACATGATTGACCCTGAAAATTCTTTGGAGGATGAAATTTCGAGGATTACTAATGATACAAATTAATGGAGGAAAAATTCAGAAATTTTACTGACCAATTCATTTCATTTTATGGAAGCGGGTATGAAAATGGAGGATGAAATGATTGGATCTAAGGTTGAGAATCCCGAGGATATTCAGAAACCCATAGACTATGTACACCCTAGGGATGACTCTGATAGCGACTCTTCTGCATACTATTCCCCTAGAAATAACCCGGACTCTGATTCTTACTCGGCTAATCAAAACCCCTTCTCATCTACGGAATATACCACATCACCACACCACAACGAAAACACCAAAAAATCGAAAAACCAAAAAAATTTAAAAAATTGAAATTGAAGAATTTTTGAAGAATTTGGATATTTCTCTAAGGGAAGCACTGGAGAAAAGAATGGTTTTTGAACTTCCCTTGACACAGGCCGTTGAACACTTCCCCGACCTCAAAGGATTTGTAATGAGAAAATTAATGACGAAAAAGTCGAGCTGGACGAGAACAAAGACTGAAAGACATATCTTGTCAATGGCCACCTCCTTGGTGTTGAGGAGAAAAACCTAGAGCTGCATAGTGAAGCGGTTGCCTAGATGTGACCGTGGAATCAAAGACACCGTATTTACCTATGCTCGAATTGATGATGACTCACTAATCAATATCCTCCAGAACTCTGTTTTAGACAAGCTCAAACTCGGACCTATCAGAAAAATAAGAGAAATCCTTCAACTTGTTGATCGATCTATAAAGAATCCAAGAGGAACAATTTCTGTCATCATTATATTTCAAGGTGCTCCGCTCAAAGTGGACTTCACGATCATTTATATTGAGCATCAAGGAGAAATCATCTAGTCTCCAATCATTCTCAAAAAGCCATTCTTGGCATTGGCTAAGGCAATTATTGAGTGCAAGACTCGGGAAATCAATTTTACAGCATTGGGAGTACTTCAATATCAAACAGTCTTTGAGGAATCATGATTTTTTGAGGCAATCCATGAAGCCATCAAAAATGTAACTATCAAGCGGTAGATGAGCCCTACCCCGTTGCTACACTTGCGATAATGACTGTTGAGGAGATTATTGGTTTAGAGACTCTCCCCAATGTTCCATTTCCCGTTGCTCTCACCATGGAAAATCGAATAGATGATTTCTTTTATGATCCTGAGACATACGCTTGGGTTCACCCTGAGTCGGCTCAAACCTTCTCAAATTACCTTGAATAATTCAATTCACTTCAAGATTGCACCAACATTAAGGCAACTAAGAACAAATATGTGGGACGTTCACTGACCAAGGAGGAATATTTCAATGGTTATTCATCTGGAGACTCAATTGTTAAAACCTCACCTCCAGGACCGGCACCTTCACAGACAACAGAAAACAAAATGGCTGCTCATTCATCTAAAAAGAAAGTCGCCTTCGACCTTCCAGAAAAGGAATCGTCTGATGATTCCTCATCAGGTTCGGAAAGGGTAATCTACATGAGTGAGGTCTGTTCGACAGTTTTAAGCCCTATCTTCGCAAGGATCTAAATTTTGATTCCCATTGGACGACTCTCATTCCTTACTATTATTCATCCAAAGCCGATTCTGTTGGTCTCATTAATTATACTGGAATTGTTTCTTATGAGATGACTGAGACTGGTGCTTTAGAGTATTCATAATTCGAGGACAAATCACTTGATCCCAAGAAGGAACAAATTCTGAGAAAACAACTAAAGGTACTAAAGAACAAGAATATCTGGAGTACCTCCACTTTCAAATACTATTCCTCTAAGGATAACTCCGATGATGGTTATCTTTGATCTGATTCATATGCTTCATCTACTCTCTAGCATGATTTCTCCGAGGATAACACTGATAATGGTTGGGAATCATATGCATCATCTCCTTCTTATCACTATGATCTTCCACCACAGGCTCACAAAAAGATCGGTCGAAAACTGCCTTAATCATCGGCTACCCCCTCCCGACCCCATTGGTCTCCTTGTACATCTTCTTCTTCTACTTAGGCCAAGGCCTAAGTATAGGGGTGGACCGATGCCATATGTATATATCACTATCCTCATCCAAGCCTTCTCTCAATCACCCCATTTCCACCTTTCTTCCGTACTTAGGCTGACCGGAGCCTAAGTATAGGGGGAACTGATGCCCATCAGTATATACTCTCCTCATTCACATCTCCTGACCACCTTAGTTTCGCTCTTATTCTATACTTAAACTGTTCACAGTCTAAGTATAAGGGGACGGGCCAACTTCTATTGTTTTTCTTTTTCACTTTCTTACGCTTAGCCTGAGCTATGTCTTCTTTTTGCTTCTTGTGCTCTAAGGACATAGCACTCACTAAGTATAGGGGGTTTGTATATATACTATGTATATATTTTACCCATAGCTCGTACTTTCATGTAAGTCTATTTGTATTTACGGGGTGGGTAAATAACTTGAAGAAAAACAAAAAAACAAAAAAAACAAAAAATCCCCACACTAAAAAAGAAGCTTTGCTATTAACACTGACTGTGTCCAACCAAAAGTTTCAAAAAAACTACTTCTTATTTATTTTTGCATAAAAAACAAACAAAATAGTTCTTGCATAATATATATCTCAAATAAAAAAATTGTGTCTACATTTCACGCACCTTCACTTCATCCAACATTACATTCATTTGCATTTGTGAAAAGCCCTTGGGTTCTAAAGCGTGTTATGAGAAGAAACCAAGAGTGGTCTAGACTTGACCTTAATCCAGCTAATTTTCATAGGAACTTCACCGAGAAATAGGATTTTAGAAGCTTCAGGTCTATGACATAATTCTTCGAGTTCCACATGACAATGTGCAGCTTTTGACTCTTAGTGTCTAACCTGGTCTCTTCATTCTAGGTACGACTCTAGAATAGGGAATTTATTTGTACTCTCACACTATAGACTTAGCTCAACTCAGACGGGGTGTTGGAAGATTGTGTGAGTTTCTTTTCTGGTAGCCTGGACATCTAAAGATCGGAGTATGGGTCGAAATAAAGCTTCGGAAAAGGGATGGACGACTGGGTGAATTTTTTCTATGATCCCAAAAAATGTACGGAAAAAAGATTTCATATCCGTAGGGGCACAACAAGATGCATGCAAGAGTAACCAAAAATCCAAACAAAAAAAAGAATCCTACTACCAAATAAATATTTGACCAAAAGGTCCAAGCTTCAAGTCAACCTGCAGATCTTGGTGGAAACTCGGCTACACTGGCCAGCTTTACAAGGAGAGGTGACTGCACTGGTCACCATCAAGTTCTTTTCCCCTTCTTCTATTCTTCTCCCCCATTTTGATTGTGAACACAACGCGACAGACCTTAGAAGGAAATACCTGACTCCCCGAGGACGAGTTACTGGAGAGGGAGTTTGCATGGTAGTTTGACATTCTGGATGGGAAGAGCTAAAACCTTTCATACACATGAGTCAATTGTTCAATGTTGATGGGGGTATGCTTTGGGAGGAGGATTGATCTAAGATGACTTGTGAGCCGAAAGTGTGACAATGATGTGTATAATTTGAAAGCTATTGATTTTAAAACCCTAAGTCTCATAGAAGTCCTGTCAAACTAATAATCCAAAGGTCGGTTCTAGTTCCATTTTTACCTTAAGCTCATGATCTTGGTATGGAACCCAATCTCATTTCACCTCATTGCATTTCTTTAGATGCTTAGGGACGGGCATGCTTTAAGTATAGGGGGATGACGAATCTCATATTCATCACTCAAAAAACAACTAATTAAGCTTAAATCCCTAAAATTCATTGGCATTTTTTTCACTTATTCTGCATAATTAGCATTCATGCATGTATTGATAAGAATTGCATTTTATCACTTATTATTGCACTAATAAGAAGCCAAAAATCTCAGTCCAGTTGACCTATAAAAATAGCCTAACTTACATGATTTATTAACTAATTTATGCGAACTCCAAATGACCTGAAACTACGTCCATTGTGCACATATCACTGGCATGAGTAAATGGAAAATACAAAAAATCACTAACCTAAATACGTGGACCAAAAACCCAAACCATAATTATAGGATTCTCGAACTAAAACCTCCATATCTTCCTCGTCCAGTTTCCAATTTAATCCTACTTACTTTTGAACAAATGGACATTCAATTAACTTCAAAACAAGACCAAGTTCAAGTGAATTGGAGCTCATATGTGAAAGTTGGGTTTTGGACCTCTTTTGTACATTTTATATTTTACCTAATTTTGACCTACTATTTTATGTACATAATTGATTCATTTTATTTTATTTCTTTTTCATTTGTTTTCTTTCATAAAAGTTTTATTAAAATGTGCAAAAATTGAAATCCAAAATGAGATTGAAATCAAACAAACTAACAGAGTCCAAGTCTTCACTTAAAGTATGTACAAGAGTTGCCGTTTTTGTATTTTATTTTATTTCTTTTATTTATCACTTAATAAAAATTCATAAAAAATAGATTTCTATGAAAATATTTATCTTTGATTTTATCATATTTTTTAGGATTTTTATCTGATTTAAAAATGACAAAAAATTATAAAATCCAAAAAATCAAGGTATTCTATGTACATGGGATACCCCAAAAAACACTTTGTGCAAATGATTCATTTTGGTTTCGGTCTCATCATGGAAGTTGTAGATCTCGTCGAGATAAACAACTTTTGTGAAGAATTGTTTTTGATACGAGGTCATTTTCTATTTATTTCTAATTTATCTATGTATTTTTTCGATTTTTCTAGAGCTGACACGTTGCTGCTCCTAGAGCAACCACGTGTAACTTATATTTCCCTTTATTTTATATTTATTTTATATAAAAATAAAAATCCATGTGGAATGCTATGGGACGTCCGATCTTGGCTGATCGGACGGCCCCATCCCGTCATCTTCCTCCTCCGTTTCCAGACCCAGGTGCACCCTCCTTCCCCTTTACAAGCTCCGCTGCCGCTCGTCTCTCTGCCACCTTCCAAATCGGGCGCCACCTTCCACCCTCATCCGATCTTCGTCAACACCAATTGTATCACTCACACGGATCTCACACACCACCACCTATCGCTCCTCTGTAGGCTACCTTTCTTTTTAGGCCCACCGCCACACGCCAATTAGTGACCCTCTCCAATCATATCAATCAACAAATCACAAATGCCATCCCCACGATTTCATATCTCACCGCTTCCTTCCTTCCATAGCCGGTTCCTCCATCACCCTATAAAACCACCGCATCGTCCTTCTCTACAAGGATCTGTCGATTCATGCAGTCAAAGGGGCGACCCGACGTTGACAATGCCAGTAACGACCCCCCTTCCTCCGGCGAGATTCGGGCCCACCTGGATTCACTGCAATGCCTCCGTGCATCTACCTTGCTCTGGCGCCATTGTCGCTGAGCCAACTACGCATCCATCACCTTCCCCACCTTCACCACTTGAGGACTCGTCGATCTCTTATATTTAGCGCATCAACCTCACCGACTACCCCCATCCATCTTCCTCTTCTGATTCCACCTCCACCATACCCTTAGACCACTAACTCCATTGACCTCGTCTTTTAGGTGGAACCTCTTGCCATGACGTTCGACCTCGCTGGATCAGAGCTCGCCACCAAGGCCTCTTCTCTGACAACGGAAGCCCTTACTCCCTTGAAATTCACCGGGGTGCCGCCTACACTTTCAAGGGCATGCAACTTCATTAGATCGACTTTGAGCCGAACCCTCTAGAGGCTCCGCCTTCACCACCTTCTCCGACGGGTGGTGCAATCTCCGCAAATTGCCAGCCACCTCTCCATTAGGCACCGACTCTGCCATCTCGCGCTTCATCTATGCCAATGATGTCTCCTGCTCCAGCCGTTCTCCACCTCAGGTCACCTCCAGCTCCTCTGCCCATTGCAGGGGGTTGAACCCGAGGCTCTCCCACGCGATCTGCACGTGCGGAGGGAACTTTAGTAGAGAGCCCCTGCGTGAGCTGTACGTAGGGGAGGGAAAAGTTACAAAGACGTTCCCGGAGATCTATATTATACCAGAGCAACCTTGCCACTTCAAGGATCACATGCATTGCACGTGATCTGGTGTATTTACGAGAACCCCCCGGAGTTCAGCCTTATTACAGGAAGACCCCCACCTGGAGTACTTTACACTGACACCCTTGTAATTTAGAGGAACTACAAAACAATCCTCAACAAGGGTATAATTGCAAGCTTTTAAATAATTTTATTACTTTTATGCCCCTGGACATTGATTTGATCATATTTTGAGCATCTTTGATAGGATTTTGACGTTCTTGGTGTCATTTTGAACCTATATTATTCTCTATCATATTGAATGTTGAGATTCTACTTATGAGATGTTATTTGATATTAATTAATTGAAGTTCTATTTGGTTCATTTTTAAGCACTAGACATTTAATTCATTAATTCTCTTGCTCAATAAATGGTTCCATGAGTTTGTGGGGATTTATTTTGGAAATTAATCTAAGATTTATTGACATATTAATTCGAAAATATACTAAGAGGGGGATTTATTTGATTTGCTTAGATGATGTGTGCTCCATATTTATCCTTACCTTGAATTATCATCATATCATTTCATCCATTAAAAATCACTTAAAAATTGCATTTGTTTCTCTCACATAACATAACATAGCTTTATTTTACTGTAATAAAATAAATTTAATAAAACTCATGCATCACATTTCCTCTTTTGATCAATTACATTCTTCAATAAGAATTCATAAAAAACTGACAATTACATTAAAAATACAAAATATAATGTCTCGAAAATCGTGCATGAACTTTGATAGACAAAATTTTAGGTTGTTCCTTTGCCTCCTTGAGTTCGACCTTGGGACTTTCTCAATTAAAATAAACATAAAACCATGCCAATTAAAAATTGAATAAATTATTGTGGTTATTTCTTGATTGATTCCAATTCCCGACGTAATTACAATGACACATTCATAATTATTTTTAAAGCTTAATTCTCACAAATAAAAGTAGGGTTCTCACGGGCTCGTCAGATTGTACCGTTACTGGGGAGGCAAACAACTTAGATTTTATCTAAAAATTTTTGTGTTCAGTTTTCGGCATTTGGGTAGTCTGACCCCCGAATCTCATCACTATATATTTCCTTATTTTTTCTTTCTTTTATGCATTTATTTTAGTTTCATCATTTATTTTTTGTCTTTGATTAATTTTTGGTGTCACTTTCTTACATTCTCTTTCTTATTTTTCTTGTGAGGTACCTGACGTACATAAAACGATTTCTCACAAAAATCAATGCATCTTCACCAAACCCGAAAACTGCAAATAAAATTAAGACCGAGTCGAGTCATGAGAGAGCATAGAGTGTAGGATTTATTTTTCTACAATTTTAATTTTTGTAATTAATTTCCCATTTCTAACGGTATCTGTTTGGACTCTCGTGTGTTAAAAAATACCTTGAACTTTTCTGTGGTTTGTCGTGTACTGTTTCACTCTCCGATGAGGGTGGGGCCGGACTTGAGTGGTGCGTAGCATAAACCTGCTCATCGGCTATTAGAGCTTCTAGAATTTTTGATTGTGCTCATGAAACCTAGGACCATACTTCACATTAATTAAGACACACATTAGATCGTTCAATTTAGTCAAATTTAACTCATTTCTTACCGGCTAATAGAACTTTCTGATAGGTGCGATTTTTATCGGCTTGCATTCATCTAGAATAATTTTTCAATTCTCGTATTGTATCCCACATGGAGATTGCGAGGAATCACTATAAGTCTACTATCTGAGCATACATCATTTTTCACGTGCATCAACTTTTCCTGAATTTCTCCCTCCTATTTTGTCACATAAGTTTAAAGGAAATTGGGACTGGACAGTAGACGTGTATTCGTGCTCATCTAATATTTCATTGACCACCTTATTAAAATTAGGACTGCTAAACAAAGCCCACTAAATTAACTCATAAAATCAAGAAATTTTGTGGGAGAGCAACCCCGACCTTGGATTCATTTATTTGTCTGAGTGAGCGAGAGATGTCACTTAACGTTAGAGCCCAGCTTCGGAATCTTCATTCAGACTACTGATTCTATTAAAACGATTAGCTACTTCCTAGTGAGGTTCTACGTGTAGTCGATAAATGGTCTAGATTTCCTTAGCAGAGTGGGTGGTTTAAAGGACACTGCGTAAGGCTCCATCCTTAAGTAACACGGGTAATCGTTTTACGGTCCGTACTTACACCCATACCGGCTGAAAGTATGTGCAACTAGTCGTAAGAATTCAGGATAGGTTTAGGAAAATTTCTGGCACCTAACATCTCGCTAATTTTTTTTCCAAGATTGATTTTATCACGAACTAAAATTCACAAGATAATTGGCCGAACTCTCACGGCCCTCATTGTGTGAGTTGGTGAATCTGGGGTTTGAATTGTGTTTGCATTGGTGTGCGTAAACTGATCTAAAAAAATCGCACACTTGTGCCATCACTCTCCTTTCTTGATTTGAAACAGTTAAGGTTTCTTATGTTGAATATCCTAGACACTTGAACATCGTTAACCAAGATCCATTATGTCAATTAATAAACCTCCTTCGAAAATTACGGGACTTTTGTCCAAGTACCCACCATATTTGTACTATGAAAATGAATTCGTCTCGGTCAAACCCAAATCATCATCCCTTATGTTAGCTGATTCAAAAATGATGAGACATTTATTCGAATACCCATCAGATCTATATTATGAAAATGAATTCATCTTAGTCAGAACCAAAGCCTCAAAACCCCCTCCAACCAGACATCAAAAAGCTTTCACAGAAGACTCTCACCCACAAATAGATCCAACCCTATCTATAAATATGATTTACTCCATGGATGACAATTCTTTATATTCAGATCATACAAACAAACATCCGACTAAGGTTTCCACTTCTTCGTATGCCATCCTCTATATTCTGATCATACAATCCATCCTTCATAAAATATAAATGTCAATCCTTCATTCATGGGATACTCTAACCACATGATGAATCTGATCGAATTTAACACTTCTTCACATCTTCCACCTTCCCTACCCTTGAACACAAATGAACAACTACCAACTTTGATTGACCCATTTCTCGTTAGAACTTATGAACCATTTAAAGATCAAATCACTTTTGAGACGAATGATCGGTCGCAATAACAACTCCAACTAACTTCAATCTCTCCTCACCATATTGTTGGAACAGGTTAATACTTCACAAATCCACAACTCGATTTGACCATTGAGAATAAATTGTTAATCTGAACAGATCAAGAGGATTGGCCCGCACTTGATAATCTTCTATCTTGGATTAACCTTAACAATCCCATCTTCAGATATGACACTCATACAAAGGACTGTAATGATGATATTGACAGACGTAAACCCTGTATGTTGACTCCACAGTATAAGGGTCCGACCAATCATGATCAAGAAAACAGATTCTACTCAATCCAACTGGCCATACCTAAATCATACCATGTTGAGTATGAGACCTATATTGACCCTCATATCAAGAAGACACCTTCCATAATTTTTGAGGAGAATTTTTTAGAAGATAACGATCATATAATAGATATTCCAAGAAGATCTTCTCCCAGCTCATACATGAAAATGGAAGCTAAAATGGTTGGATCTCAAATTCAAAAAAGCACACAGACTGCTCACTTGACTGATCTTGAAAATTGCACATGCTTGGGTGTATTTATAAGAACACCCTTAGAGTTCAACCTTATTACGGAAAAACCCTTGCTTGGGGTACTTTACACTGACACCCCTGTAGTTTAGAAGAATTACAAAACGATTCTCACCAAGGGTAAAATTGCAAGATTTTAATTATTTTTATTACTTTTATGCCCCTAAACATTGATTTGATCATATTTTGAGCATCTTTGATCGGATTTTGATGTTCATGGTGTCATTCTGAACCTTAAATTATTATCTATCATATTGAATGTTGAGATTCTACTTCTGAGATATTATTTTGACAATAATTAATTGAAGTTCTATTTGGTTCAATTTTAAGCATTAGCCTTTTAATTCATTAATTCTCTTGCTCAATAAGTAGTTCCTTGAGTTTATGGGGATTTGTTTTGGAAATTAATCAGAGATTTATTAACATATTAATTCTAAAATAAACTAAGAGGGGGTTGATTTGACTTGCTTAGCTGATGCTTGCTCCATATTTATCATTACCTTGCATTATCATCATATCATTGCATCCATTAAAAACACTCAAAAATTGCATTTGTTTCTCTCACATAACATTATATAGCATTGTTTTCCTGTATTAAAATTAATTTTACAAAACTCATGCATCACGTATCGTCTTCTGATTAATTACATTCTTCTATAAAATTTCATAAAAAAACTGAAAATTGTATTAAAAATACAAAAAAATATACCATCTCGAAAATCATGCACGAACTTTTATACAAAAAATTCTAGGTTTTTCCTTTGCCTCCTTGAGTTTTACCTTGGAACTTGCCCAAAACATAAAACCATACTAATTAAAAATTGAATAAATTATTGTGGTTATTTATTGATCGATTTTGATTGCCCGACATAAATATAATGACACATTCATCATTATTTTTAAAGCTTAATTCTCACAAATTAACATGGGGTTCTCGTGGGCTCATCAGTAGATTTCGAAGTCCTACTCTTTGTTGGAGGTTACTAGGGATGGGAGGTACGATTTTTATAAATTTTCTAAATTTAACTTTTATACAAATAAATCTTCTCATTTAAACTTTCATATTATTTGGAAAAAATACAAAATATGGAGGGAATTTTTGAGTAGCAATAAGGTGGCAAATGATATTACCACACATTTGACTAGCATGCAGTTTTATTGGTGTCACATTCTTGCTACTATGCATGAGAGATTATTTGAGATGTTTCTTGTAAGTAATATTTTAGCGCATTTATTTAAATTTATTGCTACTATTTAATCTAATATTTTGCAATACTTTTTCAGAATAGTTATCGTTTAGTTCCCGGTCTGGGGAAAGAGGCTTATCATCAAACATTTATTCGTTTGGTCGAGAAGAGGATGAGCGATGCCTTTTTCAAGGGAAGGAGAGACTCGCATGCGAATACGAGATGTGAGGAGATGATTTTTTAAAAAATGAAGATGAAGATGTTCCCATCGACATGGTGTACAGAGGATAGGTATTACCTCCATAGTTTATGATGTTTTTTTAAAAATAATATTTATAACATATTTATTGTAGGTGGGTGGGTTTTTGTGATGCATTCATTGCAAATACTGAATATGGAAGGAGATCGATGGTGTGAAGGACAAACTGCCAAAAATTGAGGATCAAACCGAACACTGTCTCTAAAAGCCACAATCAGATTACAACGGAACTGGTAATTTCTTATTATAAATTATATTTTAAATACTATCTTATTATAGTTCCATTATGTAATTATTTTTTATATTTATTTTTCAAGAGAAAAGATTGGAAAGAGAGTCCTCTTTCGAGGAGTGGTGGTCTAGGTCCCGCATAAGTGGGAAAGATGGAGAGTCTCAATGGTCAACTCCTGAAGAAGGAGAATTGTTGGTTAGTATTTTTGTATATATGTAATATTAATTAAATAGATGTTCAGTACATTATATACATGTGTGTCTTTTGTACAATGGGCTTGGATTTTATTTTTTTGTTTTATTTTTTGTATACTTTTTATTTTACTTTTATTTTATTTTTAAGGGTATGTACAAATAGTAAAAATAATATATACAAGGTGTCTATACAGGGACCCTATCTCCCCTTACTTTCTTCCTTGTCGATCAAATGACTTATTGACCTTCTCTCGGGTTTTGGGTCAGTTCATACTGATTATATCATTCTTTATTTTTCTTTTCTCTTTATTATTTTATTTTGGAAATATGTGTTAATTATGCAATATTAACAAGGATATGTACAATGTTAATTTATTATATTTACATATATTTATAGTTGTTTCAACCAAAAGATAAAGCTAAAATAAACGAATAAAGAATGAGAATCATAGATTCATCATCCCCCTATACTTACCTTTGCTAGTCCCTTAGCAAACACTTATTAGAAAAAGAAGTGAAAGCAAGAAAAAGAAAGAGTCAAAGTTGATTATCAAACCTATCTTTATTAAATTAGAGTATAGAGCTTAGTCAGATCTTTGGATTATTAATTTGGCAGAACCTTATTGGGAATTATATTTAAGACTCAACATCCTTCAAGTTCCAGAGTTCTATGATCAAGACTCCTCAACAACTAGGTCAGAACAAGTTTACATACGCAAACTCTAATGACTATGAGTCTTTCCTTGTACTGGACAAGTGATGTGTAGCTCCTCCCTCAACAAGGTAATTCTAATCCCCCAGTCTTGCAACTCTTTCCTCGAGGAGCGGGGTATTCCCTTCCAAGTTCGAGTACAACCAGCTCAAGAAGAGAGGAAAAGGAGAGAATGAACCATGACCAGTGTAGTTACGTATCCCTTGGAGCTTAACCAGTATAGCTAAGTCTCCAGCTGCAAGCTTCCCTGAGATGAGATGGTGGAATACATGAGCTTTTCTTATTCACTATATATACTCCAACAAACATTTTCTTTTCAACCAGGAATGTCCCTTTTTTGGAGTTTTTGCAATTTTTCACCTTTTTTTGACATATATACAACATATATACAAGGTGTAGCATATACATAAGGATTTTTTCTTCTTGAGCCAGTAGACTATCCCTCTTTTGAAGCATTATTGCAACCTACAACATATTATTGTTAGACCTCAATGCTATTAGACCAAGTTGAGGCATACATCCCTCCCTAGATGAGGACGAGAGGTTCCGGCTAGCTGTACTATCCCCGTATGCTACTCCGAGCCAAAGGATTCTTCCTCCTCACCACCTCATCCGTGTTGAGCTACGCGTAACGTGCTTGTCCAAGTCAAGCCATTATCTCTGAGATTCATGCGTGTGTTGTTAAGTGTTCTACTTAAACTTATCAAGATGACATGTGAATATAGCCTAGTGGATACAAATAAGACACTAAGGACTTGAAAAGTCTTAACCCCAAATCTTATAAAGTTCCTCTAAAGTTAAGTGGATTAAGGTCTTAAACAAGCTCCATTATTCAATTTAATTAGAGACTAGTTTAAATGAAAACCATGATTCAGAAGAATGCACATGCAAGTATTTACAAAACTCTTTTATCATAATTTTTAAAAATATGCAAAATTTTATGGAAATTTTAAATTTTCAAATTTTTAGGTATTTTGAAAAATAAAGAAATATTTAAAAAAGATATATATACACACAAAAGGGCTAATGTTACAGTTTTTATGTTCAAAATTGATTTTATTTGCATGATACTTATATACAAAGAGTTTAGGGGTATATTCTGATTTTTAATGTACACATATTTACCCTATAAGTTATTTTCATGTGGCAAAATAATTTTGCAAAATAGCTTTCACAAGGGTTTTCAAAACTATTTACAAATATTTTATTTTCATCTAATATTAAAAAATTTTGTACTATACACATAATTTTGATACAGAAAATATTTTGCAAATATTTTGCAAATAAAACATTTTTACAATCATTTTTACAAAAATGATGTTTGTAAATATTTTTGTAAATGTTTTCAAAGTATTTTTAATAATGTTTTATAAATAATAGACAAAGTTTGAGTTATGTCTAGAGTATATATACAGTATATACGACAACCCCCTATACTTAGCTCAAATAATGTCCTTAGAGTGATCAAAGAGAGATGAAGGAAGACATAACTCGTGCTGAGAATGGGGAAATGAAAAGAATACCATACTACAATGATGAATGAAAGAATATAATGAATATAAATCGGTGATCCCCCTATACTTAGGATCGAGTAATACTAGGTATAGAAGACTGTACACAAGGGGAAAACTGAAGAATGGAATGTACAGATACTACATCTCCTATACTTAGGGTGAAATCTCTCTAAGTATATGCATCAAAAATGGAGGTAATAGAGTCAAATGAATAATCAGATGTCTAACACTCCCCCCATACTTAAGATAAAGCACATCCTAAGTATATCATAATCGTAAGATGAAAAAGGGGTGTTAAACAAAAAGAATGAATGATGCAGACACAATGGATATATACAGCTGCAGAGTAGCAGTGAGAATCATGTATGATATGCAGGTGATGTGAGTCAAAGATCACATATCATACAAATTGAATGGGGGAAACATCAATGATCAACGAATCATGATCACGATACAGCTTTAGGCGTTGACCGTTGACTCGAAAGGTGGATTCAGAAGACAGTTCAGATATATCAATGTTGCCATTGTCATGCACCTTTCTGACCAAGTATGTTCCCTTCCATTTACTTTGTAACTTCCCTGAAAATAGTCTCAACCTAGCATCAAATAGCCAATCTCTTATTTGACTCAAACTGTTTATGGCTAATGTGAGAATCATGCCATCTCTTTACTTTATCCTTATATTGTAGGCTACTCAAGAAGGTTGTTTCTCTCAATTCCTCCAAAGCTTCTAAATCTACTCCTCTTTGGTCTCCTACACTCTTGGGATCTAATAATAGCTCAGTAACTGCCCAAACTGACTTGACTTGATCTCAACTGATAAGTGGCATGGCTTACCATAAATGAGTCGAAAGGGAGATGTGCCCAAGGGTGTCTTGAAGGAAGTCCTATAGGCCCACAAGACCGAGTCCAAAAGCTGTGACCAATCCTTTCGGTTTGGGAGGACAACCTTATGCAAAATAGTCTTAATCTCCCTGTTTGAAACCTCAACAAGACCATTAGTTTGTGTGTGATATGGCATGACAACTCTATGGTCAATGCTAAATTCGTTAGCAAGGGCCCTTACCTTGTCATTGATAAAATGAGTACCCCGGTCAAAAATCACGACTCTAGGTACCTAGAACCGTGAAGTGATATTTTTCCTCAAAAAATTGCAAACAGTCTTAGAATTTGTGGCTCAGGAAAGGATGGTCTCAACCCAACGATTAACATAATCAACATCAAGCAGAATGTACTCAAATTCGTAACTCTTAGGGAATGGACCCATGAAATCAATGCCCCATGCATCAAAAACCTCACAAAAGTGAATGAGTTGCATCGGCATCATATCTCTCTGTACACAAGTGACCATCCTCTGACATTCAGTGCACCTCTTCATGAATTCATCTCAATCCTTAAAGAGGGTAGGCCACCAATGGCCGGATTGGAGAACTTTCTGTGATGTTTGTCTCCCAGAATGGTGTCCTCCTGCCTCAAGCTTGTGGTAATAGGTGAGGATGCTATGGTGTTCCTCCTGAGGAAAACACTGGCACTAGACATTATCCCCTCCATCGTGGTAGAGGGTGGGATCCTCCCAATGGTATGACTTGACCTTCGCGAGAAAGGTATCAAGTCGCTATTGGGGCCAACCTTGTGGAACTTTCTTGGCAACAAGATAGTTTACAATGTCAACGTACCATGGAAGCGAGGTGACAACAAGAATTGCCTTGTCTAGGAATGTCTCAATGATAGGCGTGGTCTGATCAAAATCCTCAAGATGCTTTAATTGGGAGAGGTGATCCACAACCACATTCTTAACTCCAGGCTTGTTCTTAATCTCTATATCAAATTCCTGGAGTAGAAGGATCCATCTAGTTAATCTGGCATTGGCATCCTTCTTTGCCCTGAGGTATCGAATGGTGGTGTGATCGGTATAGACAGTCACTTTTGATCTAATAATGTACGATCTAAACTTATCGAGAGCAAACACTACTGCTAGCATCTCTTTCTCAGTCACAGTATAATTCCATTGAGCAGCTTCCAAATTCCGGCTTGCATAGTGAACGCCAAATGGTAATCCATCCCTCCTCTGTCCAAGCACATCTCCTATGACAAAATCAGAAGCGTCCGTCATGATCTTGAATGGAAGAAACCAATCGGGTGGCTGAAGGACAGGAGCCTGCACAACTAATCCTTTGATAATCTCAAATGATTAAAGACACTTATCATCTACAAGGAACTCGGTGTCTTTTGTTAGTGGATCAGTAAGTGGTCGGGAAATTTGGCTGAAGTATTGTATAAACCGTCGATAGAAAATGATATTCCCCAGAAAAGACCGTAATTGTCGCAAATTGGACGGTGGATTGAGCTTCTTGATGATATCCACTTGGCTGGATCAACCTCCATGCCCATGTTGGAGATGTTGTGACCAAGGACCATCCCTTGAGTCATCATGAAATGAGTCTTCTCCTGAGATAAAACAAGGTTGACCTCGATACAGCACTGAAGTACTCAGTCTAGGCAAGCAAGACAAGCATAAAACTAGACCGAAAAGTCATCTATGAATACCTCTAAAGATTCACCCACCATATCCGAAAATATGGAAAGCAAACACCTTTGGAATGTAGTCAGGACATTACATAAACCAAAGGGCATCTGTCTAAAAGCATACATTCCGAACGGACAAGTGAATGCTGTTTTTTCCTAGTCTTAAGATGCTATGGACACCTAATTGCATCGTGAGTACTATTATGCAATAGTTTCTTCGAGGATGGAAATTAAAGGCATGAGAGTCGTTGCTATCCCCAAAAATCTCGTGACAAATAAATAAATATTTTTTTTATTTTTGCTACTTATTAATCTGTATAACAGACAAGGTCGAACTCAGGGAGGCTACGAATCCCGAGGGTTATTCAATTAATCAAGAATTAATTAAGAGAAAACATGAATCTCAAAGGATAACTATCCTTGGTTTTTGTGATTTTCTATATTTTTATAGATTTTTTATTTCTAACTTTTTTGTATTTTTTGATTTTCAATTTTTTAGTGATTTTGATTTTGTAAATTTTTTTATTTTTCAAAAATAATACGGAGACAATATTCACAAGATCAAAAATACACATACCAACTCCTTTTGTAATTTTTCGATTTATCAAAAATGCTCAGAAAAATTCAGAGAAAATATTTTTGGATTTTAAAATTTTTGAAATGTTTTTGAATTTTTTTGTGAAATTTTCAGATGTTTTTGTATTTTTCTAAAAATCAAATAGTGAAAAAATGTGAAATTGTGCACAACCTGGAGTAATTTGTAACTTAAAAATAATTTAAGACCTAAAATTCCTGGCAATTATTTTTATCATGAACTATATACAAGTATTTACAAGTAGCAACTGAAATCACTATTTTTGGATTTTTGTAAAATTTTCTATGATTTTTATAAGATTTTTAGTATTTTTATTTTTTTGAGTTTTATAAAGAATTAATGCGTGAAATTTGCATAAAATTAAAAAGACAGTTAAATAAAGCTACTCGAATTGTTTTGGAATTTTTGGAGCAATATTCAAATTTTATGAATTTCTGGAAGATAAAATGACATTGTTTATGAATTTTTTAATAATAATAAATGATATTAAAAATTTATGCTAAGAAGATAATCACATCAGGAGAATAGCATATTTTTTTGCAAAATTTTCAGATCCCAGATAACATTTATTTCAATGAAAAGATCATGCAAATCCAAGAGTCCAGATAACAGGGACTAAAATGTAAATAGTTCTTGTTTTTTTCATTAAATAAATAAAATAAATAAAATAGAGGATAAAAATGAAATTTACCCAGTAGGGCATGCGTTGCATATGATGGCTTTTAAGGTAGGGGTCTTCTTGTAATTTTTGAAATCACTAGGGGCTCAGATGTAATTTCCCCAAAATAATTCCCCCCTTTAGGGTTCTTCGTTTCTTCTCAAGAGGACCCATGGGAGTGCCGCCCCTTGTTCTTCCTCCCAAACGAGCGGCGGCTGACGCGCGCGTAAGGAGGAGGTCGGATGGTTGATGGCGGAGATTGCAATGGCACGTGGAGCTTTGGCGAAGGATCAGCGTTGCGGCTCCGCGTTATGGTGGTCCAGGAGGAGCGCGGTGGTGTTGGGCACTGTGCGAGGTGCTCACTGTGGAGGATGGGGTCTCACGGTGGAGGAGGTCGCGAGGGTGGCGTGGTACTCGCGCGGAGGACTAGTATTGCGGCTCCGCCACGCTAGGCGGAGGAGGTGGCTTCACGGGACGACGATGCGGCTTGGGCCGCTGGGGCGCACGGCGGGGCACGGGAAGCGCTGCGGGCGGCGCTGCCGCCTAGGGGCGATTGTTGTAGGGCCGAACGTTCTGCCGGGCGTGAAAGGAGCGTACGGTGGCGATGGTGGTGCGGCACGGGCAGTTCGGAGATGCAGGGCAGTGGAGAGGCGCTGAAGGGCTACCACCCCTTTTTTTATTTGTTTTATTTTTTTGTAAACATTAGAAAAAATTTTTTTATATATTTTTTATCTATTTTGTTTTTTGTAAATTCGAAAAAGGGAAATTAAAAACAGAACATAATTTTTTTTTACTTTTTTTGTTTTTTTAATGTGCTCCTGCAAAACAATTGTTAAAGAAAAAGAAAACAAATATTTTATTTATTTTTTTATTTATTTACAAATCGGAAAATGAATAGGGATCAGGTGAAAGTGAAAGGAATCGAATCCGATTCTCCGACCACTGTGCGTCGTCGGAGTTGATAGATCGTGGAAGATAGAAATTGAATGCGGAGAGATCAAGAATGTGAGATGAAAAATTGAGTTGAAGCAGATCAAATCGTGATGGATTTTTTCTTTTAAAGATCTAGAGAAACAGAATACGATGAAATAAAATACGACAAATGAAACTAAGATTAATTTAGATAAGAAAAGGAAAGTAAAATGACGATGGATCTCACCTTAGGAGCGTAAATGGACCGTGATCGCCTCGACGATGGCCGACTCGCTGTCACCGGATGGCTCGGAGGCTAGGCACTTTTCTCAACAAAATTTTCTCTCAGAGATCGGGTTACTCTCTCTAAAGATTGATCAAGTTGGAATGAGGGAGAAGGAGCCATATAAATAGAAGAGATAATGGAGATGAAATTTGAATTTTTGATTTTTTTGGATAAATAGATAAGAGAGATGAAAATTGAAATGAGATAAAGATAAAGAGAGATAAAATTATTTACAAAATTATCTATTTTTTTGAATTTTCTTCACTTTATTTCTTTGAATAATTTTTTTATGTTGCAAGGGTAAATGAGCAATTTAGCTTTTTTTTTATTTTTTTTAAAATTTTTATTTTCATTTTAAATAATTAGTAAAATATTTACAAATATGTGCAAATACAATATATACAAAATACATGGGAAAATTGCACAAACCACCCCCAGAAAACCAACTTTTTACTCGTAACTCCAAAAATTATGAAAATATAGCCATTTTAAAGATAATTTAATTTAGAATCCAATGGAAGTGAGATTGGTTCAATTTGAGTTCATATCGAGTCAGAACTGGTCTTTCAATGAGTTCTTAGTGGTTTTTTCCAAGTGTGGTGGCTTTTATTCTGTACATGATTTAATTGTGCAATTATTTTTTATTAAGTATAACACATTTTTATTTACAACTTTGGTTTTGAAAGTTATTTGATTTGAGGTAAATTAATGTACAAATAAAGTAATGTAGTACACAAATATACATACCTCACAAATTTTTTTTGGATTTTTTAATTGAGGACCCTATCTCCCCCTACTTTATTCCTGGTCGATCAGGTCAAGTCTTGACCTTCTCTTGAGGTTCCGGTCAGCCTGTATCTATTACATATATAGTCTTCCTTTTTTTATTTTCTTTTCTTTATTTTTCCTTTCTTTCTTTATTTATTTTTGGTTAAAATAATATACAAATATACAATATTTACACACAGATGCAAATTAGTAAGAATATAGAGTTAGTATTATATACATGTGTTTAGAAGGGATTTTAAGCTAAAATAAATGAATAAATATGACGAATCGTAGATTCATCATCCCCTTATGCATTACCTTTCTAGTCCCTTGGCAAACACTTATTTGAAAGAATATGTGAAGAAAAAGAAAAAGAAAGGGAAAATAAAGAAAGTAGGACAATATTGAGTATTAAACTTATCTTCATGAAATTGTAGTTTGGAGCTCTGTCGGACCTTTGGATTATTAGTGTGTCGGAACCTTAATGGGAGATGGATTTAAAACCTAACAGCCTCTAAGTTCCATAGGACTCCTATTCAGGTCACCTCAACAGTCAGGTCAGAACAAGTCTATATACACAAATTCTTGTGACTACGAATCTTTACTTGTACGGTGTAAGTGATATATATCTCCCCATCTCAAAAGTAGCAAAGAAACAACCTCCCTCAACAAGGTAACTCTAGTTCCTCGGTCTTGCAACTCTTTCCTCGAGGAGCGGAGATATTCCCTTCTAAGTTCAAGTACAACCAGCTCAAGAAGAGGGGATGGATAAAAAATGGACGATAACCAGTGTAGCTACCTATCCTTGGATGCATGACCAGTGTAGCCAAGTCATCTGCTGCAAGCTTACAAAAATTTGTCTTTGAAGCTCTTATTGTATTTTTTATCCTTGTATATACACTCCGTCAGGCATTTTACTTTTCAATCAGGCCTGCCCACTTTTGGAGATTCTGCATTTTTCCATACTTCTTTTTTGTGAAAGCATATACAAGGTGCAACATGTACATAAGGAGTTTTTCCTCTTGAGCCAGTATACTATCCCTCTTTTGAAGCATTATTGCAACCCCGCAACTCCTGTCTTTAGACCTCAACATCGTAGATCAGGTTGAGACACACTTCTTTCCCTAGAGGAAGACGAGAGGTTCCGCCTAGATGTACTACCCTCGTATGCTACCCCAAGCCAAAAGATTCTGCCTCCTCACTACCTCATCCATGAAGAGCTGTACAGAGTGCTTTGCCCAAGATAATCCACGATCTTAAAGAATCATGCATGTGTTGTTAAATATTCTACTTAGACTACTCAAGATGACATGTGAACATAGTCTTATGGACTCAAAGAATTAAGTCACTAGGACCTGAAAAGTCTTAACTCCATTTCTTATAAGGTTCCTCTGGAATTAAGTGGATTAAGGCCTAACTAAGGTTCATTATTCAATTTTATTCCAGACATAGTTTAAATGACAATACTATCCTGAAAAATGCACATGCAAATGCAAGAAAATATGCGCAACGTAAAGAGATTTTTTTAGAACAATGCAGATGTAAAAGAAAGTTTTTTTTAATTATGCAAGTTTTTATAGATTTTCAGTTTTGTAGTTTTTTTTAAAAAAGGGAAAAGGGTTAGTAAAATATATACAAGATTTTTTTTATTTTGTTTGTCTTTTTGTTTTTTGGTGATGTTATTTTTTTGTATTTTTTGTTTTTTGTTTGTTGTCTTTTTTTGTTTGTTTTGTTTTTGTTTTTTTAACACATGCGGATTTTACAAAATTATATACATATCCCCCCAAATAAACATATTTAAAAGTACGAGTTATGTCTAAAGTATATATACAATACATACGACACCCCCTATACTTAGCTCGAACTATGTCCTCATAGTGATCAGAGAGCGACAAAGGAAGACATAACTCGTGCTAAGTATAGAAAGGTGAAAAGACTCCTATGCTACAACAACTCAAAGAAAAGATAAAAAGAAGAGAAGTTGGTGATCCCCCTCTATACTTAGGATCAAGTGATCCTAAGTATAGTAGAATGTACAAAGGGGAAAACAGATGAAGAGAATGTACAGACTCAAAAAGATACGATATGAACAACATCAACCCCCTATACTTAGGGTAGACTATCCCTAAGTATAGGCAAAAACAAGGGTGATAAACGAGAATCCTTCACCCCTATACTTAGGATAAAGCACATCCTAAGTATAGCATATATATACACGGAAAAGGGATGAATGATAAAATGGGAGAAGAAAGAGTTAAACGAAAGGATATACAAGAGGTAGTGAGCTTATGT
Organism: Ottelia alismoides; assembly: GCA_037367405.1. Lineage (NCBI taxonomy): Eukaryota > Viridiplantae > Streptophyta > Magnoliopsida > Alismatales > Hydrocharitaceae > Ottelia > Ottelia alismoides. Next base: position 491,681 of record JAZKJV010010975.1, on the reverse strand, counting down.
ATCGGACGCAGAAGATGGAATCAAACGATAATCGTCTGATAGTAAAGATATAGAATCCACAGCGGAGAAGAATGTATCATGATCTAGATATGGCTTCAGTAACTGTCCATTCACAACAAATGGTTGTGCGTCAGATGACAACTCAGATATGACAATACACCCATTGTCACGCACATGTCTCACGATGAACGGTCTTGACCACTTGCTTTTCAATTTTCCTGGAAACAACTTCAACTTAGCATCAAATAACCAAACTTTCTGATCAGGGGAGAAAGTCTTCCTTAGAATGTGTTTATCATGCCAACGCTTGACTTTATCCTTATAGATAAGTGAGTTATCATATGAAAAGTACCGGAATTTCAGTAATTTGTTCAAATCCAACTTCCTGTTCTTTCCTGCCTTCTCATAATCTAAATTGCATACACGGAGTGCCCATAAAGATTTGTGAATTAATTCCATTGGCAGGTGGCAAGGCTTTCCACACACCAATCTGTAGGGAGACATACCCAAAGGAGATTTGTACGCCATCCGATAAGCCCATAGAACTGAATCAAGCATCTGGGACCAATTCTTCCTATCTAGACATACAAGTTTTTGCAATATTATCTTGATCTCCTTATTTGAAATTTTTGCCAAGCCATTAGTCTGAGGGTGATAAGGAGACACAACTCTGTGCTCAATGGCGTACTCCTTCACAAGCTTCTTTACTTCTCTATTAATGAAATGTCTTCTCCCATCCGAAATCAGTATTTTGGGAATACCGAACCACGTAATAATATGGTCCTTGAGAAAGTAACACACCGTACGACTATCTACGGCTCAGGTGGGGATAGCCTCCACTCATCGACTAACATAATCCACAATGAGCAGGAAGTACTGATATCCCTGACTGACAGGAAATGGGCCCATGAAGTCTATTCCCCAAGCATCAAAAACATCAAGAATCTGTATATATCTTAGGGGCATGGTATCTTTGGAACCAACAGTTCCTCCCATTTTCTGACAATCACTACAACCTCGAGCATACTCTGTAGCATCTTTAAACAATATGGGCCACCATAGGCCTCTGTAAAACCTTTGCTGCCGTGCATTTCCCCGAATGATGCTCACCAGATTCTAGTTTGTGACAGTGCTCAAGTACACTAGTGCGTTCCTCCTGAGGAATGCACCTTCTCCAGATACAATCCACACCCTCACGAAATAGGTACGGATCCTCCCACTGGTAATAATGAGAAATCTGTCTACCTTGTACTTCGACCAATCTTGTGGAACTTTCTTGGAGACAAGATAGTTCACAATATAAGCATACCATGGGAGTGAGTCTACAGACAAAATGGCCTCATCTGGAAAGGTTTCGGAAATAGGAATCATGTTCTGCTCATAGGTCTCTATATCTATTATACGAGAAAGGTGATCTGCCACAACGTTTTTCACTCTAGGTTTATCTCATAAATCTAAATCAAATTCCTAGAGAAGAAGGATCTATATGATAAGGTGTGGTTTGGCATCCTTCTTTGCCTGCAAATATCGTATGGCAGTGTGATCCGTGTACACAATAACGTGTGAACCGATGAGGTAAGATCTAAACTTTTCTAGCCCAAACACAATTGCTAACATCTTCTCTGTAACTGTATAATTCCGCTGTGCTTCATCCAGATTCTTGCTAGCATAGTGTATAGCAAATGATATACCATCCCTTATCTGTCCTAAAACAGCTCCAACTGTGAAATCTGAGGCATCCGTCATGATCTCAAAAGGAAGAGACCAATCAGGTGGCTGCAAGACAGGAGCACTAGTAACCATTTCTTTCATCTGATTAAATGCAAGGAGGACTTTCTCATCGACAACAAAATCAGTCTCCTTACACAGAAGCTCAGTCAAAGGTCTGGTGATTTTGCTGAAGTCCTTTATGAATCTCCTATAGAATCCTATGTGTCCTAAAAATGACCTCAACTGCTTCAAATTCTGCGGTGGATCTAACTTGGAAATCACACCAATCTTAGCCGGGTCAACCTCCATACCATGTTTGGAGATGACATGGCCCAATACAATCCCTTTAGTCACCATAAAGTGACTCTTCTCCCACGAGAGCACTAGGTTTACCTCACAACAACGTTGAAGAACTCGGTCCAAATTAGCAAGACATGTGTCAAAACTATCCTCATAGATCGAGAAATCAACCATGAAGACTTCAAGAAAATTACCCACCATGTCGGCAAAAATGCCAACATACACCTTTGAAATTTAGCGAGGGCATTACACAATCCAAAGGGCATCCGTCTAAAGGCGTAGGTGCCAAACGGACAAGAAAGTAGTTTTCTCCTGATCCTCAGGAGCAATAGCAACTTGGTTGTATCCCGAGTACCCATCCAAGAAGAAAAAGAACTCTTTTCCTACCAACCTCTCAATAATTTGATCAATAAAGGGCAACGGAAAGTGATCCTTCTTGGCAGTTGAGTTCAGGCGTCGGTAATCTACATAGACATGCCATGAAGTAGGTACCCGGGTTGGAATATCCTCACCACGATCATTCTTTACGATCGTAATCCTGGATTTCTTCGAGACCACATGTAAAGGGCTGACCCACTTGGAATCCGAAATGGGATATATAAAGCCAGCATCACACTATTTCTTGATCTCCTTCATGACAACCTCCCTTAGATTTGTATTTAGACGGCCTGACATTCACATGAGGGTTTACAGTCATCCTCTAGGTAGATATGATGCGAGCACAACACTGGATTAATCTCACGCAGATCCGAGATATTCCATCCTATGGCCTTGCGCTTTCTCTCAAGAACCTCTAACATGCGAGATTCTTGTTCAATGGTCAACTGCGAGCTGAGGATGACCGGAAACAATTGGCGGGATAAACAAGGAAGGCATATTTCAACGTTAATGGTAAAACCTTGAGCTCAGGTGGGGTCTGAATCGGCTCTGCAATAACCTGTGTTGTACTGGTAGAGGGTATGTGATCTGTAAACTATCTACCTTGGCTACTGACGGCTCAGCAAATAGAATATTTGATAGATCTGTAATGAATGATCTCTGCTCAAAAAGGAAGGGATCATCAGGATGTTCAATATTCTTGTCAATTAACGGCTCTGATATCTCAGCAATATTCTCAGAAAGATGTCTCTCATCTGTGCATAAATCAGGTAATTCAACGAATGGCTCAGATATCTGGACCTTAGAATTCTGCTCAAACTGCTCATCAGTAACTATCTCAATTGGACCACCAAGGGAACTCATGTCGACTGTGCTTTCCGGAGAGTCCTTTTGGGGAAGGAACTCTTGGGTATCTATAAAATCTGTGAAAAGATCTTTCTCTCTGAATCCAGCAAGAAAATCACAGTCATCTGGCTCTGATAGAACTTCCTCTGTATCATCTGCTGCTGGTGGCGTTGCTGGTCTAGGATCAGAGATCGTCTCACTTTTCACCTTGTCACTACGAGAGTGAAAGATGATCTCTCCAGTACCATAATCAACTGTTGCTTCGGCCGTTCGGAGGAATGCCGTTCGGAGGAATGGTCAACCTAGTATGATCGGGGTATGGAGTAACGGTGCAGGTGTGTCCATATCCATGACAAAAAAATCAACAGAGAATTTCATTTCCTGCACCGTTACAATAATGTCCTCTAAAATGCCTCTTGGCCTCTTAATCGATCTATCAGCAAACTGAAGGATCATTCTGGTTGTTTTATGAGGTCCTAACTGGAATTCAATTAATAAAGAGGAAGGTATGAGATTAATGGAAGAACCACTATCGAGAAGAGTAAGATCAAGTTCTTGATCAAAGATATGGCAACGGATGTGAGGTGCTCCCTTGTCTTTCTTTTTAGGTGGAAGGTTACTGATGGCATGAACTGTGGCCATGGTCAAGATGTGTTTCTCCGTTTCCTTTCGACTGTTCTTCCTTGGTTGACGCTTTCAGGTACACGCCTCTTTCATTCCCTTTTTACTGTAGGCATGTATTCCATGTCCTTAAGGAGTGGCACCTTTAAAAAGATGTTCTGTAAGATCTCAACCACTCTAGGATCATATAGTGTTGTTTTTAATTTTTGATTTTTTTAGCTTTGAGATCAGAAGAAAATGGCATAAAATCATAATAAACATGCAAATGTTCATTTCCTTTATTCAAAGTAGAATCATCATATACAAGAGGACAACCAGAATCAGTCTGTACATTGTTGTCCAATCTAGGTGAAGGAAAAACAGAATCTAAAATAGAACGGGATGCTGCTGCTGGTGAAGAGGAAGAATCCGTGACTGGTATATTCTCCCCTTGCTGATGGTGATCTACATCTGCCTGGTGAAGGTGGGGGTGAAGGCGATGAAACTCTAGACTATGGTGCTACTATACTGGTCCTCTCAACTGTTGGTGAAGGAGATGATGTGGAATATGATGCCCTCTCAGTGGTTTGATTTTCCAACCCCAACTGGTGTGTATGCGGCTGCAAACTCTTACCGCCCCTGAGATGAATGGCGTCAGATAAACATGTAAAATCAAAGGACATACCTGTCTTGGGGGTGGGTGGGCTTTTAGCTACCTGCTCCTTGCGTCTAAAATTGTTGGGGTTGGCTTCAACCTGTGCAGGAATTAGTGTCTTGGTGGTGGTTAGGTCATCGATCCGCTGAGTCAGTTCAGTCATGTTCTTCATAAGCAATGCAAGTTGGTCCAATGCTAGATCGACTGAAGGGGCCTCATGTTGCTCATTAACTGGGTATCGTTGAGACTGATAGTGCGGAGGCTGTTGGTAACCATACGGATTCTGGTAATGAGGAGGAGGGGGGAAAGGATGTTGTCCATAATATGCAGTCTGCTGCTGGTTAGGATGAGGGAAATACATAGACTGCTGCTGTGGCTGGCCTTGTCTCCAGTTTTGGAACTGAGGTGGAGACTGATACTAAGGCTGGAACTGTTGGTGCTGGTACTGGTACTGTTGCTGTCTGCCTCCCTGAAGCTGGTGGGTGGGTCTCTGACCCTGCTGTGAACCCAACTAGCCTTGCCCTGACGGACGGGGCTAGTTTCGCTCACGGTCGAACCAGATACCATTCACCTCCTGTAACGGAACGGGTCGTGATGACCGGCGGAAGCATGCAACATTAGGTTGCACGACCGAACCGTTACGGAAAACTTGCATGGTAATCAATGAGCAGAGAAATAGAATATTTTAAATAAAGTCTAGTCAACATAGAAGTTCTTTTATTACAGCTCCAACGTAAATAGCAACATGAACTACGGAATAAAGTAGCGTAACAAATGTTCCAGTGGGCATAATGACATCCCTTCATAATCAATGCATCAGTGATCTATACCGGTTCAACTTCACGAAAACATGTAGTTGCCTTGAACTAGAAGATAAATCATAGCTCGTGTGTTCTCCTGAAAAAAATAACAACACATGTTATGAGCTAACGCTCAGTATGTGCTGAGTTGGGGTCAAGCCGGCTAACGTGGAAAATAAGTCTCCCTATGCTAAATTTAAATCTGTTAGAAACATAACCTCTTACGTGCAACTACTTATCAATACAACTAATCAATTTTCATGATTTCCTTGTCGCATATAATACTAACTTATTCTCATATACTTTCATTATGCAACTCATTTTCACATAAACATGCGCACGAAAGTTATTACTTCTGAAAACATTCATTGCAGCCATAATTACATATATACCCTTAAAGTTTGCTTTATTTGCATATAGGCTTTAACATTTTCATAATTTTCACTTATACCCTCATAATTTTCCATAATTGCATATATGCCCCATTACAATCATAACACTTGCATAACACCATTACTTTGCCACAGTGGCACATATATGTCTTAGCAATTTTAGAAAACTGTACACATACACTTGATTTGTTTAGTGATTAAAGTTGTCTTGATTGTTAAATCCTTAAACGGCTTTGGTGGCTTTGGTGGCTTTACCGCTGGCACAAGCGATCCATAAACATGACTTGCATGACAGTGTAGCTACTACTGTAAAGGACTTATCATTTGCCTCAATCGGTTCCTTGAACCGTACGCCTCCGGTAGGCGTTGGCCCCCTTTAGGCCTACGATAATTGGACTCTAGAGGTGGCTCCCAACATTAGGTGTAGCACTTAGCTCCGTTTATCGTAATCATGCCATTACTTGTTAATGAAATTCAATTCTTTTAAGGATATCTCATTTTTTTGTACAACAGTGATACATATGACCTTTCTGGTCCAATAACCATAGAAGCCTTCTATGTACTAAATACACAGTTTATATATTTATGCATACACCTTTTTTTTTTCTTTGCCAACAACTGATCTTTTTCCATAATATTGAGAACTTTTTTTCCTTAATTCAAGTTGGTACTAGAAACTTAATTTACATCTATTAAAGACTTGTGAATATTTACATTAATTTAATTACAGTTCGTATCCAAACTTATCATATGTATAACATGGATAAATCAAGTAGCGAGAAATCCGTTAACTAATAACCACGATTTCTTAAATATGCTAACAAAAATCTTTGACATTTAATTAGGTTTGGTAACCTCTCAGCAATAAACTTTCCTATATTGCATACCCTCTAGCCAATTACCTAATTTGTGAATTTCTATTCAATATTTCTAGCACGTTTAAGGCAAACCTAAATATGGTGAAAAACCCGATATACTTTCGGATAAACTAAACGTAGTCCTGTTGTTACTGTTCATTCTATACCAACATTACTAATGAGATCCCCATATTCGTAATTAACAACGAGGCAATTAACTTTGTTTAAACATGAAAGATATTTTTGTTAATATAATACAATGACTCTCATGACAATACCTTTTCCATAAAAAGCAATAATACCCTATGGTAAGTAAGTCGGATACCATGTTCTCCTTTCTCCACTATTACTAATTTAAAAAATATTCTTTTTACTTATCTAATTAATAATGATAACTCTTTTCCTGCCGTAGAAAACCAATGAGAACCATGTATAGAACAAATTCTATAAAACAAATAATGCGACCTCAGCTCCACCCCATACCATTTTTTGGATTTTTGTGCAAACTATGGCCAACTATTTCACGAAACAGATATGCACAGTAAAAACTTAAGGAATAATTATCTCACATGGCCTACGTCCATATCTTCACAAGAATTGCTTCATACCGTGAGTATGCTATGGAAATTGATTTATAAGGCGATAGGTATTTTTCCACCCTCGTATTACATTGTTACTAATGAAATGTGCATTCACATATCCTTGGTTTGCAGAGAAATCAAATCTTACGTAATGTTCCTACGTGTTCGACACATACCTCGAGTACGATGGATTGTATCTAATGGATTGCTATGTCGGCCCCCTCCATGCTCCCGAGCCAACGTTCTCCTCCAATGTACCGATGCTGGCACTCTCTGCGACGAGAACGACCCTTGGTGAGATTTCTCTCTCTCTAACTCTCCCTCTCTCCTCTCTCTCTCTTGCAAAAGTGCATGACGTGAGGGGAGGAAATGGAGATTTATTGGATTTCTGTACCTCCCAATGAGGCAATCAATGGGTCACTAATGCCCCCATTAAATCCATATAAATACATGCTATTGATTATGGAATTATAAGGAAATATGGCTGGAAAAAAAATCGCCATCCGTTGCACCTCCTGAATGACATGTGGAGGTGAAGACTGTTGCTCAAGAATGTAGGCTACTTCTTGTTGGTAAGAACTATATGATGTGCATGATGCTGAGCTTGATCAGGTGTCTGCATGTAGTAGACATGTTGAACTGTAGATGTCCTCTGCTATTCTGCTGGGTGGAAGGAGTCTGCTCCCTAGTAGAGGGGTCGGTTGTTGCATTCGTACTGTGGACTGCACTGATCATACTCACAAGAAGCTCCATGTGCTTTGTTATCTCATCCAGCTTATCCAGGTTCTTTGTCCTCTGCTCGATCCCATGAAGCTTATCAAGTTCCTTAGATCACTTTTCAATAATGTCTACTTTGGATAGGTGGTTTCCAATGATGGCCAGGTCAGTGTTATCCACCTTATCCACTTCTTGTGTCACCATCATTTTGACATCCTTGTGGGGTACTGCAGGGGCGGTGACAGGGTGCTTTTGAAAAGCACGTGAAGAAGAAAGAGCTGCTGAACTTTCCGCCATCTCCTCAAAAATTTGATAAAGGACATCCTCCTCCTTATTGAAGTGGCTTCCCCCACAAGCGGCATCTACCAGCTTTTGATTCTCAATGCTTAAACCCCCAAAGAAATTTTTTATAAAGATAGTCTTTGGAATATCATGACGGGAGCATCTCTCCGTCAGATCTTTGAATCGTCCCTACGCCTCGTGAATAGGCTCTTGGGGCATCTGGGAGAAATTAGAAATCAAGGATCGTATTTGGTTGAGTCGTCCAAGTGGATAATACTTGTTCAGAAATGCGGATCTCGACTCTTCCCAAGTAGTGACAACCTTCCCCAAGTGATTTAACCAATACAAAGCTTTGCCAATCAGACTGAATGGAAAGGCGGTCATCTGTACTACCTCTAGTGAGACATTTGGGTAGTGTACTGTTCTACAGATGCAATCGAACTGCTGGAGGTGTATATAAGGTTCTTCATTAATATTTCCATGGAATATTGGGAGAAGAGGTAAAATAGTAGGCTTAAGCTCAAAATTCCCATGAACCGCAGGGATTTGTATCCAAGAATTTGTCTGTCCTGCCCCTGGATTATAAGCATCTTTTAGTGTAGGCTTAGCCCCAGGTTCTATGTGAGGTTCTTCTCCCCCATTCCCACCTCCAAGGTTTCTATTATCCCTTTCTCTCTTGACTTCTCTTTCTTGTGTCATATCGAGAATCATATCTCTAAGTGTGGCCTGAAAATTAGCCTGCTCTGTTAACTGTGCTTGAATTGATTGAATGGAGGCTAACATAGTACTGTTGATCTCGCTCTGCTCCGACATGGTTCCCTTTCCCTTTGGTGGCATTAAGTGTCTGGCTTCTGACTCTGAAAATGTATATGCCACTCGATTAGTGCTCAGAATTGATGGAGTCTCAGCTATTAATTCGAGATTAAAGACAAACTCAAATAGTGGATTCGTGGATGTTGTGAATTGTGAAGTGGGGAAAGAGGAATATTCGTGAAGTGAGTCTTCTCGAATAGAAGGTGAACGGCTCGGAGCATAGAATGAGTTTGCGAAGTCTGAATGAGAAAGACTCTGGTCCGGCATCTTAGAAATCAACAGATAGGATGCGAGAGCACGAATGTCAATGCAAGAGAGAAAGTGAATGAATTCGCAAACTGCGTAGAAGGATCTTTAGCACTAACAAGCAAACACAATACAAACCTCCAGTTCACCAACTCAACTCAATGTGAAGACCGTGAAGGTTCGGTCAATTATCTTGTCAATTTTAGAGTTTGGTGATGATATAATATATCAGAGCGGTTAAAGCGAGCTGCTAGGAACCCAATGCTCTCAGGGGACTGTCCTAATCCCAAAGTTAGATCTTTCCCAGCCAGTATGAATTGCATACCATTTACCGGATACCCGATCAATTCAATCTGTCAAGGACGTCGCGGGCCGCTTTACCAGCTACCGGAGAGATCTTCACTAGAGAACGACTAACCCAAGATAGTAGTCTGAAAAGAGTTCGGGTGTGGCTCTATCTTAGTATGCGGGTCGCTCTCTCGCTACATACAAACCGAACAATGAGGGGGTTCCTCTCCCCAAAATAATGATTTTTCCTTGTGTTCATTTTAGGCTCGAGAGTTTTCTTTAGCAGTCCCGTATTTTAGGCAGTTGTCACTTGGTTAAAATATTTTCAAAGAATCGCCTACCGAGTGTCCAATTTCCTTTGTAACTTATGTGAGTGAAAACAAGGAAGGAGATCGAAAATACCAATGCGCGATTAAAAACGATGATGCATGCAGGGGTTAGAGATGCGTACCTTGTCGCCAACACTCTACATGCAAGTGATCCACGCAGAATTTGAATACAGAAAAATAAACTAACCTATATGATGCAAGTGAACCGTCGTAGATGATAACTTCTATTAACGGGAAAGAACAAGTTAATTTGACTAAGTCCAAATTACGCTCTACTCTATAGGCACAGAAATTCTTGTTTAGGGTGTTTGGACCTAACTAATTACATGGCTCAAGTAAATTAATTAAAGCAATCAAGAGGTAGCTCACGAAATCCGCAGGAAATAAAACAAAATAAGGCAATGAAAACAAAACCGTTGAGGTCCCCCAAGTGCACCGGCACTTGGCGAAACAGACCCCTCAACAAATGAATGTCCGTTTACAGAGTTCAAATGCTAGAAAAGAAAAACTCTCTCTCTCCCCCTCTCTCTCTTTTTCATCTCCTTCATTTCTTCTTCTCCTCTTCTCACATTATCCTGTGGCTTGGTGAAGAATCAAGCCACCTCCACGTCGCTTGGGTGCTTTGACTCTCCTAGGATCGCCTCTTTTGCTCCGCAGGCCCTTGTAAGAAAAAGAAAAGAAATTTTGTAAGAAAAACAATTATCAAATATGAGAAAAGAATGAAATGAATACAGTGGATATAAACAATGAAGTGAATGGCAAAAATGTAAACAGATTTTTACAACCAAGAATAGCAGGTCAAAAGAGAAACCTAACTACCCTCGCCGTGCCTCCCTGACAACGACGCCATTTTGTTATGCCACAATTTCTTCAAGGATGGAAATTACAGGTATGAGAGTCGTTGCTATCCCCAAAAATCTCGTGACAAACAAACAAATATTTTTTTTATTTTTTCTACTTATTAACTGGTATAGCGGACATGGTCGAACTCAGGAAGGCTATAAATTCCGAGAGTTATTCAACTAATCAAGAATTAATTAAGAGAAAACAGGAATCTCAAAGGATAACTATCCTTGGTTTTTGTGATTTTCTATTTTTTTTTAATTTTTTTAATTTTAATTTTTTTATTTTCTGATTTTCAAATTTTTAGTGATTTTGATTTTGTAAATTTTTTATTTTTCAAAAATAATATGGGGACAATATTTACAAGATCAAAAATACGCACACCAACTCTTTTTGTAATTTTTCAATTTATAAAAAATGCTTAGAAAAATTCAGAGAAAATATTTTTCGATTTTAAAAGTTTTGAAATGTTTTTGAGATTTTGTGTGAAATTTTCAGATGTTTTTGTATTTTTATAAAAATAAAACAATGAGAAAATACGAAATTGTGCACAACCTGGAGTAATTTGCAATTTAAAAATATTTTAAGTTCCCAAAATTCCTGGAAATTAATTTTATGATGAACTATATGCAAGTAACTACAAACAGGAACTGAAATCACTATTTTTGGATTTTTGTAAAATTTTCTATAATTTTTATAATATTTTTAGTATTTTGCACTTTTTTGGGTTTATAAAGAATTAATGCGTGAAATTTGCATAAAAATAAAAAGACAGTTAAATAAAGTTACTCTAATATTTTTGGAATTTTTGGAGCAATATTCAAATTTTTATGAATTTTTGAATTTCTGGACGATAAAATGACACTGTTTTTGGATTTTATAATAGTAATAAATGATTTTAAAAACCAATGAAAAATTTATGCTAGGAAGATAATCACATCAGGAGCATAGCATAATTTTTTGCAAAATTTTCAGATCACAAATAACATTTATTTCAATAAAAAGATCATGCAAATCCAATATTCTAGATAACAGGGACTAAATTGTAAATAGTTCTTATTTTGGCATTAAATAAATAAAAGAAATAAATCAGAGGATTAAAAAATGAAATATAACTAGGAGGGAATGCGTTGCCTATGATGGCTTTTAAGGCAGGGGTCTTCTTGTAATTTTTGAAATCATCGGGGGCTCAGATGTAATTTCCCCAAATTATTTCCCCCCCTTTAGGATTCTTCATTTCTTCTCAAGAGGACCCAAGGGGGCTCCGTCCCTTGTTCTTCCTCCCAAACGAGCGGCGGCTGGCGCGTGCGTAAGGAGGTCGGATGGTTGATGGCGGAGATGGCAATGGCGCATGGAGCTTTGGCGGAGGATCGTCATTGTGGCTCCACATTATGGTGGTCCAGGAGGAGCGCGGTGGTGCTGAGCACGATGCAGAGGTGCTGACCGTGGAGGATGGGGTCTCGCGATGGAGGAGGTCGCAAGGGTGGCGTGGTACTCGTGTGGAGGACTGGTGTTGCGGCTCCGCCGCGCTAGGCGGAGGAGGTGGCTTCGCAGGACAGCGATTCGACATGGGCCGCTGGGGCGAATGGCGGGGCGCGGGGGGCGCCGTGGGCGGCGCTGTCACCTGGGGGTGGTTGCTGGAGGGCCTAACGGGTCGCCGGGCGCGATAGGAGCGTGCGGTGACAATGGTGGTGCAGCACGGGCCGCTGGGAGATGTAGGGCGGTGGACGACCGCAGAAGGGTTGCCGCCCCTTTTTTTATTTGTTTTATTTTTTGTAAACAGTAGAAAATTTTTTTATATATATTTTTATATATTTTGTTTTTTGTAAATCCAAAATAGGGAAATTAAAAAAAGAAACATAATTTTTTTATTATTTTTATTATTACTTTGTTTTTTTAATGTGCTCCTGCAAAACAAATGTTAAAGAAAAAGAAAAAAAATATTTTTTTTTGTTTTTTTACAAATCGAAAAATGAACAGGGACCCGACAAAAGTGAAAGGAATCAAATCAACTCTCCGACCACCGTGCGTGATCGGAGTTGATAGATTACGGAAGATAGAAATTGAATGCGGATAGATCAAGAACGTGAGATGAAAAATCGAGTCGAAGCAGATCAAATCGTGATGAATTTTTTTCTTTTAAAGATCTAGAGAAACAAAATACAATGAAATTAAAATGCAACAAATGAAACTAAGATTAATTTAGATAAGAAAAAGAAAGTAAAATGACAATGGATCTCAGCTTAGGAGCGGAAATGGACCGTGATCGCCTCGACGATGGCCGACTCGCTGTCACCGGATGGCTCAGAGGCTACGCACTTTTCTCGACGAAATTTTCTCTCGGAGATCGGGCTACTTTCTCTAAAGATTGATCAAGTTGGAATGATGGAGAAGGAGCCATGTAAATAGAAGAGATAATGGAGATGAAATTTGAATTTTTGATTTTTTTGGATAAAGAGACAAGAGAGATGAAAATTGAAATGAGATACAGATAAAGAGAGATAAAACTATTTACAAAATTATCTATTTTTTTTGAATTTTCATTACTTTATTTATTTGAATAAAAAATATTTTTTTAATTTTTTATGGCGGTTAATTAAGAATAACAACTATATACATGTACTATATAAATATATGACATTATATACAAGGGTAAATGATCAATTTAGCTTTTTTTTTCTTTTTTTAATTTTTAATTTAAATAATTAGTAAATATTTACAAATATGTACAAATACAATATGTACAAAATACATGGGAAAATTGCACAAACCACCCCAGAAAACCAACTTTTTACTCGTAACTCCAAAAATTATGAAAATACAGCCATTTTAAAGACAATTTAATTTAGAATCCAATGGAAGTGAGATTGGTTCAATTTGAGTTCATATGGAGTTGGAATTGATCTTTTAATTAGTGCTTAGTGGCTTTTTCCAAGTGTGGTTGCTTTTATTCTGTACATGATTTAATTGTGCAATTATTTTTATTAATTAGAACACATTTTTATTTACAACTTTGGTTTTGAAAGTTATTTGATTTGAGGTCAATTAATGTACAAAAAAGTAATATAGTACACAAATATACACAACACACATCTTTGGATTTTTTTAATTGAGGACCTTATCTCCCCCCACTTTATTCCTGGTCGATCAGGTCAAGTCTTGACCTTCTCTCCGGGTTTGGGTCAGCCTGTATCTATTACATATATAAAGTCGTCCTTTTTTATTTTCTTTTCTTTATTTTTTCCTTTCTTTCTTTCTTTATTTATTTTAGGTTAAAATAGTATACAAGTATACAATATTTACACACAGATGAAAGTTAGTAAGAATATGGAGTTAGTATTATATACATGTGTTTTATAAGGGATTTAAAGCTAAAATAAATGAATAAAGATGACAGATCGTAGATTCATCAAGTACCCGTCAAGAAAATAGTAATGACACTTCCCAACTAACCTCTCGATGATCTGATTAATAAATGGTAGCGGGAAATGATCCTTCTTGGTGGCCTAATTCAATCGTCTGTAGTCCACACAGACCCTCTAAGAAGTGGATACTCGGGTAGCTATCTCCTCTCCAAACTTATTCACAACTGTGGTGATACTCTCTTCTTGATTACCACGTGTAAAGGACTAACCCATTTTGAGTCCAAGATGGGTTAGACAAAATCGGTGCTCCACCACTTAGATATTCCTTTATGACTACATCTCTACGATTCAGGTCCAGCCTCCGTTGGAACTCACGCGTGGCTTGGCCTCATATTCAAGATATATGGGTGAGAGCACATGGCCAAACTTATCCCTTGGAGAACATCTACACTCCAATTGATTGCCTTGTGGTTTCTCTCAAGAACCTCCATCAAACGAGATTCTTGGTCTTTAGTTAAATCTACTGAGATAATGACTGGGAACATATCTGACTCACCCGCAAGGAATCTATACTTCATGCTTTACGGCAAGGTCTTCAATTATGGACAAGTGGAAGCTGACGGAGCTGGTCTTTAAAAATTCTGTGTGAAGGCTACCAAATCTGCATGGGAGAACTCTCTGTGAACCTGTAGATCTGACGAAGACGGCCCTGCATGTGTATCTATCAACTGTACTGGCTCAATCTCCATCCTAACTGTGGGCGTTGTGGTCATCAGACACGGTAAATAATCATCAAAGTCTTTCCAATCAAAATCGTTGTTTGAGCCCAAGGGATCTAAATCAGGACCACAAGTAATATACTATGCTTTGCTACCTGAATCACAATGATCAGTCTCTAAAGTGTCATGTGCCATGAGTGTGCCCTTGAACTCTCATCAATTGTCATATGCGGCTTTGTAGTCTCTAGAGGTGTAATAAGAGCTCGTGAAATTGGATTTGTCCAAATAGATTCATCATCTATAATCACAAAATCACACTCCTAGTGGACGTCTAGATCTGAATTTTGTTATATGCTCAGAATTCTTCTCGGAGCAGGCTGAGTCTCTAGCTCAGATCTTCTTAATCATTTTGTATACTCTCACCCTTGACGTGACAGTATACCTTCCCCCTATCTTGATCGGATACTGTCTTGTTGTGGAAAAGAACGGTCATCCTAGAATTACAGGGTATCGATCACAGGTTTAGGGATCTCCATGTCCAACACAACAAAGTCCATGAGGAATTTCTGTCATGACCCCAATTCTGAGCTGTAGGATCCTACCATATCCGGATCTACTTACTCAGCAATAATTTATTTAGTAATCACAACTAACATTCAGAAACAAACTACAAATAAAAATACTCAGAAAGAAGTATTTAATACTTTTCCATTCATAAAATAAAGTTTACACCATCCATTGTCCCACTACAACCATTTACATGTACATCAGTTGGAAGGAAATAAACAGAAAAATTACCAACTACCTTATAGGGTAAAGCTAATGTGGCTGATTGGGTGGCTAAAGTCCTTGCGATGGTTCACTGATACTTGTTGGGTTTTCCATAAATCATAGGATAACAATTACTGAATGCTAAGTAACTAAGAAGAGAAAAGCAAACAAAATGGTGTAATTTTTACAAAACTTGTCATGGAAAGTTATATTCATTGTCATTAATTTAAGTCCTATTCCTTTCTATTCTACATCAGGGATTAGTCCAGGGGAACCCCACCATTTTTGGCCTCCTAAGCTGTGGACACTTCGGGAATAGAGATTGCGTTGATCTGTAGGCTTATGTTGTCGCACGTCGCCTCAACCAATCCTCTGATACTACCCTGACAATTTTTCATTTTCTTTTATTAACCACGTTTTCAAACCCTTAGCCTGGCAATCAAACAAGTACACCATCCTCGAGGAACCAGTTACTTTAAACCTCAGGCTAACTTTTAATTACATAACCTAGCCGCTTTAAATACATGTTATCGTGACCCAGCTGCCATTAAACCACCTGTCCCTTCACATGGCACGACAACATCTTCCGTCGTTCAACACGAATATATTGGCATCCAGTACCATGTGTTGCAAATCATTCATTTCGTGCGCACTTATCATAACAGGGCAACTGTATACCACCTAGTAGGGAAAAGCTAATACAGGTTCGTTCCGACAAACCTACATGTTGCATGCCCGACCTGTAGTTCTACTCCCAGTCATTCTTAACGTAACACATGATCCTTTTTAGGATCCAAACCAACAAACATCAATTCTCAAGACGTAATTCCTCAATCCAGCCTTCATAACTATAAAATACTGAGTATAGACATACATATATATTAATTCATATATTTATATGCTCGTATTTATGCTCATTTTAACTTTTAAACCATAACTGTTCAAGCCACTTCATCCATGCGATGCTTAGACCTTATTTTAATTGAAATCAAAAGGCAATTTTTCATATTTTCTCCCAAAATAGCCAAATTAGGGTTCTTCATAGCGAAAATATAAAATCGAAAATTTCAACGATCTCATATGAAAATCCAACAGTAAAAGGAAGGATTTCGTTACCTAATCAAGCTCTCTCGTATGTATACAGTGCTTTATCGCGATTCTTTTTCAATAAGAAAGATTTATAGCTTTTGAAATGATTGAATTTCATTTTCGTATAAAAACACTAAGAACGTGCCAAGAACATGAAGAACGAACGATAAACATGAAGAACACAGAGAACACGCGAAGAACACGAAGAACGCGAAGAACATAATTTCTCTTAAAATTTTGGCAGAGCTTCCCCTTATACATGGTGATATTTCTAAGAAAATTTCGGTAGAGTTTCCCCTTATTCTGGGACATATTTCTAGAAAACTTAGGCAATGTTTCCCCTTATATCAGGACATATTTAAAAGAAAAATGAAAAGAGTCTCCTTTATAAAATCACTGAGAGAAAAACAACAATGAAGTTGAAAGGATAAAATCAAACAACGAGAGATGAAGAATCAGTAGGCACCACACGTCTTAGGTGAGTGAAGGTGTGAGACGCATCACAGGGTTCACTGACAGCATATCCGCCCGCACCTAAGTAGAGTATTATATAGATTTCTCCATCAAAATATCTATAAAAGTAAAAAATAAAGAATAGAATCACAATAAATGGAGAATCGGTAGACACCACGCATTGTAAGTGAGTAAAGGTGTAAGACGAATCACAGGGTTCACTGACATGCATAGCCTCCTGCACCTAAGTAGGGTATTACACAGATTTCTCCATCAAAATAACTATAAAAATGGAAAATAAAGAATAGAATCATAAGAAATGGAGAATCGGTAGACACCACGCGTCTTAAGTGAGTGAAGATATGACGAATCACAGGATTCACTGGCGTGCATAGCCGCCCGCACGTAAGTAGGATACTACATAGATTTCTCCTCGAACCACAATAGAAAATGAATTGTAAAGAAGACGAATCGAAAATCAAACTGGAAAAAGACATGAATCGAAACGAAGCCAACTAGAAGAGGATCGTACCTTTCTCCTCCTCGTTCTTCTAGTAGCATTTCGCTAATGCTCCTTCCCCGCCTCCCACTCCTCCTCCCGACCTCTCTACCCTAGACCATGGGGTGGTGGTATTAGAAATCGTAGAGAATGAATGGGTAGAGGAGGCTATTTATAAGCTCCAGAAAACCGCTAACCATGGTTCGTAAACCATGGTTTAGACCTTAACCATGGTTAGCAGCCCATGGTTTTGGTCAAAACTTATTCGAAACTTGGTGCTTAAGTTAGAACAATCCGGAAGTTTCTAGATTCGCTAATGAAGTTTAATTAGCGTTAATCGCAAATAACTTTTACTAATCACGATTTAACCTTCGCAGCTTACGCTTAACTTTTGCCAACCATTGATTAGTATTTGCTAATGGTCATTAATGATCCCCAATCCATCATTAGTTTCTTTAACCATGTTTAATTTAGTCTTAATGATGGTCATTATGGGTTAATGACGTCTTAAACCTCTTTACTTCTCTTTCGTCTGAAAATCATAACAATTCCAAACGAAGTCCGATTCATATGAAACAAATTTCGTTTGTTTCCTCTTGACAAGCTGGATCTTATGATATAAGATCCGAGAGAGACCAAGTTAAAGGCTTTACAATTATAACAACCTTAAAGGAAGTCTCGTCCTCGAGACTAGAAATGCAGGCATAACAACCTTAAAGAGGAGTGAAACCATAACAACCTTAAAGAGAATGAACATCATTTCATTTATGATAAAGATATACAGAGTACATAGTGTTATCATTCAAACAAGTACGGGTATTTTTCTCTCATTTCTACCTCAGGTTCCCATGTCGCTTCTTTAAACTCTTGTTTGCGCACAACACTTTAACTAGAGGTACCTCGTTATTCCTCAACTTCTTGATATCCTTGTCCAGTATTTGCATAGGTATTTCTAGGTATGTTAAGTCTGTCTCAACATGCTGATCATCATAGCTTATCTTATGCTCATGATCCTTAATATACTTTCTCAGATTTGATAGATGAAAAACATCATCTATTGCTGAAAGATGTGGAGGAAGTGCAAGTCTATATGCCACTTTTGCAATATGTTGAATACTTTCAAAGGGACCCACGAACTTGGGTGCTAACTTCCCACGCAAACCAAACATCTAAACTCCCTTCATAGACGATACTTTGAGAAATACAAAGTTACCTACTTCAAACTCAAGATCTTTTCACCTGGCATCATTATAGCTTTTCTGGAGACTCTGAGTAGTCAATGGTCTTTTTCGAGCAAGCTCTACAACTTCCCGTGTATCTTGGAGTCTATCTGAATCATAAAGGTTCTTTATCTCCGCCTCTTGCCAACACAAAGGAGTAGTACACCTTCATCCACAAACTGCTTCAAATGGTGCCATGCCAATACTTTTATGGTAACTATTGTTGTATGTGAATTATGCAAGACGTAAATGTTTAATCCATGATCCTTTACATTCTATGGCACATGCACGTAGCATATCCTCTAAAGTCTGAATCATACATTCTGATTAACTATATGATTGTGGATGATATGTTTTTCTCAAGCATAGTTGTGTATCTAAGGCTTTCATGAAGTTCTCCCAATAGTGTGAGGTGAATCGTGAATCTCGACCAGAAACTACCTTCTTTGGGATACCATGGAGACAAATCACATGTATAATATATAACTCAGCAAGCCGGTTTGGAGTGGAGGATAAGCTTATTGGAATAAAGTGTGCTACCTTGGTCAGACTATCTATTATAACCCAGATATTATCTTTACCACCAATCGTCTGAGTAAATGCTTTCCCATTTCCATTCAGGTATAGGGAGAGGTTGCAACAATCCTGGTGGCTTTTGATGTGAAGCCTTTACCTGTTGGAAGGTGAAACATGAATTCACAAACTCATCAACATCCTTCTTCATTCCCGACCACCAAAAGTTTTAATGAAGATCCTTACACATCTTTGTAATTCCAGGATTAATTAATAATCTAGAACAATGTGCTTCATGTAAGATGTCTTTCCTCAGTTCACGTGTTTGGTACACAAGCTCTGTAATGGTTATATAGTAACCCATCTTGTATCTGGAATCCCTCTGTCTCATTCTTCTCAAGCTGTTGTCTCAATTCTTTAAGGACTGGATCATCCTCCTATCCTTTCTTTATTGTATGCCAGATCTCTGGTTTGTATTGGTGAGGAATAGTTATGGTATCGGCACTACTATCAAATGGTTTCCATTCACTCAATGTTGATAGTAAACCCCAGAAGTGGATAGCATTCACCAACCCAGGTGAATAAGTTCTTCTGCTAAGGGTATCTGTTACGACATTCCCCTTACCAGGGTGGTAGGAGATAATGAGATCATAGTCCTTCAACAACTTTAGCCACCATCTCTCTCATATTGAGCTCCTTTTGATCAAATAGATATTTCAATCTTTTATGATCACTGAAGATTTCAAAAGTAATACCATATAGGTAGTATCTCCATATCTTTAGAGCAAAAACTACGGCAAATAATTCAAGGTCATGTGTTGGGTACTTCCTCTCATGTGTTCTGAGATGTCGTGATGTATAAGCAACTACCATACCGTGTTGCATAAGAACTGCCCCTCGTCCTTCTTTAGATGCATCAATGTACACTGTAAACACTTCACTCCCAAAGGGTAGAGTAAGGATAGGTGCAGATGTTAGGAATTTTTCAATGTCTGAAAACTAGTTTCGCATGCATCAGACCATATGAATGGGACTTCCTTCTGAGTCAGCCTAGTCATTGGCAATGCTATTCGTGAAAAGTCCTTCACAAATCTTCTATAATACCTAGCTAGACCCATAAAGGATTGTACTTCTGTGATAGTCTTTGGGCGTTCCCAACTCATTACTACACTAACATTTGTAGGATCAACTGATATACCTTCTCCATAAATAACATGGCCTAAGAATGATACTTGAGATAGTCAGAAGTCACATTTGCTATATTTAGCATACAGTTTGTTCTTCCTTAGTGTTTCAAGTGCCTGCCAGAGATGGCGTTCATGCTGGTACTTATACTTGGAGTAAATAAGTATGTCATCAATATAGACTACTACAAAGTGATCTAGGAACTCCTTTAATACTCAATTCATGAGATCCATAAAGGCTGCTGGGGAATTTGTTAGTCCAAAAAGCATAACTAAGAATTCATAATGTCCATATCTAGTTCGAAAGGCTATCTTGGAGATATCTGCATCTTTAATTTTCAACTGATGGTATCCAGATCTTAAGTCAATCTTGGAATACACAGTTGAACCCTGTATCGAAGAGATCATCTATTCTTGGTGGAGGATACTTGTTCTTTACTATCTGCTTGTTTAGTTGTCTATAGTCAATGTACAACCGCATTGACCCGTCCTTTCCTCACAAATAAGACAGGTGCACCCCATGGTAAAATACTAGGATGAATGAATCCTTTATGTAACAGTTCTTGCAAATGTACCTTTAACTCTCGTAACTAAGCTCGTGCCATCCTATATGGAGGGATAGAGATAGGCTGAGTATCGGATATCAGAGAGATTTTAAATTCAATCTCTCGCTCAGGTGGTAATACAGATAATTCCTCTAGAACTACATCCGAATACTCGCATAGTATAGGTACATCTTCCATCATTCTATATGTCCTTGATATCGTAGTTACATAGGCTAAATAAACTTGATACCTTGTTCTAACAACTATTGTGCCTTCAAAGTAGAGATGTATTCGACGTTATCATTGGATGTCTTTCCAATGATCTGGAACTCTATTGAGTTAGGAAGATGAAAAGTTATTGTCTTCTAAAAATAGTCAAGACATGCATGATGCCTTTCTAGCCAGTCCATTCCCAGGATGACATCAAAGTCCTCCATTTCGATTAGTAGTAGTGAAACAGGTAACTGATGTCCTGCTACCACTATGATACAATTATCTAGGATTTCTCGGATTATAAATACTTGTCCACTTGGTCCTTTGATCAGATAGGATTGTTGTACTTCTATTGGTATCTTACCCAAAGTGGGTACTAACCGTTGAGCAATAAATGCATGTGAAGCACCAGAATCAAATAAGGCATGTACTGAAAGTCCATGAATAGTAATGATACCTCGTACGACCGTGCCTGAAATAGGCTTGTTCTTCAGTGATTGCATTGAGCTGGCCATTAGGAATAGGCAAGCTAGAACCTGCAACACTTTGTGGTGATTGCTGTATAGGAGGCGCTCCTTGCGAGCCACGACCTTTACCCCATCTTCTTCTGCGTGTTGCTCCATTGCTCGAGGTAGAAGTTACACTGTTAATTTAGGTTCATTTAGACCCCAAACCTCTCAACTTTGGACAGTCTTTCATGATGTGGCCTTCTTGATGACAATAATAACACACATGTGCTCTTGTTTGAGCTGAAGACCCAGCTGCAGAGGTACTAGCTCCTGCTGCTGAGTCGCGAGGATATAGTGGAGTTCTATAGAAACCCCCTCTTCCTGATAATTCCTGGCCCAAAGTCTATAGCGAGCTTATACTGGAACCAACTCGATGATAGCGATGATCCCTATAGTTATAATTTGCCTTGCATTTCGATGGTCCACCATTAAAGTGGGAACTTCTTCTTTGGCAATTTTCATCCCTCTCCATCTCAATACGAGAGGCGATGTTCATTGCCTCATCAATGCTTGTAGCTATAAAACCCACAAGCTTGTCTCTCGAATCTCCCTGAAGACCGCTAACAAATTTGGTAAGACACTCTTGTGTGAAGCCTTCTAGAGATGGGGAGTAACGTAGTAATTCGGTGAAGTGGATATGATGGTCTCGCATGGTCTTAGAACCCTAGTTCAGAGAAGCTAACTCTCTCCTCTTTAATTATTCCCAATGGGAGGGATAGAAGTGAGCTCATAACCACTCTTCAAAGATATCCCATAGAACATGATCTGCTAATTTCTTAGAATTTTCTCTCCACCATCGCTGTGCAGTCTACTAGGGAGTAATAAGCAAAGTGCACCCAGGTGTCAACTGGTGCATGTATTATCCTCAACATCCTACTAACATCACCGAGCCATAATTCAACCTCGGCATGTATCTCTACACCTTTGAATCGAGGAATCTTTCCTTTTAGGTAATTGTCCAATAGCTTCTGATGTCTAAGAAGATCTCTCTCCATTGCCCCTTCAGCTGGGGTAGGAGCAGACTCAGTAGAAGGATGGTAACTAGTTTCTTCCTCAGAAAGATGGACAGAACCTTCAATCCTAGCATCCACAGGTCTGGATGCCTCATGTCTCTCATCTTGTGCATTGAGCCTATCCTAACGCTTGCTACTTTTGCCCCATTTCTTGAAGCATTATCATCATGGCTACTAATTACCTAGACACGTCTTGGTCTGCCATGATTCTGGGATGATTTAAGGCCAAATGTTAGGTCCTATACATTTTTGCATGATGTACACAAGGAACAACAATTTTTGAATGGTATTACAATCACTTATTAATATCAAAGGATCTTAAGACTGCCTTAGTTTCTGAATACCACTCAAAGTTATCAATTACTGAGTAAATTACTGGAGTAATCGGGCTTTGATACCAATCTGTTACAATCCCAATTATGGGCCATAGGATCCTCCCAAATCCGGATATGGTTACTCAACAATAATTTATTCAGCCACCACATTCAGAAACAAATTGTAATAAAAATACTCAGAAAGAAGTATTTAATACTTTTCCATTCACAAAATAAAGTTTACATGATCCATTATCACATTACAATCATTTACATGTACATTACCTGGAAGAAATACACAGAAAGATTACCAACTACCTTATAGGGTAAAGCTAATGTGGCTGACTGATGGCTAAAGTCCTTATGATGGTTCATCGATACCTGTCGAGTTTTCCATAAATCATAGGATAACAATTAGTGAATGCTAAGTAACGAAGAAGAGAAAAGCAAACAAAATGGTGTAATTTTGCAAAACTTGTTGTCATGAAAAGTTATATTCCTTCTCATTAATTTAAGTCCTATTCCTTCTATTCCACGTCAAGGATTAGTCCAGGGGAACCCCACCATTATTGGACTCCAAAGATGTGGACACGTTAGGATTGGAGATTGAAATGATCTGGTGAGCTTATGCCGCCGCACATCGCCTCAACCAATCCTCCAATACTATCCTGACAATTTTCCTTTTCTTTTATTAATTAGGGTTTCAAACCCTCAACCTGGCAATCAAAGAAGCATACCGTGCTTGAGGACTCGATTGCTTAAAACCTAAGGATAACCTTTAATCACATAATCTAGCGGCTTTAAATACATGTTATCGTGACCCAACTGCTATTGAAACACACGTGCCTCCACACGTCACGACCACATCTCTGTCCTTTAAACCGAATATATTGGCACCTGGTACCACACGTTGCAAATCATTCATTTTGTGAACACTTATCATAACAGGGAAACTGTGTACCACCTAGGTAGGGAAAAGCCAATACGGATTCCTTCTGACAAACCTATAGGTTGCATGTCCGACCTGTAGTTCTACTCCCAGTCATTCTTAACGTAACACATGATCCTTTTCAGGATCCAAACCAACAAACATCAATTCCCATGATGTAATTCCTCAATTCAGCCTTAGATTTGTATAACCATAAAATACTGAGTATAGACTTACACATACATTAATTCATATATTTATATACTCATATTTATGCTCATTTTAACTTTTAAACCATAACTTTCCAAGCCACTGCATCATGCGATGCTTAGACCTTATTTTAGTGGAAATCACAAAGTAAATTTTCATATTTTCTCCCAAAATAGCCAAATTAGGGTTCTTCGTAGCGAAAACATAAAATCAGATATTTCAACGATCTCATATGAAAATCCAACAACAAAAGGAAGGATTTCGTTACCTAATCGAGCTCTCTCGCACGCATACAATGCTTTATCATGATTCGTCTTCAAAAAGAAAGATTTATAGCTCCTGAAACGATTGAATTTCATTTTCGTATCAAAAATGCTAAGAATGTACCAAGAACACGAAGAACGAACAAAGAACACGAAGACTGTGAAGAACACATGAAGAACGAAAAGAACATAGTTTCTCTTAAAATTTCGGCAGAGCTTCCCCTTATACAGGGTGATATTTCTAAGAAAATTTAGACAGAGTTTCCTCTTATTCTGGTACTTATTTCTCGAAACAATTCGGCAGAGTTTCCCTTTATATCGGAACATATTTAAAAGAAAAATGAAAAGATTCTCCTCTATAAAATCATCGAGAGGAAAACAACAACGAAAGGATAAAATCAAACAAAAGAGATGAAGAATCAGTAGACACCAAGTATCTTAGGTGAGTGAAGGTGTGACGAATCACAAGGTTAACTGACGTGCATAGCCACCCACACCGAAGTATAGTATTACACATATTTCTCCATCAAAATATCAATATAAGTGGAAAAATAAAGAATAGAATCATAAGAAATGAAGAATCGGTAGACACCACGTGTCTTAGGTGAGTGAAGGTGTGAGACGAATCACAGGGTTCACTGACGTGCATAGCTGCCCGCACCTAAGTAGGGTATTACACAGATTTCTCCATCAAAATAATTATAAAAGTGGAAAATAAAGAATAGAATCATAAGAAATGAGAATCGACATACACCACATGTCTTAGGTGAGTGAAGGTCTGACGGATCATAGGGTTCACTGACGTGCATAGCCGCCCACACCTAAGTAGGGTATTAAACAGATCTCTCATGCAATCACAACAAAAAATGAATCGGAAAGAAGATGAATCGAAAACCGAACTAGAAAAAGAACATGAATCGAAACGAAGCAAACTAGAAGAGGATCGTACCTTTCTCCTCCTCGTTCTTCCGGCAACGTTTCGCTAGCGCTCCTTCCCCACCTCTCACTCCTCCTCCTGACCTCTATACCCTAGCCCTTGGGGTGGTGATGGTAGTGGAAATCATAGAGAATGAATAGGTAGGGGGGCTATTTATAGGCTCTAGAAAATCGCTAACCAAGGTTAGTAAAATCATGGTTTAGACCTTAATCGTAGTTAGCGGCCCATGGTTTTGGCCCATGGTTTTGGCCAAAACTTATCTGAAACTTAGGGTTTAAGTTAGAACAATACGGAAGTTTCTAGATTCTCTAATGACGTTTAATTAGCACTAATCACGATTAACTTTTACTAATCACGATTTAACCTTCGCGACTTACGCTTAACTTTTGCTAACCATTGACTAGTATTTGCTAATAGGTCATTAATGATCCCCAAACCATCATTAGTTTCTTTAACAATGTTTAATTTAGTATTAATGACAATCATTACGGTTTAATGATTTAGTCTTAAACTTTTTTACTTCTCTTTCTTCTGAAAATCATAATAATTCCAAATGAAGTCCGATTCATACGAAACAAATTTCTTTGGTTTCCTCTTGATGAGCTAGATCTTATGATATATGATATAAGAGAGACCAAGTTCAAGGCTTTACAATTTCAGTCCCTGAATTGTGATGACAACGTCCTTTAACATCCCCTTCGACATCTTAACAGATCAATCTGTGAATTGAAGGACCATCCTGCTCTGTTTAAGTGGGCCAAACTCGAATTGGCCAAGTAAGGTTGTCGAGAGGAGGTTAATCGAGGAACCACTGGCTAATAGAGTCTGATTGAAATGTTGATCATGAATATGACATCTGACATATGGATCTCCTACATCGGGTCTTTTGGCTAGAAATCGGTTCTGAATGGAGAAGCAGGTGGCACGAGTGAGCACATGGATTTCTGCATTGTGATTCCTCTTCTTCCTTTGGATGATGATTGTAAAGCCT
The DNA here is from genome assembly GCA_037367405.1 of Ottelia alismoides. Taxonomy (NCBI): domain Eukaryota; kingdom Viridiplantae; phylum Streptophyta; class Magnoliopsida; order Alismatales; family Hydrocharitaceae; genus Ottelia; species Ottelia alismoides. The sequence goes on along the minus strand of JAZKJV010010975.1, from coordinate 465,308 downwards.
TGAACTTGGCATATCTCGGATCCTATATGATAAGATCTGGCTCGTCAAGAGAAAACTAACGAAATTGGTTTCGTGTGAATCGGACTTTGTTTCGAATTGTTATGATTTTCGGAAGAAAGAGAAGTAAGGAAGGCTAAGATGTCATTAACCCATAATGACTGTCATTAGGAATAATTAAACATTATTAAAGAAACTAATGACGAATTGAAAACCGCTAATGATCATTAATAAACACTAATCAACAGTTAGCAAAAGATAAGCGTAAGCCGCGAAAGTTAAATCGCGATTAGTGAAAGTTAATCACGATTAGTGTTAATTAAGCGTCATTAGCGAATCTAAAATCCTCTGGAATGTTCTAAAGCCCCAAGTTTGGGATAGGTTTTGGCCAAAACCATGGGCCAAAACCATGGGTTGCTAAACCATGGTTAAGTCCTAAACCATGGTTTTCTAACCATGGTTAGTGGTTTTCCGGGGCCTATAAATAGACCCCCCACGCATTCATTCTCTACGACTTCCACTACCACCACCACCCCAAGGGCTAGGGTCGAGAGGTCGGGAGGAGGAGTGGGAGGTGAGGGAGGAGCGCTAGCGAAGCGCTGCCGGGAGAACGAGAAGGAGAAAGGTATGATCCTCTCTTAGTTTGCTTTGTAAGCTAGGCTTTCAATTCATCCTCTTGTTCTTCCAAGTTTTGTTCTTGATTCATCTTTCTTTCCGATTCGTTTTCCTGTTATGGTTCGAGGAGAAATCTGTGTAACACCCTACTTAGGTGCGGGCGGCTATGCACGTCAGTAACCCTGTGATTCGTCACACGTTCACTCACCTAAGACGCGTGGTGTCTACCGATTCTCCATCGTTTATGTTTCTGTTCTTTCTATTATGCTTTTATAATTATTTTGATGGAGAAATCCGTGTAATACCCTACTTAGGTGCGGGCAGCTATGCACGTCAATGACCATGTGATTCGTCACACGTTCACTCACCTAAGATGCGTGGTGTCTATCGATTCTTCATCTCTTGTTGTTTGAGTATATTCTTTCAGTTTTGTTGTTGTTTTCCTCACGATTGATTTTATAGAGGAAATTCTTTTCATTTTTATTTTGAAATATGTCCCGATATAAGGGGAAACTCTGCCGAAATTTTCCGAGAAATATGTCCCGATATAAGGGGAAACTCTGCCGAAACTTTCCGAGAAATATGTCCCGATATAAGGGGAAACTCTGTCGAAATTTTAAGAGAAAATATGTTCTTGGTGTTCTTCGTGTTCTTCACATTCTTCGTGTTCTTTGTTCGTTCTTCGCATTCTTGACACGTTCTTAGCGTTTTGATACGAAAATGAAATTCGATCTTTTCAGGAGCCTTAAAATAGCCTTTCTAAAAAACGAAACACGATAAAGCCTTGCATACACGAGAGAGAGCTCAATTTGGTAACGAAATCCTTCCTTTTGCTTTTGGGTTTTCATACGAGATTATTAAAATTCTTGATTTTATTTTCTTTGCTATTAAGAACCCTAATTTTGGCCATTTCTGAAAAGTCTGAAAAGTTGCTTTGTGATTCCCACTAAAATAGGGTTTAAGCATCAAATTGATGCGGTGGCTTTGAAAGTTAGGGTTTGGGAGTTAAAATAAGCATAAATACGAGTATATGTGGTTATGAATAATATATATGTGAGTCTATACTAAATATTGCTAATTATGCAAATCGAAGATTTAACGAAAGAATTACATCATGGAAATTGATGTTGCTTAAGTTGGATCCTGAAAAGGATCGTGTGTCACGTTAAGGATGACTGGGAGTAGAACTACAGGTCGGGCATGCAACCTGTAGGTTTGTCGGAAGGAACCTGTATTGGTGTTTCCCTACCTAGGTGGTACACGGTTTCCCTGCTATGATAAGTGCACACAAATTGAATGTTTTGCAACACGTGTTACCGGGAGCCAATATATTCAGGTTGGAACGACGGAAGATGTGGTCGTGCCATGTGGAGGAACCGGTGGTTCAATAGCGGCTGGGTCACGATAATATGTATTTAAAGCCGCTAGGTTATATGATTAAATGTTAGCCTGAGATTTTAAGCAACCGAGTCCTCGAGGACGGTGTGCTCATTTGATTTTCCAGGCTGAGGGTTTGAGACCCTGTTTAATAAAAGAAAAGGAAATTATCGGGGTAGTATTGGAGGATTGGTTGAGGCGACGTGCGGTGGCATAAGCTTACCAAGATCAACACAATCTCCAATCCCGAAGTGTCCACAGCTTCGGAGTCCAATAATGGCGGGGTTCCCCTGGACTAATCCCCGATGTGGAATAGAAAGGAATAGGACTTAAATTAATGAGAAGGAATGAAATTTTTGTGATATCAAGTTTTGAAAAATTACCCAATTTGTTTGCTTTTCTCTTCTTCGTTACTTAGCATTCGCTAATTTTTTATCCTATGATTTATGGAAAACCCAACAGGTATCGGTGAGCCATCGCAAGGACTTTAAAAATTACATCCAGCTTACATACTAGACATCCAGCCAGCCACAGTAGCTTTACTCTTTAAGGTAGTTAGTAATCTTTTGTATATTTTCCTTTCAAGCTGATGTACATGTAAATGGTTATAGTGGGACAGTGTATCATCTGAACTTTATTTTGTGAATAGAAAAGTATTGAAATACTTTCTTCTGACTATTTTTATCTGCAGTCTATTTTCGAATGTTAGTTGTGATTGCTGAATAAATTATTGCTGAGTAACTAGATCCGGATATGGGAGGATCCGACGGCCCGGGGAAATGGGGTCACGACAGATTGGTATCAGAGCATGGTTACTCCAGTAATTTATTTAGTAAGTATCAACTATGAGCGGTATTCAGAAAACTAAGGTTGTATTAAGATTCTTTGATCTTAATAACTGACTGCAGTACCATTCACAAGTCATTGTCCCTTATGTACATCATGTTAAGACATATAGGAACTGACCTTTGACCTTTACTCATCCCAGGATCATGGCAGACCAAGACGTGTCTAGACAATTAACGGCTATGATGGCAATGCTCCAAGACATGGGGCAAAGGCAACAGGCATTGGAGGAGAGGCTCAATGCACAGGCTGAGAGACCCGAGGCATCTAAACCTGCGGATGCCAGGATTGAAGGTTCTGTCCATCTTTCTGAGGAAGAATCTAGTTACCATCCTTCAACTGAGTCTGCTCCTACCCCGGTTGAGTTATGGCTCGATGACGTTACTAGGATGTTGAGGATAATCCATGCACCAGTTGACACATGGGTGCACTTTGCTGATTACTCCCTAGCAGATTATGCACGACGATGGTGGAGAGCAATTTCCAAGAAGCTAGCAGATCCTGTTCCATGGGATATCTTTGAAGAGAGGTTCCGAGCTCACTTTTGTCCCTCTCATTGGGAAGAATTAAAGAGGAGAGGGTTAGCTTCTCTGAATCAGGGTTCTAAGACCGTACGAGATTATCATATCCACTTTACTGAGCTACTACGGTACTCCCCAGCTCTAGAAGCTTCACCACAAGAGTGTCTTACCAAATTTGTTAGCGGTCTTCAGGGAGATCTACGAGAAAAGCTTGCTGGTTTTAGAGCCACAACCGTAGATGAAGCAATGGACACCGCCTCTCGTATTGAGATGGAGAGGGCTGAAAACCGCCAAAGAAAAAGTTTCCACTTTAATGGTGGACCATCCAAAAGCAAGGCACATTATAATCGTAGAGATCGTCACTATCATCCAGTCGATTCCAATATAAGCTCACCACAGACCTTGGGTCAGGAATTATCAGGAAGAAGGGGTTTCTCTAGACCTCCACTATATCCTCGCGACTCAGCTGCAAGAGCTAGCACCTCTGTGGCTGGATCTTCAACTCAAACAAGAGCACGTGTGTGTTTTTACTGTCATCAGGAAGGCAACATCAAGAAAGATTGTCCAAAGTTGAGAGGTTCAGGGTTTAAATCAACCCCAAATAACAGTATAACATCCACCTCGAGCAATGGAGCAACACACGGAGGAAGACATGGTAGAGGTCGGGGCTCACCAGGAGCGTCTCCTACACAACAACCACCACAAAGTGTTGCGGGTTCTAGCTTGCCTATTCCTAATGGCCAGCTAAATGCAATTACTGAGGAACAAGCCTACCACTCAGGCATAGTCGTACAAGGTACCGTTACTATTTATGGTTTTTCAGTACATGCTTTATTTGATTCTAGTGCTTCACATTCATTTATTGCTCAACAGTTAGTACCCACTTTGGGTAAGATACCAGTAAAGGTACAACAGTCCTATCTGATCAAGGGACCAGGAGGACAAATATTTATAATCCGAGAAATCCTGGATAATTGCATAGTAGTGATAGCAGGACAACAGTTACCCGTTTCACTACTACGGATAGAAATGGAAGACTTTGATCTTATCCTAGGAATGGATTGGCTAGAAAGGCATCATGCATGTCTTAACTGTTTTCAGAAGACAGTAACGTTTCACCTTCCGAACTCGATAGAGTTCCAATTCATTGGAAAGACATCCAATGATAATATCAAATATATCTCTACATTGAAGGCACAACAATTGTTAGAGCAAGGGTGCTAAGGTTATTTAGCTTATGTATCCACAACATCAGGGTCAGAAAGAATGATAGAAGATGTGCCTATAGTGTGCGAGTTTCCTGATGTATTTTCAGAGGAACTACCTGGATTACCACTTGAGCGAGAGATTGAATTTGAAATCTCTCTCATACTTGATACTCATCCTATCTCTATCCCTCCATATAGGATGGTACCAGCTGAGTTACGAGAGTTAAAGGTACAGTTGCAAGAACTGTTAGATAAAGGATTCATTCGTCCTAGTACTTCACCATGGGGTGCACCTGTCTTATTTGTTAGGAAGAAGGATGGGTCAATGTGGTTGTGCATTGACTATAGACAACTAAACAAGAGGACAATAAAGAATAAGTATCCACTGCCAAGAATAGATGATCTCTTTGATCAGTTACATGGTTCAACGGTGTATTCCAAGATTGATTTAAGATCTTGATACCATCAATTGAAAATTAAAGATACAGATATTCTCAAGACAGCTTTTCGAACTAGATACGGGCATTATGAATTCTTAGTTATGCCTTTTGGATTAACAAATGCCCCAGCAGCCTTCATGGATCTTATGAATAGAGTATTCAAGGATTTCTTAGATCACTTTGTAGTAGTCTTTATTGATGATGTGCTTATTTACTCCAAGGATAAGTATCTACATGAACATCATCTCAGTAAGGTACTTGAAACTCTAAAGAAGAACAAACTATATGCTAAATATAGCAAATGTGACTTCTGGCTATCTAAAGTATCTTTCTTAGGCCATGTTATGTCTGGGGAAAGTATATCAGTTGATCCTACAAAGGTTAGTGCAGTGATGAGTTGGGAACGCCCGAAGACTATCACCCAAATACGATCTTTTCTGGGATTAGCTGGATATTATAGAAGATTCGTGAAGGACTTTTCACGAATAGCATTGCCAATGACTAGACTAACTCAGAAGGAGGTCCCATTCCTATGGTCTGATACATGTGAAGCTAGTTTTCAGACACTGAAAGAATGCCTAACATCTGCACCAATCCTTACTCTACCCTCCGGGAGTGAAGGGTTTACAGTGTACACTGACGCATCTAAAGAAGGACTTGGGGTGGTTCTTATGCAACATGGTAAGGTAGTTACGTATGCATCACGACAGCTCAGGACACATGAGAAAAACTACCCAACACATGACCTTGAATTAGCTGCCGTAGTTTTCGCTTTAAAGATATGGAGACACTACCTGTATGGTATTACTTTTGAAATCTTCACCGATCATAAAAGCTTGAAATATCTGTTTGATCAAAAGGAGCTCAATATGAGACAGAGACGGTGGCTAGAGTTGTTGAAAGAGTATGATTGCACTATCTCCTCCCATCCTGGTAAGGAGAACGTCGTAGCAGATGCCCTTAGCAGAAGAACTTATTCACCTGGGTTAGTGAGTGCTATCCACTTCTGGGATTTACTATCAACGTTAAGTGAATGGAAACCATTTGATAGTAGTGTTGATACTATAACTATTCCTCATCGATACAAACCAGAGATCTGGGATAAAATAAAGAAAGGACAGGAGGATGATCCAGTCCTTAAAGACTTGAAACAACAACTTGAGAAGAATGAGATAGAGGGATTCCAGACACAAGATGGTTACTATATAACCATCACAGAGCTTGTGTACCAGACATACCTGAACTGAGGAAAGACATTTTACGTGAAGCTCATTGTTCTAGATTATCTATTCATCCAGGAATTACGAAGATGTATAAGGATGTTCATTCATACTTCTGGTGGCCAGGAATGAAGAAAGATGTTGCTGAGTTTGTGAATTCATGTTTCACTTGCCAACAGGTAAAGGCTTCACACCAAAAGCCACCAGGATTATTGCAACCCCTTCCTATACCTGAACGGAAATGGGAAAGCATTTCCATGAATTTCGTTACTGGCTTACCTCAGACGACTGGTAGTAAAGATAGTATCTGGGTTATAATAGATCATCGGACAAAGGTAGCACACTTCATTCCGATAAGCTTATCTTTCACTCCAGACCAGCTTGCTGATTTATATATTACACATGTGATTCGCCTCCATGGTATCCCAAAGGAAGTAGTTTCCGATCGAGATTCACGATTCACCTCACACTATTGGGATAACTTCATGAAATCCTTAGGTACACAATTATGCTTGAGCTCAGCATATCATCCACAAACAGACGGTCAGTCAGAATGTACGATTCAGACACTAGAGGATATGCTACGAGCATGTGCCTTAGAATGGAAAAGATCGTGGATTAAGCATTTGCCTCTTGCAGAATTCACCTACAATAATAGTTACCATACAAGTATTGGCATGGCACCATTTGAAGCACTATATGGACGAAGTTGTACTACTCCTTTGTGTTGGGAAGAGGTCGGAATAAAGAACCTTTATGATTCAGATAGACTTCAAGAGACACGGGAAGCTGTAGAGCTTGCTAGAAAAAGACTATTAACTACCCAGAGTCGCCAGAAAAGTTATAGTGATACCAGGCGAAGAGACCTTGAATTTGAGGTAGGTGACTTTGTATTTCTCAAAGTATTACCTATGAAGGGTGTTCAGAGGTTTGTCTTGCATGGGAAGTTAGCACCCAGATTCGTGGGTCCCTTTGAAATTATTCAGCGCATTGGAAAAGTGGCATATAGACTTGCACTTCCTCCACATCTTTCGGCAATACATGATGTATTTCATGTATCAAATCTGAGAAAGTACATTAGGGGTCTAGAGCATAAGATAAGTTATGATGATTTATATGTTGAGCCAGACTTGACATACCAAGAGATACCTGTGCAAATACTTGAAAGGGATATCAAGAAGTTGAGAAATAAAGAGGTGCCTCTAGTTAAAATATTATGGCGGAACCAAGAGTTTGAAGAAGCCACATGGGAACCTGAGGCAAAAATGAGAGAGAAATACCCCTACTTATTCGAGTAATAACACTGTGTATTGTATATCTTCTTTACAAATGAAATGATGTTCATTCTCTTTAAGGTTGTTATGATTTCAATCCTCTTTAAGGTTGTTATGCTTGTATTTCTAGTCTCGAGGACGAGACTTCCTTTAAGGTTGTTATAATTGTAAAGCCTTGAACTTGGCATATATCGGATCCTATATAATAAGATCCGGCTCGTCAAGAGAAAACCAACGAAATTGGTTTCGTGTGAATCAGACTTTGTTTCGAATTGTTATGATTTTCGGAAGAAAGAGAAGGAAGGCTAAGCTGTCATTAACCCATAATGACTGTCATTAGGACTAATTAAACATGATTAAAGAAACTAATGACGGACTGAAAACCGCTAATGATCATTAATAAACACTAATCAATAGTTAGCAAAAGATAAGCCTAAGCCACGAAAGTTAAATCGTGATTAGTGAAAGTTAATCACGATTAGTGTTAATTAAGCGTCATTAGCGAATCTAAAATCCTCTAGAATGTTCTAACTAAAGCCCCAAGTTTGGGATAGGTTTTGGCCAAAACCATGGGCCAAAACCATGGGTTTCTAAACCATGGTTAAGTCCTAAACCATGGTTTTCTAACAATGGTTAGTGGTTTTCCGGGGCCTATAAATAGACCCCTACCCATTCATTCTCTACGACTTCCACTACCACCACCACCCCAAGGGCTAGGGTCGAGAGGTCGGGAGGAGTTGTGGGAGGTGAGGGAGGAGTGCTAGGGAAGCGCTGCCGGGAGAACGAGAAGGAGAAAGGTATGATCCTCTCTTAGTTTGCTCCGTAAGCTAGGCTTTCAATTCATCCTCTTGTTCTTCCAAGTTTTGTTCTTGATTCATCTTTCTTTCCGATTCGTTTTCCTGTTATGGTTCGAGGAGAAATCTGTGTAACACCCTACTTAGGTGCGGGCGGCTATGCACGTCAGTGACCCTGTGATTCGTCACACGTTCACTCACCTAAGACGCGTGGTGTCTACCGATTCTCCATCGTTTATGTTTCTGTTCTTTCTATTATGCTTTTATAATTATTTTGATGGAGAAATCTATGTAATACCCTACTTAGGTGCGGGCAGCTATGCACGTCAGTGACCATATGATTCGTCACACGTTCACTCACCTAAGATGCGTGGTGTCTACCGATTCTTCATCTCTTGTTGTTTGAGTATATTCTTTCAGTTTTGATGTTGTTTTCCTCACGATTGATTTTATAGAGGAAACTCTTTTCATTTTTAATTTGAAATATGTCCCGATATAAGGGGAAACTCTGCCGAAATTTTCCGAGAAATATGTCCCGATATAAGGGGAAACTCTGCCGTAACTTTCTGAGAAATATGTCCCGATATAAGGGGAAACTCTGCCGAAATTTTAAGAGAAAATATGTTCTTGGTGTTCTTGGTGTTCTTCACGTTCTTCGTTCGTTCTTCGTGTTCTTGACACGTTCTTAGTGTTTTGATACGAAAATGAAATTCGATCTTTTCAGGAGCCTTAAAATAGCCTTTCTAAAAAATGAAACACGATAAAGCCTTGCATACACGAGAGAGCTCAATTAGGTAACGAAATCCTTCCTTTTGCTGTTGGGTTTTCATACGAGATTATTGAAATTCTTGATTTTATTTTCTTTGCTATTAAGAACCCTAATTTTGGCCATTTCTAAAAAGTCTGAAAAGTTGCTTTGTGATTCCCACTAAAATAGGGTTTAAGCATCAAATTGTTGTGGTGGCTTTGAAAGTTAGGGTTTGGGAGTTAAAATAAGCATAAATACGAGTATATGTGATTATGAATAATATATATGTGAGTCTATACTAAGTATTGCTAATTATGCAAATCGGAGATTTAACGAAAGAATTACATCATGGGAATTGATGTTGCTTGAGTTGGATCCTGAAAAGGATTGTGCGTCACGTTAAGGATGACTGGGAGTAGAACTACAGGTCGGGCATGCAACCTGTAGGTTTGTCATAAGGAACCCGTATTGGCGTTTCCCTACCTAGGTGGTACACGGTTGCCCTGCTATGATAAGTGCACACAAATTGAATGTTTTGCAACGCGTGTTACCGGGAGCCAATATATTTGGGTTGGAACGACGGAAGATGTGGTCGTGCCATGTGGAGGCACGGGTGGTTCAATAGCGGCTGGGTCATGATAATATGTATTTAAAGCCGCTAGGTTATATGATTAAATGTTAGCCTGAGGTTTTAAGCAACCGAGTCCTCGAGGATAGTGTGCTCATTTGATTTTCCAGGCTGAGGGTTTGAGACCCTGTTTAATAAAAGAAAAGGAAATTGTCAGGGTAATATTGGAGGATTGGTTGAGGCGACGTACGGCAGCATAAGCTTACCAAGATCAACACAATCTCCAATCCCGAAGTGTCCACAGCTTCGGAGTCCAATAATGGTGGGGTTCCCCTGGACTAATCCCCGATGTGGAATAGAAAGGAATAGGACTTAAATTAATGAGAAGGAATGAAATTTTTGTGATATCAAGTTTTGAAAAATTACCCAATTTGTTTGCTTTTCTCTTCTTTCGTTACTTAGCATTCGCTAATTTTTTATCCTATGATTTATGGAAAATCCAACAGGTATCGGTGAGCCATCGTAAGGACTTTAAAAATTACATCCAGCTTACATACTAGACATCCATCCAGCCACAGTTGTATATTTTCCTTTCAAGATGATGTACATGTAAATGGTTATAATGGGACAGTGTATCATCTAAACTTTATTTTGTGAATAGAAAAGTGTTGAAATACTTTCTTCTGAGCATTTTTATCTGCAATCTATTTCTGAATGTTTGTTGTGATTGCTGAATAAATTATTGTTGAGTAACCAGATCCGGATATGGGAGGATCCGACGGTCCGGGGAAACGGGGTCGCGACAATGATCTTCTCTCTCAGGTTCTTATGGAATAGAGGAATGTGCTCAAGTGCCTCCTAAAGAGTTAGCTGGATCTGAAATATGCCTATTATATGCTCGTTGAACTCTGTTTGGTGTCTCTTTTTGTGGTTTTCTAGTTTTGGCCCTTCCCAAAGTGCACTGCCTGAGGGAAGGGGATAGAGGGACTTCTCCATAAGGGCGGGGGTTAGTAGTGGGTTCCTGATCTTTCTGAAGAGTAGAGTCCATGCATAGATCGTCAAGCACGACATATGTACTCACAGGAGATACATAAACCTTTCCTTCATTTATATTTTTTATTTTTAAACTTTTTCCATTTTTTGTGTTTTTCTAAAAATATCCTCATGTACAGATGAAGTCAACACAATAGAAAGATTCTTGGTGGCATCAGTACCTCCGATAACATATGAACTTGCGGTATCAACACCAAGCTCTGGCCTATACACTAGAATATGGATGGCTTCAATACCATCCATGTACAACTGGAGATTTAACAGCTTCAGCAACATCGTTGGGTTCAACATCCTTGGTGGCTTCATTACCACCATCATCATCTTCATGGTGAGCAGCATCAACACCGCTTCCGACTTCATCTGACGCCCTAGAATTTATAGTGGTATGTCGCCTAGATGAGTCATCATCTGCTAGCTTCTTACCGCTCTTAAATGTCACAAAATCAACATCAAATACAGAATAAGTGCCATTCAAAATAGTACTAGGAGAGGCCGTCTCTATAGACTATACCTGCTTAGACTTTCTCTTCATATTTTTCAGGTTAGGTTCAATCTGAGCGGGTATGGCAGCCTTGCCCTTGATTATTTCTCATCTCCTGTCGAAATGCACCCATCTCTTGTTGGAATGTATCTTGTTGGTCTGTCAACATGCGGGCGAGATCATCAAGGGTTGGGTTCTCATACTGGTGTGGATGAGAACCGGATGGGTTGCCTCACTGAAAATGAGGCCGGTTGTACTGGTAGTGAGGAGGAGGCTGGGAGTACTGCTGATGAGACTATCGTCGCCTCTACTATTGTCCCTGATACTACGGACGAGGACTGTGATGCTGTTGTTGGGAGTATTGGGGCTATTGTGGTTGGCTGCCCTACCCTGCCTCTACCGAAGGCTGCTGCTAGAATGAAGTACCTCCAATAGACCATCGGAAGCCGGGGTGGTCACGAAGGATCCCGGGCTGGGGTTGGTACTAGGAGTACTAGATCCTGTTGACTTCCATCAATGGCTCCTGATGCTCATGGATGAAGGATATTGTGAATCCTCAAGCGCATCACGGAAGCGTGTCGATCGCATCGTATGCAATCGGAGCAACTAGTCGTACTAGATGCTAGATGCAGCGGAAATTAAAAATTTAACTTTAAAGATGAAACCACATGATCACGAGAACACTTCTCAGATCGTTTCATCAAACCACAAAGTACAAGGAATACCTCTTGAAGCGTGGTTGTGATCGCAAGATCCCAAAGTAGAGATCCTCCTATCTTAAGTCCGACCCAAGGAGAATGCGCTTGCGGGCACGATGATGAGTCGCGTCCTTCCCGCAATCCTTTGACGAAGATCCAAGCGTCGAGGCGTAGCAAAATGATCTCCTTCCTAATACACAAAGTGGACGGCCACTTGAATATTAGGGAGACCCCACGAGAATGAGAGAGAGAGAGAGAGTAGAGTTCTTCAACTCAAAAATGTTGTCACTTGGAAAGGATACCCTAGCCCTCCTTTTATACTAGTTTAGGAACCAATGGATCTAAATCTATGGGACACATGAATCCAAGGGCTATGCTTGGTCCATGCTAAATCAATGGCTATGATTGTTGTTGGTTAAAACCAACAACATTAATTTAAATTAAAAAAATGTTGCAACATTATCAACATAATTTAATTTAACATTAACTAATTAAGAGATAATGTGATAAATAAAATGGAGTCAACCAACCTCCCTAAAAATGTGGTGGTCAATTTTGGCTCCTTTTTATTTATCTTATTATTCCTTAATTAATTTTGTATTCACAAAAATATTCACCAAATTAATTCCCAATTAATTTGTGAATATTTCAATCATGCCATTGAATATTATGTGAATCATATTCACAACCCAAACTAGTTAGTAAATTGCATTTCCAATTAATTAATAAATGTGAATCTAATCCACATTATTAATCAACAAATGCTATTCACATAAATTCTCTCTCTTATATATGTATATTATAAATCATATTTATAATACACATATATCATGGATAGTGTTATCCACATTCTCTTAATCTTTGATAATTAAATCCCATTTAATTATCTTAGATAATCATTTTCACAATATGAATCATATTCATATTTAAGCTTGATAATTAAATCTCATTTAATCATCAAGTCCTTGCTTGGATATTTCATCAAAAGAATTATTCTTGAACCCTTTCAAGAATAATGTACTTTCTCCGCAGATACTTGGAGATAAGGACAGGGCGATTGTATTATTCCACGTATAGTGACTTGGATATTGAGATCTTATCTCAAATCCAGATCTTACGAACCTCCCACAGATGCTTGATTAAATCAAGACCGCAAATCCAATCTTCTCATTGAATCTGAATCTCATTCAGACCAATGTCCAACACTTGGACTAAGATCGGATCGCTTCTCTACTGAAAGGAGTCACTAAAATCCAGACCTGTTTCATCACTCCCTTGGAATGGAAGCGTCATGGATATACAATCGTTTATGATCACATCACCCTTCAGGTATTCCCAATACCTGTACATCCTGCATACTGGAAGACCCATGGTCAACCCGAAGATCAAGATCAATTTTTCACTGTCTTCTTCAGGGTTTGATCACTAAGTTTCTCATTTGATCATTGGGATTTGGTATCGATCATATACTTTCCAAAAGCATATATCATACCTAGGTCTTGATCATATACTTTCCAAAAGTATATATCAAACCTACAAATTCAGTCAAGCTTCCAAAGCGAGACGACCGTGCACGGAATTTGATTCCTCCCAATATCTCATGAGTGAGCTCATGTCTTCCGGTTCATTAGTGAACCTGTATGATCCCTTTGAGAGATCATATTACTCATATGCCCTTACATGCACACCAGCGCGCCGGTGTATAGACCTTGGTTAGGTCATCAACCTATTGGTCTGCCAAATGTACACACTCAGACATATAGTAACACATCTGTCTCCGGTCAGAGGATGCGTGCCTATGCTGTGACAGCATTCAACATAGGACTTAGGTTATCTCGATCTCGTTAAGTCAACTCTTTGACCTAACTAATCTGATACCTCCGAATCTCTATTCCTATGCAGAGGACCTGCAACAAGAGGTCGGTCAGATATCAGCCTATGTGAGAAAAGGATTGCCATCTCCTACTCAGGCTGGAGATCACATCTTAACAATCATTTGACGGTGCTTGATGAGTCCTCAATCTAACCCTTTAGATATTCATCCAAGCACCAGCCTCTATGATTCAATAATTGAATCAACAGCTGTATGATCATTAAGATAGCCATGGTACATAACCCTAATTGTACTAAGGGACCTATTATGCAAATTATTTATTCTTCATTTCAGATCAGGGAATGATATGTGCAATAACATTTATTGCATAATGGCTCGCCGTGGGCTCACATGTCCAACAATCTCCCACTAGCCCAAAGAGCCATTAATGGGCTAATCATTTAAACCCAAACTCATGTGACAATCATAAGCTATTTAGAAATAGCTAGGTAAGCTGATCAGTCACTCTATTCACGCGAGACTACGCCAAGTCCTTTTACGGCACTTGCATATCCCTAGGTAACAGTGCTCGCATCCAATGCGAATGTTGCATCTAATGCAACCAATACTCAATCTAGTCAAAGCAGTTATAGTGTCTTTGACACTATTGCTTAATAACTATTATAACCAGTATTTTCATAATCCTTATCAGAATACCCTTATTCGGGAGATCACTATCTCTCAAGGTATCCACAGTTAAGACCTTTTAGATCTCTATCTATAAAGTCTTAAGCTCTTGAAGATAAGACTTAGAGATCACTATCTCTAAAGCCTTGTCATCTTTGAAGATATTGTTATTACTGCAATCAAGTGTTCTTTCTCTCTTCATAGTAGGATTAGCAACACTTTACTACTCCCACTGCATGGCAGATATCTGGCTTTTGTACACATCTAGTATACACTTAGCTTCTCGTAACTGATGCACAAGTGCAAGCAGTTCTAGCATTCACTTCCTCAACTCTTTGACGTGCTATCCCTTTTGATAGGTCAGTACCAAATATCAAGGGAAGGAAGCCTTTCTTGGAATTTCCAAGAATGGAATATGTCCAAGGTGTACTACAGATGTGACAGTCCCAATACCTTCTTTTCTTTGCTTCTGAACAACTTCAGAACTAAGATCTAAGAGGTATTCTTGAGATCATATCTCAAGGTATGGAATAACCAGACTATAAAACACTTATTATCATCCTTATATCATTCCAAATGATTAGGATATTATCTACATTTAGCACGATGAACACAATGGCACTCCCACTAAGCTTCACATGGTACATCAAGATTCCATTTGAAATCATAACATTTCATCAAATCTTATGTTCCAACTTCAAGAAGCTTATTTGAGTCCACAGATGGATTTCTTTAGCTTTCACACCTTACTTTTCTCAACCATGAAGCCATGTGGCTACTTCATGTGAATATCCTCAGAGAGGTATTCTTAGAGGAATGCAATCTTGAATTACATCCTGAAGATGCAATAGTCAAGTTGTGTAGCTAAGGTTAGCAATATTCTGATGATTTTAAGCACGATTACCGAAGAGAAAGTCACATTGCAAGCAATATCTTTTCTTACAGTGTGTAGCTCATGGCTACGAACCGAGCTTTGAAGGTCTCTACCTTTTCATCAGGTTCCCTTTCTCTTGAAGATCCATTTACACCTTAATGGGTCTAACCCTTATAGGTGGATCCTCGAGGGTCCATATACAACACTTGTATATGAAGTCTACTTTAGACTTTATTGCTAATATCCATCATTCCATGTCATGATCCTTAGGAGCTTCATCACATGAAGTCCGATCATTGTCAGACTTGGCTGACACATGGAATACATCCTCAAACTTATTTGAAGAGGTATTAGTGCTTCATCTTTAATTGTCCCTTTTAGTTTCCGATTTCAGGAGCCTCATTGTCATTTCAAGATTAAATGAGTTCCTTCACTTCATTTTCATCTTGATTCTTAAGAGAGTCATCCTCTAAGAATCACATTCTTAGAGATGAGATCTTTTAAGAATCTCAAGGTCATAAAGTAGGTATCCAATAGCATCCTTTATTTTCCTAATGAAGTAGCACTCTCAAGTGCTAGATTCCAGCTTACATGCATGGAACCTCATTAAGGATATATATTGTAGTCTCTACTACACATATATACTTGGAAACTAAGGGATAATTATGCTAAAATTCATCATTGACCAAATCATGTCACACATGATCCAATTGTATCTCCCTACAACTTCATTGAGTTTAGGTGTGTTAGGAGGATTGAGATAGAAATGATATTCATATCTCCATAAGGTATTCTTTAAATTTTATCTAATAGGTACAAGCTACCTAGGTTAGATCAAATTCATTTCATCTTTCTTCAAACTTTGGTTCTAAACCAAAATTGTGAAATCTTTGAACATTTCAAAGGTTTCTCAGGTGAAGAGAAGAAATCTCATATCATACGTAATCATCAATAGATATTACATATCCATAATGTTTACTATGATATAGATGATCTACATACATCAATATGTATGAGATCTTGAATACCTCGACATCTAACACCATTCCCAAAGAAGGGTGTATTGGACATTTTACTTTGAATACAATATTCACAAGTATGTAAGATTTGAAATTTTTAGACATTCTAAAGTTTCATATCTTACTAGTCTATTGATCAAATCAACAGACATATGTCCAAGACTTGATGCCAGATCATTGTCAAATGATCTTCATCCTCCTATTGATCTTATAAGGTTTGATTTTCAGTATTAGAAATCTTAATGAACCATTCATTAATTTTCTAATTTTGTGGAGTCCACTAGATGCTAGATTACTATCTGAAATATTTCCATCATAACTCTTTATGATAGCTCTATCTCAGAATTCATGTTTATTTCCAACATTTAGAAACAAACAATGAGGGTATTCTAATGTCTAGGTCATAGAGACATTCTCTAAGACTAAGGGCTCTCCCACTGAGAATATGAAGTCAATCTATCCAATAGAGATTGCTGCAACAATTACAGTAATATCCATGTAGATGACTACTAAACCTTAAGATCAAATTTCTAATCTTCTAATATATATGCAACCAATTGCAAATGTCATTAGAAGATTGGGATACAATTGTCAGACTTTATCTTATGAAATAAGAAAGTTAGAGTCAATGATTATATGTAGATTTTTCTGATGCTCTATCTGAGTCCTTCACTAAGGATTTTAGACAGACTTGATAGTCATACTATCAACACATCAACTTATTGCAGTATTGGCATTCATCCAACTCTTTGGATGTCATATGGAAGTCACAGAAGTAGGTCAACTCTTTGACTTTCCTTCTTACTCGGGTCTGACCCATGCTTCCACTGCGCTCTCTTCATCTAAAAACAACCATTGTTCAAGACAAAGAATCTCTTATGTTGAATTCTAAGAATTTCAATACAAGAGCATTTCAACATTTATACATGCTTCATTAAATTCATACAATATGAATATCATAAAGCTTCATGAATGACTAGAGTATAGATAATAGAATGATGACACTCATCATATCTTCATACATCTTAACTCTTAGAGACTTAGGTTCAGGTAGGTATTCAAACATTTTGAATACATCATCTCTTTCGAGCCACCATTCTGCATAATGCAGAGAACCATGTCATTCATGATTAAATGTCTAGAGCACATTTGTATGCCAAAATATCTTCTTTTATTTTATAAGGATTATTCGACAATTACGATCACCATCGACATGTCACTTCCAAAGTACACTCGATGAAAGATCAAGACTATAGAGACACACAAACCCTAAGGTGATGTCTTATTGTCTTATTTAATTGCCCTTCCTCATTATGTTGAGGGAACTTGCACACTGCAACCACATACATTATGTGTCCAATTGCAAGTACAATATCTGGATCATGAGTCCAATCCAAGATATTTTTACTGGTTATCATTGAGTATAACATTGAGTGGGTTTAATGAAGGATTATCTGAAATAAGAAATTTGCATAAGGGTATATATATTATATACATATTTTACTTTGATTTAGGAATTTTTATATCAAAGTTGTCTTGCCTTGTCAACACTGAAAGTTCATTCCCTTAATCACTTTCAATGTAAGAGATATTCTTACCATTATACCTCTAGCAAGATCTGGGATCTCCTTTCCTATCTTCGTTGCATCCCAATAATATGAGAACCTACAACTCGGATAAAAAGAAGCGGGAACACATTCCGCCTTGCAAGTCCAACTTGCATTTCCCAATTCGGTCTTTAACACCCGGGCCCACCACCCCTAAGATGATGTTGACCCGTCATTAATTGAACCAACCGTCAACAGGCTTAATACTCGCTATACGCAATCCAATATCGCCCCAATAATATGAGGATCCGATATTGGGGTCACTACGTATACGGTCTTTCGAGAAGCAAAGAACCCGATCCAATTAAATCATGTACAGGATCTGTCACTTCGGACAGGCGTCTCCTATACACAACAACTGGCGACGAAATCCTTTGCCTTGACGGGAGACCATGGATGTCACTTATGTGATCCTCCACCTCATATTCAAATTGTAATTAATTATCGTGAATCATATTCACATAATTAATTCTTCCAAGGGAAATACACATCTATTCAAAATAGAGTGTTTATTGGATATAATTAATTTAATCATATTAAATTAATCATTATTCCAATCATCAATCAACAAACATGTCTTTTACTTGAATAGTAGGTATATACTCAAAGTACGTATTATTCGAATTTTAATAATTAGAAAAATACACATTGTCTATCTCCGGTATTATACAGTCCCTACCCGCTGTCATGGCCAGTACCGACGAGAGTGGGACGGACCACATACGTTGCAACCCGCTACCCCAATGCTCTCCGACTAGGCACCACATCCGCCTCGGGAAAGGATAATACCAGATAGACCATCATGTACTTTGAGATGTTCATCGGTTTTTCAACCGAAATTATACCATATAATATAAATCAAAACATTTTTGATTATAAGGAGATTTGCTAGACAAATCCCCAATCCTATTCAAGCAAAAGGGTTTTTCATGTAAAAGTTGTCCTACAACTATTGTAGGATAAACTATAGTTTTCATGAAGGCAATGTTTGTTGATGAACCAATGATCAAGATCTAATATCTCATCATTGTGGTTTAGGCAAGTGTCATTCAATGAAATAATTATTTCTTTAAATATTTCACAAATATTTATCACTAATTATTCCAGAAAATTAACAATTAATTTTCATCATGATAATTGAATGACATATCACAAGGTTCAAGATCAAGAAATTGTTAATTTCCAGCAGTGACCCCCAATCACTAAAATTAACTTATCTTGATCAATTTAAATCCAAAAAATGCAAACTCAGTTTCCAAAGATTGCCTATTTGATTTATTAAAGAATCCAAGTGTAATTCATGCATTTCAAGGTGGATTAAAATCGTAATTATCTCATTAATCACGTTCAAATCCGCAGTTCCCGCAACAGTGAATATAGTCATATTCAAAAGGGATTTTTACCCGGCAGACCCTATAATCTTTGCTAATTACCTCTACGACCTTTGAAACATCGATATTCCTCCCTCGACCCTGTAAACTGGCTCCGTCTTACCCAACAAACCCTGCCGTCAATTTTAACTATATTTGAGTCAAATACTTGGGTTAGTCTTGAGTTAATCTAACCAATTTACCATCGGACGGTTACGATTAGCCAAGATAATAAAAAAAAGAACAGGAAAGGGTGGCTGGGGGTGGCTGTGACCCAAATTGACCACCATGACATAGAACATATCCCCCAGCTCCTTTGGGATCTCTCCTTTAAGATTGTTATATGACAGGTCGAGGAAGATGATGGAGCCATTGTTGTTGAAGGTGTACTATGTTGCGCCGGCATACACCCTCGTGAAATTGCAGGACCGACGGGTGGGCACCCGGTCGAGCTGCTCAGGCCTGATTCCCGCAAACTCGAGCAAGATCCCCACACCACAACACTCCCTGCTCCCGTCGTTTCTCAAATATACATACTTCTTCCCGGTCACCAATCCGACTGCAATGTATCCCGACTGCTTCAAAATCGTCGGTGGGATAGACCCATTCAGCTGATTGCTATTGAGGTCCAACCAAATCAAGCTCTTGCAGTTGCCGATCTCTGGCGGTATCGGGTCAAACAGCGAGTTGTTTCCTAGCTTAAGGATAGCAAGTTTCTCAAAACACCCGATCCACGGCGGGATGCTCCCAGTAAGGTGATTGCTGGAGAGGCATATCCAGTTGAGATCGGCGCAGTTGCTGAGCCCATCCGGCATGGACCCGGTGAGACCATTGTTATCTAGGATAAGATTCTCGAGCTTCGTCACGTACATAAGCTCTCGGGGATCTCCCCCTCAAGCAGGTTCTCCCACATATGGAGGTCCTGAAGCTCCGCAAGTGACCCAATCGAAGTTAGTATTCTCCCAGAAAGGAAATTGAAGCTCAGATCCAAAGAAACCAACTTAGAACAATTACTTATCGACGGAGGAATCCTCCCGGTAAGCAAATTGTTCTGCAAATACAGCTCCTTGAGCTCAACTCCACCGGGGATCTTGTAGAGACCTTCCGGTATTGCACCCACAAGCAAATTGGAGCTGAAGTCTAGCACCTCTAAACTGGACATCTTTGCGAGCAAATCTGGAAGCTTCCCGGAGAACGAATTAACCCAAACTGAAGCTTCTTTAGGCTGTTCATAGAGTTGAGGACATCTACTGGGAGCTCACTGGAGAAGTTGTTGTTAGAGAGGTTGATCACCTCAAGCGCAGCACAATACGCGAGAGCGGCGGGGAGGGGGCCGGAGAGGCTGTTGAAGGAGAGGTCGAGCTGCAGCAGGTTCCGGCAGCTCCCAAAGATGCCGTTGGAGACAGTGCCGGAGATCACATTGCCCGAGACATTGAGGAGCTGGAGGTTTCCGCAGGAGTCGAATGAGGAGAGGCCGGTGAGGTTGTTGTCGGAGAGGTCGAGGTGGCGGAGGGCGGAGCAGTTGGAGGGGAGGGGGATGTCGCCGATGAGGTGGTTGCCGGAGAGGTAGAGGAGCTGGACAGAGCCAGCGGAGAGAAGCCATTCAAGGGCGGAGGGAGACTTGGAGCGGTCAAGAGGGGGGCTCAAGAAGGGGAGGCGGCGGGCTGGGGAGGTGGAGGAGGCTCGATTTGGACGGGGGTGACATGGGGGAGGGAGTGGCAGTTATAGTAAATTTGATAAATAAAATGGGTATAGTGTAAATGAAGATAACAGAATCTGGTTAGTTCTAACGGTCAAATGGATGGGGGTTAACTACAAGGTCTGTAGGGTAAAGGTTAACAAGTTTACAAGGTCGAGGGAGGAATATCGATGTTTCAAAGGTCGTAGAGGTAATTAGCAAAGATTATAGGGTCTGCCGGGTAAAAATCCCTATTCAAAAAGCCATATCTTGAGCAAATGAAGTCCAAATTTAGTAAACTCAAGTCCTATGGTTTCCTTGTTTAATGGGGAACAAAATCCAATTGAAATTTTCGTATTTAAACATTTTAAACAGTGCCGAAAAATTCAATTATACAGAGGTACGAAAATTGAAATGCAGCAAAAATTTCGCAACCCTTTCAAGAACCAAATCGTCTACGGTCTATGGATCATATTTAAAACCTTATTCAACCTAGCTCTGATACCACTTGAAGGATATTGTGAATCCTCAAGCGCATCACGGAAGCGTGTCGATCGCATCGTATGCAATCGGAGCAACTAGTCGTACTAGATGCTAGATGCAGCGGAAATTAAAAATTTAACTTTAAAGATGAAACCACATGATCATGAGAACACTTCTCGGATCGTTTCATCAAACCACAAAGTACAAGGAATACCTCTTGAAGCGTGGTTGTGATCGCGAGATCCCAAAGTAGAGATCCTCCTATCTTAAGTCCGACCCACGGAGAATGCGCTTGCGGGCACGATGATGAGTCGTGTTCTTCCCGCAATCCTTTGACGAAGATCCAAGCATCGAGGCGTAGCAAAATGATCTCCTTCCTAATACACAAAGTGGACGGCCACTTGAATATTAGGGAGACCCCACGAGAATGAGAGAGAGAGAGAGAGTAGAGTTCTTCAACTCAAGAATGTTGTCACTTGGAAAGGCTACCCTAGCCCTCCTTTTATACTAGTTTAGGATCCAATGAATCTCAATCCATGGGACACATGAATCCAAGGGCTATGCTTGGTCCATGCTAAATCAATGGCTATGATTGTTGTTGGTTAAAACCAACAACATTAATTTAAATTAAAAAAATGTTGCAACATTATCAACATAATTTAATTTAACATTAACTAATTAAGAGATAATGTGATAAATAAAATGGAGTCAAACAACCTCCCTAAAAATGTGGTGGTCAATTTTGGCTCCTTTTTATTTATCTTATTATTCCTTAATTAATTTTGTATTCACAAAAATATTCACCAAATTAATTCCCAATTAATTTGTGAATATTTCAATCATGCCATTGAATATTATGTGAATCATATTCACAACCCAAACTAGTTAGTAAATTGCATTTCCAATTAATTAATAAATGTGAATCTAATCCACATTATTAATCAACAAATGCTATTCACATAAATTCTCTCTCTTATATATGTATATTATAAATCATATTTATAATACACATATATCATGGATAGTGTTATCCACATTCTCTTAATCTTTGATAATTAAATCCCATTTAATTATCTTAGATAATCATTTTCACAATATGAATCATATTCATATTTAAGCTTGATAATTAAATCTCATTTAATCATCAAGTCCTTGCTTGGATATTTCATCAAAAGAATTATTCTTGAACCCTTTCAAGAATAATGTACTTTCTCCGCAGATACTTGGAGATAAGGACAGGGCGATTGTATTATTCCACGTATAGTGACTTGGATATTGAGATCTTATCTCAAATCCAGATCTTACGAACCTCCCACAGATGCTTGATTAAATCAAGACCGCAAATCCAATCTTCTCATTGAATCTGAATCTCATTCAGACCAATGTCCAACACTTGGACTAAGATCGGATCGCTTCTCTACTGAAAGGAGTCACTAAAATCCAGACCTGTTTCATCACTCCCTTGGAATGGAAGCGTCATGGATATACAATCGTTTATGATCACATCACCCTTCAGGTATTCCCAATACCTGTACATCCTGCATACTGGAAGACCCATGGTCAACCCGAAGATCAAGATCAATTTTTCACTGTCTTCTTCAGGGTTTGATCACTAAGTTTCTCATTTGATCATTGGGATTTGGTATCGATCATATACTTTCCAAAAGCATATATCATACCTAGGTCTTGATCATATACTTTCCAAAAGTATATATCAAACCTACAAATTCAGTCAAGCTTCCAAAGCGAGACGACCGTGCACGGAATTTGATTCCTCCCAATATCTCATGAGTGAGCTCATGTCTTCCGGTTCAGTAGTGAACCTGTATGATCCCTTTGAGAGATCGTATTACTCATATGCCCTTACATGCACACCAGCGCGTCGGTGTATAGACCTTGGTTAGGTCATCAACCTATTGGTCTGCCAAATGTACACACTCAGACATATAGTAACACATCTGTCTCCGGTCAGAGGATGCGTGCCTATGCTGTGACAGCATTCAACATAGGACTTAGTTTATCTCGATCTCGTTAAGTCAACTCTTTGACCTAACTAATCTGATACCTCCGAATCTCTATTCCTATGCAGAGGACCTGCAACAAGAGGTCGGTCAGATATCAGCCTATGTGAGAAAAGGATTGCCATCTCCTACTCAGGCTGGAGATCACATCTTAACAATCATTTGACGGTGCTTGATGAGTCCTCAATCTAACCCTTTAGATATTCATCCAAGCACCAGCCTCTATGATTCAATAATTGAATCAATAGCTGTATGATCATTAAGATAGCCATGGTACATATCCCTAATTGTACTAAGGGACCTATTATGCAAATTATTTATTCTTCATTTCAGATCAGGGAATGATATGTGCAATAACATTTATTGCATGATGGCTCGTCGTGGGCTCACATGTCCAACAATGGAGTGGCAGGCGAAGGGCTGCCAAGGGTTGATCCAAATGATATACCACCATCTGAGTGTCTGAAGAGGGTGGTGATAGATGGTACTATTGGTGCTGCTAAATGGTTTCCTCCTTAATATGATGGACCTGGCAGTATGAGGCGGAAGACTGTGAAGACTTGCTCCCTGGATCAGTCTGTGACTTGGAATGGGGATGAGAAGCCGTCTATGCCTCTTGGAGACACATGATATGGGTCTTCAGGTCACTCAATGTTTGGGCCAGCTCATCAATCTTATTGAGATTATCCAAGCCCTGGGATGCTTTCTTCTCAATGATTTCTATTCGGTCTAACTTTTGGCTGATGATACTCATGTCGGCAGCTGAAGATTCTGCTAATGTTGTTGCCGTGGAAGAGGTAGAAGGACTGGCCTCAATGTGTGCTATCCTCTGGTATGAAGCTTCCAGCTGGAGAGGCTTCCTCTGAGTGTAGACACGGGTCTGGGACATCACTGTGTAGTTTTCGACCATCTCCTCATAGATGGCCCAGACATGATCTTCATCCTTAACAAAGTAGGAGCCTCCACACAAGATGTTTACTGCCCCTGTAGCTCAAGTGTAGCCCACAAAAAAACTCTATACGAGGTTGGGCTTGCTGATCTAATGGTGGGGACACCTGTCGATGAGCTCTTTAAAGCAATCCCAAGCTTCATGGAATTGTTCATAAGGATCACGGTGAAGTTGCTGATCATGTCTCTAGCTACGTTGGTCCAGCCAAGTGGATAGTACTTGTTCAAGTACTCGGTCTGGAGCTGCTCCCAAGTAGTGATAACCTTCCCCGGGTGCTTCAGCCAATAGGCTGCTCTATCAACCAAGGAAAATGGGAAGGCGATCAGTTTGATAGTGTACTCGTCCACTCGTCTCCGTGGACGGTGCTACAGATCATCTCGAACTCCTGCAGATAGAGATGGGGATCTTTGGTGGCTAGCCCATGGAATTTGGGCAGGAACTGAACGGACTGAGACGGAGCTCAAAATTTCCCAAGATTGCTGGCAACTGGATCCATTAATATGTGAAGGTTGCACCAAGGTTGTGCAATTGCCTCATGGTGAAGGTTGGTCTGGCTGGGTCATGTGTCTCCTTCTGGTGTATGTCTCCTCCCTCAACTCTTGGTATTTGTCCACAACTGGTTGGACGTTCTTGTTCCTCTCGTCTAACTCTCATCTGTGTCAGCTCCCTCCTCACTTCTGCTATGAATACTCCCTGGCCTCGGATATATCATTGCATGGTCTCCAGGGAAGCTAGCAATATGTTGTTTATGGCAGCCTGATCTAATACAAACGAGGATGTCTGTGGATCCTCATCAGTTCTATTTTCACTGCTGGCCATCCCACCGGTCTTTGCAAAGGCAAAATACCCTAACTCAGGTGATGTCAAGTGAACAAAGAGTTGTGCTGGCATGGCTAGTTGTACCTCAGGAACTAAAGAAGGATGTCGAGGGGAACAAGGTGGAGGCGAATTTGGGTTTAGAGAGCGGGTCTGAGCTCTCTGAATCTGCCCTAGATGAATGGGCAGGAGCGCTGAAAAGCAGTGCTGCCAAAGGTAGCCTAAGAGACCTTCTTCCCATCATCATGATGTGGGGATTTATGAATATTAGATATGGGATGCAAACAGGATGAGAAAACAAACCACTGGTTCACTACTCAACACAATATGATGATCGTGAAAGCTCGATCTTTTATCCTATCAAATTTTATTAGGTGATAATCCAATCTTTCAAAGCAGGTTAGCGAGCTGTTAGGATCATGATTCTCCCCAGAGACTGTCCTGGATTCCTACGACTAGTTGCACCTATTTCCATCCAGTATGGGTGTAAGTATGGACCATTTCCGGCTACCTGATTTTATTTGAGGATGAAGCCTTACACAAGGTCCTCTAAACCACCCACTCTGCTAAGGAAGTTCGGACCATTTACTGGGTACCCAAAAAATCCTCACTAGAGAATAGCTAATCGTTTTTAGAACCAGTAGTCTAAAGAGACTTCAGGCGTGACTCTATCCTAGTGTGTGGATCCCTCAACTCTCTGTAGAAAAATCGGACAAGGAGGGGGTTACTCTCCCCAGAACATGATTTTTTGAGTAAAGTTTGTTTTTAGGTCAAGTACAATTAGCAGTCCCAGATTTTTTTGTTATCTTTTTTAGGTATTTTTGAATAATGCAACGTAAGTCCAATAAAACTAGAGGAGGAAGACGGAAAAGCCGATGCATGATTTAACACAATGATGCATGTAGAATAAGAAATGTGTACTTTGCTCTAGCAATCTACATGATGACATTGAACTCACCATTCACTCTATTGTCAAAAACGTTTTTACACATTAATGTTGATGTTTCAAATTATATCTTACGTACTACTCAAGATGGCTTTATTCTTGAGATAGGGGTGTATAATGCAATCTTTTTTGACATAATCAAGAAATCTTTGCTTTTAAAGGATCACATTGAACTCCTAACTGAAAACATGCACCTCATCCCCCAACTTCTTTATAAAATCATTGATTTCAGCTTTTTTGGTAAGATGCCTGGGAGGAATGACTGCTCTAAAGCGATTGTTTATATAATCTATGCACTCCTAAACAAAATTAAACTCAATTGGCCTCATTTGATTTTATCTCTTATGGAGTCACCTCACTCATCTACCGTTCCTTTTGGGAACCTATTGACACATGTTTGTATTTCCAAAAATGTCAATTTGGTTAATGAACCTCACATAAAACTTAAAGAAAAATTTAACAAAATCACTCTTAAAAATGGAAAAGGGGAAGCCTTACAAGTACGACATACCAAGCTCAGACTCTGAAGATGATTTGCTTTTGGACACTTTGATCGATCCACTATATGTAAACACTCATCCTACTAAAAGCAAATCATATTCTAAAGACTAGATAGGTCACAATAGCTTTACTTCTGCCTAAATACAAAGGGACTCTCTTGTTGCCAAGACCAACTTGCTTCCAAAGCATTAAAAAGATGATATGAAGACCTTTGCTTGTGACTTTGACATTCTAAAATATAGTCTAATCAATCTAGAAAAATCCATCAAAGTAAACAATCCGAAGAAGTGACGAAGTTGTATGCTGCATTTCTCTTATGTTTACCAGTTTCCTTAGCTTAAAAGATTTTGTTATGCATTTTTTAAAGACTTTTTTTTCTCTGCTTTGCTTATGTTATGATCTTCTTTTTGGTAGTCTTATTTGAGCTTATTCCTATATCTATTTTGATTGTTTTTTTAAAAATATAGGAAGATAAGTTTTTTATTACGAAGAGAAAATAAAATCCTCTATTTGTAACAGACATGGGGGGCTCTAAGAAGAAGCTCATCTAGCAAAAGCAAGAGAAAGATCGTATTGATTTTGCAAAAAATCAAAGTAGGGAGAGATTGTTGATGTTTATTATATGAAAATATACTAAATGATATTGATGTTTTTACATATGGAATATTATATAAAATGCTCTTTCAAGAAAAGATCTATAAAACAAAATTAAGTACACGAAGAAGAATGCTCAAAACATGGAAAGAAAAATATCATATCATTGGAGGAGATATTATGAAGTTACTCCTAATCATTACGAGCATCTACATCGAATACATTTGATGTTTTTTAGTCCTTGTTAAGGAGCAATTAAAATATTACTAAATGATAAACCTAAATCTACCAATCGATTAGTTTCAATACTTTAAAATATGTGAGCAAAAAAGGGTATGCATTTTTATAACTATGAAATAACATTACACATTTCATAATAAAAATATTACATCCTATGTAACTCCCATAACTATCTATTCTATCTAGCCCGCAATATTTGATCTAAAGGCTATACTATTTTCTAAAAGTTGCAACATTAATTTAAATGAAGCAACTTAACAACTTTTGCTAGGCTTTGATTCTAACCCTTCAATTGAGGTCATATGGTTTACATTTTTTATGAGACTTAAATTTATTAATAATCTAAAGCTTATTTTTCAACTATAAATACTTACTTAACTCTCATCGTTTTTTTACTTCACCACTCTCTTTGTTTATTACTCAAATCCGCAAAAGAGAAAAAGTTCTCCCTCCTTTTCGTTCTAGAAAAAACATCTTGAAGAAAGCATGCTTGAAAGGGGTTTTTCGCAATCAAAAACTTCGCATTCATTTTGGCTATTGTCTAGTAAGATCTAAATTATTTTGATCTCCATTCATTACACTTCTATCTACTTTGAGATCAGCATCCTTCTATACTAATTACTTCTATTGATATTCGTATATATTAGTATAATTTTGTTTACAACTAGGAGACTAGGGGTGACGTTTCTACTCCTATTGGAGATTACTTGTCACTACCTCTACTATAATGCGATTATTAAACTAGTACTTCTACTCCATTAGTTGCTTGTTGTATCTTTGTTTGCCATATTAAACTAGTACTTCTAGTCCATTAGTACTTCTATATTTTTTAAGGTAAATTTTTTATATAAAAAGTTTTTAAATTATTCGTTAAAAGGCTAAACTTATAAATTGAAATCCGTATATTATTCAAAGAAACATAAAAGAAATATTGGCTCTACAAGACTTGTGCTCACTTTGTCTTTATTTTGGTCCCTTTTTGAAAAGATCTACCTTGTGGATTGTACAAGATAGAGATTAAGGGAATACACTACTCCCATTTAAGTAGTGTGGTTAGTGGAACCTACATGTGTAGGGGATTATAAATTCTGGATAGGAATATCTAGGTGAGAGGTTTTCACCCATGTGGGTTTCCTCTATAAATTCGTTGTCTACTTGTGGTTGATTATAAATCATTGTAACGTTGTGTGATTGTGATAAATCAATTATTTCGTATTGTCATTTGTTGTATTTCAATTATATATAAATTAAACAATTAAAATTATAATAATATAGGAAGATCAAAAGTCCTTGCCCATAACCTCAATTGCGCTTTCTTCTTTTTGTTTTGGACCGAGGGCGGAGGAGGAATTGTTAGGGATTCTGCTGGAACTGGGCTTATTGTAAATCAACAATTCACCCCCCCCCCATTTGTTAATTCCACTATGTCCCCATAGTGACCAAGAAGTGACAAAGGAAGACATAACATGTGCTAAGTAAAGAAAAGTGAAAAGAATCTATGCAATAACGACTCAAAGAGTAAAGAATAAAATGAATAGAAGTCGGTGATTCCCCCTATACTTAGGGTCAAATAAAATAAAGACTGTACAAATGGGGAAGATCGAGGAAATGAATGTACAAACTCAATGATTCAACTTGTCCTCCACTATGCTTAGGGTAAAAGATCCCTAAGTATAGAAAATGAATATCAACAAGTTGAAGGACAAGTGAGAAAACAGAAGAAAGAAAGAAATAGAAAATAAAAACAAAGAAGAAGAAATGAAAGACATTGCTCCTCCTATACTTAGGGTAAAGGATCCTTGAATATAGGAAAAGACAAGAATGATGAAACAGAATGAAAAGACCAATTCAAGTCATTCGCCTCCCCTATACTTAAGATAGAGTGCATCCTAAGTATAGCACACACATAAGAGAAAGAGGTGAATGATAAAAAAAGGAGTATATACAAAAAATATCATCTCATGTATCAGATGCAGAAGATGTCAAAGGATCATCGTCTCATACCAAATGAATTAAATTAACCACGAATAAGAATGTATCATGATATAGATATGGCTTCAGACACCTCAAACAATCCATTTAACTCTGAATACGCAATAGGAAAGCAAGAATCAAATGTGCTTTCCAGGGGTTCCTTCCAAGAAAGAAACTCTTGTGTATCCATGAAATCAATAAACAGATTTGTATCACCTATCTCAACTAGAAAATCTCAGCCATTGTAACCGGCTCTCTCTCTCATCAACTTCCAGTGATGGTGATGGCCTTAGATCTAGGATCATCTCATTCTTCACCTTATCATTGTGAGTGAAAGTTGATATCTCTAGTACCATAATCAACTACCTCTTTGGTCATTCAAAGGAACAGCCGACCAAGTATGATCGGGTATGGAGTAACGATGCAAGTATATGCATATCCATGAAGGCGAATTCAACTAGGAAGCTCATGCCTTGCACCATTACAATAACATCCTCGAGAATGCCCCTCGACCTCGTGATCGATCTATTAACAAACTAAAGGATCATCATGGTCGATCTAAGAGGCATTACAATAACATCTTTCATTTCTTTCTCAACTGCAGGCATGTACTCCATGGCCTTAAGGAATGGCATACCTAAAAAGATGTTCTGAAGGATCTCTACCACTCCAGGATCAGATAGTGATGTTTTTAGTTTTTGGATTTTTTATAATTCAAGATAGATGGAAATGGAACAGAATCAGAAGAAACAAACCGCTCATTTCTCTTATTAATCTCATAATCAGCATATACAAAAGGATGATTAGAATCAGTATGTACATTATCATCCAATACAGGTGTAGAAATTGGACCAAATGGAAAAATGGAATGGGTTGCTCGGTCTGTTCATGCTCAAGAAGACTCCATGACATGTATGTTCTCCTTCATAGCTTACTCAACACCACATCTTTCTTTATTCTCTTTTTATGATTTTCCGGAATATGAAGGTGGTGGTGGTAGAGGAGAAGAAGAAGAAGGTGATCCTCTATACTCTGGCTCTACAACACGGGACTGCTGCCCAACTGGTGGAGAAGATGATATAGTCGGTGTAGCTCTCTCAGGTACTCAATTCCTCAATTCCAATTGATGTGTAGTCGATGACAATCTCCTACCGCCCCTGAGAGAAATGGTGTCAGATAAACATGTAAAATCAAAGGCCATTCTTGTTTGGGGGGGTGGATGGATGATGAGCTACAAGCTCCTTGTGTCTAAAGTTGTTGGGATTGGCTTCGACCTGTGCTTGTATAAGTTTTTTTTTTCGACAGGAAATTCAAAAAGTTTTTTTATGCAGCAAACAAACAAATAATAAAGCCTTGGAATAATCTGAATTAATATGGCTAGAAAAAATAATTTATAAAATAAATATAAAATAAATATAAAATAAATAAAATAATTAATTTTCTCAATTCAATATAATTTAAAACTCATTGTTGTAATGTAGTTAGCTATTCTAATATATATATATATAAAATAAGAATTCTTCCGTTTATTGAGTTCTAGTTTACTTGTTTTAATATATATTGAATATTTCTATTTTCATTATTTTTCATTATTCTAGAATTAGCATTCACAGTACATAAATTTTTTCTTACCAATTAATCTTTCACAAAAATTATATATATATATAATTTTTGTGATTGCCCCAGATATAGTTCCTCGAACTGCATATTCTAAACGAACAAGAGCTAATCCAAATTGATCCTGTAATAGATCTGCTACAGAGCGAATAAGTTTATTTTTCAAATGTTTCATATCGTTAAGTGTACCCATTCCAAATTTCATTCCGATCAAATGATCGGCAACAACCAATAAATCTCGCGGTAACAAAAAATGTATTGTTCCGAGGTATATCAAGATGGAGTCTTCGATTCATAATTCATCGACCAATCCTTCCTAATTCACATCTGTTCTAGTCAGGTCGTCGAGCCTCTAAGTCAAATAAGTCATATTCTTCATCAGAAGGGCTAGCTGATCTAGCATTGGGTTCACCGAAGGTGCCTCAGGGTGCTTAATAACGATTTGTCGAGTCTGGTAGTGCAGAGATTGGCACCTAGAATGGGTTGTTATTGATAACAAGGAGGAGGATGTGAATAATACTGCCAATATGCAGGATGTTGCTTATAGTAAGGCTGGTAAGAATGTGCAGGCTGCATCGACTGCAGATATCCATGTCTCCAAGTCTGAACATAAGGTGGAGACGAATACCGGTGTGGCTGTGAAGGTTGGTGCTGGGGTTGTGGCCTCATTCCCTTAAGATGGTGGACGGGCCTCTGACTCGGTTGAGTACTAAACTGACCCTACCGTGATGGATGGGGATGGTTGCTCTTACGGTTAAACCAAATGACGTTCACCTTCTGGATATGAGGTGGATGTGGAGAATACTTCTCAGGAAGATATGGAAGCTTCGGGTAGTATGGAACAATGCATGAGTGAGGAGACTGTTGTGGAACCTAATCAGGAGTCTACATGTAGTAAACGTACTGGACAGTAGAAGAAGGTACCCCGGTACTCTGCGGAGCTTAAGTAGTGAAAGAAGTGGTCTTCTTCACTGCAAGAGTATTGACAACAGTACTTTGGTTCTATCATGAACTGATGGTACTAACGAGAAGCTCTAGGTGTCAAGTAATCTCATCCAGCTTGTCTATATGCTTAATCCTCTACTCGATCACTTGTAATTTGTCAAGCTCTTGAGGTTATTAATATCTGCTTTGGATAGGTTATTTACAATAATGGTTAGATCTGCATTGTCCACCCTATCCACATCATGAGATGTCATCATGTTGACGGTCTTGTGGGGTGCTGAAGAAGAAGGAAGAGGATGCTTCTGGAAAGCATGGGAATAAGAGAGTGTTGTTGAACTCTCTGACATCTCCTTGAAGAACTGGTAAAGAACATCCTCATCCTTGTTGAAGCAGGATCCCCCACAAGCGACGTCTACCAATCTATGGTTTTCCAAGCTCAAACCCCCAAAGAAATTTTGAACTAAGCTCATCTTTGGAATGTTATGATGGGGGCACTTCTCCATCAAATCCTTGAATCTTTCACCTTGTGAATAGGCTCATGAGACAATTGGGAGAAGTTGGCTATCAAAGACCGCATTTGATTCAAACACCTAAGGGGATAATACTTGCTTAGAAAGATGGAACTCATCCCAAGACGTGATAACCTTTCCCAATTGGTTGATCCAATATAATTCCATGTCCATCAAGCTGAACAGGAAAGTTGCCATCTTCATTGCCTCTAACGGGATGTTAGGGTAATGTATAGTGTTGCATATGCGATCACACTGCTGGAGGTAAATACACAGTTCCTCGTGAATGTGTCAATGGAATATTGGGAGCAATGGAAGAATAGTGAACTTCAGCTCAAAATTCCCATGAACCGTAGGTATCTGAATACATATCATAGTATGCCCCACGCATGGGTTATAGGCATCTCTCAGTGTAGGCTTAGAATCTACTCTAGGTTGCTCCGCTCCCCCATTCCCACCTCCTTTCATATGCTCATCCTCCTCTCTCCTCTATCATTCCTCAACTCTAAGATCATATCACGAAGTCCTTCCTGGATGTTGACCTGCTCAGTAAACTAGGCATGGTAGACCTAAATAGATGCTAACATCATACTGTTGATCTCGCTTTAATCTAACATGGTGGTCTTTCCCTTCGGTGGCATCAAGTCCTCTATAATTGAATGTGTAAATGGAAATGTGAAAGGAACATGACCATACTAGGGTCAATCTCGAATAAAGGATTTATTGGCCATAGATAGGGAGTGAAAGAGAATGAAGAGAGCTCGGAAAGAGAGTCATCTCGAGTGGAAGAAAATAACGACGAACGAACTAGAGAGGAAAGTGATAAGTTTACAAAGTCTGAACACAAATCACTCCAATCCGACATCATCGATCATGAGGTCAAATAAGAAGAAGAAATGAGAAGAAGGTACAGAGGGAACAGAGGAATCTCTACACTATCAAACAAATACAATACAAAGCCACAATTCACCAATTGAACACAATGTGGAGGCTATGAAGGTTCGTTCAATTATCTTTTCAATTTAAGTTTAGTGAATCTACAAAAAGTTATTTACCACCAAGCACACAAGGTGATATCACCCTATTGCCCAGTGTACGTCTACAAACCTCCCCAAATAGTAGAACTATCTGCTCGATCTACCGAGTTATATCATGTCCAAAGGGAGACAAGAGGCAGAGCACAACAAAACATTTTTCTAAGGTCTGCGACAAGTGCTTGCACGTGTGACCATACATTAAAAAGTAGTGTACATGTGCTTAGGGCACAAGTCTGGGGATTTGGGTTCTATCCTTAAGGCAATGTCCCCACCCACTTGAAAAATGCAAAAATTGTCTCTTTAATTGTCAATGATATTGTAGTATAGGAGATGGAATTCAGTCGATCAAAAATCACACCTTCGAATATGTGGGAAGTTATTTTACTTGGAAAGTATACCAAGGTCGAACATAGGGACATGAGCCTCTTCATCTATTTATCAAAAATTATTGGTTAATTAATGAGCGATTATTTTCTAATCATAGGTATTCATATACATATGCAGATGCGATGTACAGAATGGTATGCTAATATATAATGCAAACACAATGATGCAAAGATGGAATAAAATGATGCATGTCTTTTTGTTTGGTTTTAAATGCAATTAAAATGTGATGCATGGTGAATGATATGCTCTAATAAATATGCAAGTGAATATTTACAAATATGTCCAAAAATTACCAAATCATTGAGCAATAAATCAAAGGTCAATTTCAAAGTCAAATTGAGAAACAAGGATATTTAACAGCATTTAAAATAAGAAGCAATAGACATTGAGCACATAAAAATATGACCTTTTTAATTCAACGAGGAAACATGAAATTACTTATGACATTAGAAAGAAAATAAATCAAGCTTCAAAATGAGACTGAAATCATTAAATTTGGATTTAAAATGCTCAAGATAAGCTAAAAACAATGCAAGGGGATTAAATGTAATAAAAATGCAAGAAAAAAAAGAAGATAAATATCACAAATAGGCCCCTTGAGGGACCAATTTGTAATTTCAGAAAATTGGAGGGGTCCATGTGTAACTTCTCCTTATGCGAGGGAGGCATTTTTGCCATTGTCAACAGTCGGTGGGGCCTAGATGAAATTTACTCCAAGCATGCACGTGAGGCACACACCTGGCAGACCTGACTGCAATTCGTGAGAAGTTAGGGGTCTCTCCTACAAATAACCCAGCCCATCACATGCAAAGCACGTGAGGGCGAGGCTCGATGACACATGGATTGCTTTGGAGCTTCAGATGCTGGCTCAGAGAATGGCTTTCCTGAGCCCCCTTGTCTTAGAGGGGTATGCGGTGTCATATGGGTAGTTAGATGGTCGCCGAGGGATAGACATCCAATGGTATCTGCTCTTCCTAGTGCTTCCCCTTCGCCTATTCGATGGTGGCATAATTGGATCTCCAACGAAGGGGGTACTCCTCCTTCATGCTCCTCCTATGCCGGTGAAACTCTAGGAAGCTTTTTTGGGGCTCCACGATGATGATCATGACGAGAGGGGATGAGGAGGCCAATCATGGTGGAGCAACCATGTTTGCTCGTTGGATAAGAAGTCCTAGAACGGTGCCTTTCACTTGAGTCTAGCCATTGATGATTCAACCTTCAAGAGAAGTTAGGGGATAGCTGAAGCGTGTGACGTCAGTGTAGTGAGGGTCCAAATGGTGGAGAATGTAGGGATCCGACGAGTTCTGCACTAGCGAAAGTAGAGAGAAAAAGGGCGGAGGTGGTGGTAGTTTTGAAAGAGAGAGGATGTGGTCTAGACCGCCTGTGAAGATAAGGGAGGTTCGGTAAAGGTGTTTGTGTGATCGGATCAGGATGAAGTGGTGTGGGTATGTATGATTAAATAAAAGCAAAACATAAAAAAATAAGATGAACGTATCTAGAGAATCAATTGAAGGAGAACATGGACGGAGGCTTGGGCTAATATTATTTTGAAGCTCGAGGTCATCTCACATTGAGGACAGTCGGGCCTCAGTGCTCGTGCAACCATCTGTGGCAGATCTTACACAAAAATTCACCATGGATTGCACATGGAGATGTGATCTCATTATCACCTCAACAACTGCCCTCCGATGTCACCGAAGGGTGGAGGAAGCTGCCTCAGTCCCATGTTCGGTGGATGAGGATAAAGGTGAGTGGAGGAAGTGGCTTTACAGGTGGCGAGCAACGGTTACAAGAGAGGTGGCGTGAGGTTTTGAACGGATGAATGAAGCAATTAGGGTTTGGGATCTTACGCAATGAAGGTTGGGAGAGGATGGCGGATCTAGGAGCTATGTAGAGGGGGTGTTACGACAAGGAGGGTATCTCTAGGTGGTGGTAAAAATGGAAGTTGTGGCGTGAAAAGAAAGCGTAACGCCTTGGGAAGGTAGCATTAGGAGGTAGACGAAGAATAGGGGTCGTTGGATTCCACGATCCAACGACCCCGATTAGCGTGTAGGAAGAGGGAGTAGATTAGATTAGGAGATCTAATCCAATAGTAAGGAAGCGGGTAGGGGCATGTGATCCAGATGCAATTAGGACGATTGCATCGGATGACCAAGAGCGCGGAGTGCGTGGCACAGAAGGAGCGTACTGCGTGACAACCCAAGAGGGCATCACATGGCCCAATGAAGATAATTCAGAATAGGAAAATAAAAGAAAATCAAAACAAATAATTAGAAGCTGGAATAGAAAAAAACAAAAAATGAAAGTTGTAGATCTCGATAGATCTATAAGTTTTATATTGTTCAAAAATCCAAAAAAAAGATTATTTTCACAAAGAAGAATTTCTGCAAGCATTTTCAATGACTTAAAAATATTTAATTTTAAGGGTTTTATTTTTTTGTATTTTTAATTTCTATTTGAAACCAAAATAAATATATACAATAATTAACCTAATTTTTAGGGATTTTTACTAATAAAGAAAATAAAGAAAAGTGTTAGTAATTAAATACAATAATTAGGGTTAGATATTTAGTGTCAATTATATACAAATTATTTACAATATAATACAAGTTAATGTTAGTGAATTAATGGTGGTTTTTATTGAATTATCTAAGAAAAGTGAATAATAATATATTTTACAATGATGTATCTGAGAATCATCATACCCCTATATTAAAACTATGCTCATCCTCGAGCATCTAAAGAAAGAAGGAGATGGATTAATTCCTAATCGTGCTTGTGAATTTTCAAGGCTCAATTTATCAAGGACACTCAATTTGAGTGATCCTAAAATTCTAGACTCAACCATGCTCTATTCAAAAGAAATCCAACTTCTCTAATTGGCAGACTCCTTTTTTGTACGTAAGATATAATGATATGACAATTAGTGTAGTGCATTAATGAGAGTTGAATCGAGATGTCACCCAAAGTTCCAATCAGGAGACTCTCCTCTAGACCTAATCCTCAATACTAGGGAATAAGTTGGCTCTTTCTTTAATTAACCATCTCATTAGTTTGTCAGACTTGAAAGTGTAGATGGATGGATAGATGATGGAGGGCATAATATTGTGTATATTTTCCTTTCCCTCATATTGGAACAAAGGGCCTCTTGATGAATCCATGATTCAATAACATTCTATGTGCATTTTATCTTAAATCCCTTAACAAATACATGTAAATATCCTTTAAATTCTACCTTCTAACAAAATCCCATTCATGAATAAAAAAGAACTTTTATGCATTAAAATCATGTAAATAAATAATAATAAAAATAAAGAAATTAAAAATAAAGGCAGATTGTAGATATGTATATATGTACAATATGACTTGTAAAAATAAATATAGCTGAAAGATATATTTATAACCTAATCCCCGAGACCAAGTCAGCATGGATTGGCCGACAAATAAATAAGTAAAGGGAGATAAGGAAGAAAATAAATAAAAATAATTAATTAATTCTTTTATACATTCTTTATTTATTATTCAATAAATACCTAAACTTTAAAGATTTGTTTGCAGGTCCACTCATAATCTGGAGCACAATCTTCAACATATGGAGCACCAAAGATCAAAGGACCTTCTCGAATATAAAGTTTATGCAACCACCTCCAGGCTTGCCATATCACCATCTTCTAACTCCCGCAACCACCACATCAACCGACCTTGGAGACAACCCTTTGCAGGCAAGCTCGAGAGGTGAAGGAGTCACCCCTAAGGCCCTATCAGAGGCTCCTGAACGTCGTCTTTCGTCGGAGATGAATTCTTGAAGGGAGCTTCACCGCCGCAACATGAAAAGGGGGAAGAACAACCTCAAGAACAAGTGAAGCATAGGTGTGAGACATATGGCAGCACCAATGTCCCATATCGTGGGATAAAATCTAATCGCAACCACTCAAAACGAAGGGGTGTGAATTTTGCAGCATAAACCCAACTAAGATCCAGAAACTATAATCTGCTCCAGCATTTCCAATAATTGCATTTAGGTCCCCATACAGGGACCTAAATGTAATAAAGATTATTTTCTTTGCAATTAGTCCCTACTAGGGCCCACTTTGTAATAGAACTATAATCATTTTCTTTCAATTCTGTCCCTAGCCTGTAGGGGTATTTTAGACCTTTTTTGTATACCCTAGCAACATTTCTTGTATTTTTCAAAATTTTTCATCGTATAGTTTTGTCGATTTAATTTTTGTAAAATCGAGTTATTTTCGAGTCTTTTCTGGAGTTGCAAAACCAAGAATAAAGAGAAGTTTTCAGGATTTATCTCTTTCATCAAAAACTAAAGTATTAATATTCTGCCTCCTTGAGTTCGACTCAGGCACACTTACCTGGATAAATAATATAGTATAGATAAAATAGGAGAAAATCTATTTCTTCTCATTTTCTCTCACTCTTATTTTGTTGATATTTGTTTGATCAACTCGGATTTTGATCCAGAGTGGTTTTCTCTACACCGACAACCTCCTTGATAAATTTAACTGCTCCCAAAATCTGAGTTATCACCTCTCG
This sequence comes from Ottelia alismoides, assembly GCA_037367405.1. Lineage (NCBI taxonomy): Eukaryota > Viridiplantae > Streptophyta > Magnoliopsida > Alismatales > Hydrocharitaceae > Ottelia > Ottelia alismoides. Next base: position 426,853 of record JAZKJV010010975.1, on the reverse strand, counting down.
AGTGCCTTATTACTGAACACATGTTTATTGTTGGTTTGTTGATCAATGTGTCCATCAAGAGAATCGGAGTCGTCTGCACTTGTTTTCCTGGAAGTACATCAGGGTGTGTCTCTTATGGGTATCTAATATACCTTTGACACCCAGACTTGTATCACTATACAATGTAGGGCCCTTTTTAGGTGTTATCCTGACTCCTTGGTCCTAACAACATTTTGTCTGGAAGCACTCGCCTTTGGTGGAAGCTCATAGAATTTGTATTTGTAATGATAGAGCTTTCTTTAGAGAACTCCTCTCGAATTTTATTTCATTGTTTGGCTAGCTCCACTACTTTTACTAAAAGTTGGCGCACACTGATCAACAGTTTAATTAGGTTTCATCACACCCTGGCACATAGGTAAATATCAAATCGTAGCATGCGAACTTGTTCACATACTGTCTAGGGTTTCGCTGAAACTCAGGTTTCTTGATGCCGTCATAGAATTTCTCCCATCCTCGAGCATCATTAAATCAGGTGTAAACTCAAATCACCAGTCCTAGTTCTAAGTAATAACTCAACTCATCTCATCAATCATGCAGTTATGAAAGTCATGTGTTAATTATATTCTTTAGAAGGTAGAGATGTAGAGTACAATATAGTACTGAAATCCTCAAACTAGGGAAGTGTGGATTATTAAGTTCAAGACCCTAAAAACTAAGGCTGGCTAACTCAGACTCTCGAGATCTCAAAAATCGCGATTCTTCAAATCCTTAAACCTTGAGTGAGAGTAAGTGTGTCAAGAATACATCAATTCAAGAATTAGCGAATTTTGTGATTTTGTAAATTTTTTAAATTCTTCAGAGAGATAATGACTGACCCAAGCTCATATGAATAATTGCATCTACTTCCAACCAGTATGGGTGTAAGCATGGACTGTAAAAGTATGGCAACCCGTTACTTGAGGACGGAGCATTACACAGTGTCCTCTAAACCACCCACTCCGCTAAAGGAGACCATAGTTCCCTCACTAAGAGTGGCTACACATTTTTAAGCCTAATAGTTAGAGTCTCTACTTAGGAAAATTTTAAATTTTATAGATTTTTAAGGAATTTTTAATATATTTCATTTTATTTACAAAAAGTTTGTCCCTAATTTTTAAAAATATTTTTACAGCAATTTTTACAAAAATCATTTCACAGGTAAACTTAAATCCTAGCCCAAAAAAGTTTCAAAAATTTAAAATACGAGATATGGCTAAAGTGTATATACAGTATATACGATATACCCCATATACTTAACTTTTATTATGTCTCTTAGCACAAGTGATATGAAGCGATAGCTCCAGATAAATTAAGGTAATATAGCAGAACTGACTCGGATGGTCCCCCTATACTGTGGTCAAAAATGACCTAAGTATATGAAGACATCTAGAAGGAAGATGGAGTGCTTGGGTTGGGTCCCCCTGTACTTAGGTAAAAAATAGACTAAGTATTGGATATGGAACTTGGGTTGGGGGACCCGTTGTTTGGTTAAGGTAAGAGGGTGCATTTTTACTGATGTCTGGTTACTTGGAGATGGGGGGGCGACATCGCTCTGGCTACCTCGGTTAATTACATCAAATTAATGGTCAAAAAAATTTAAGTTAAGTTCATTGCAGTCGGATAATCTAAGCTATGTCAAAAATACCACTTTTAATTAAAGTTCAATTAATCTCGACTGGTAAATTTATTTTACTTGGGCAAACCCAAGGTCGAACTCAGGGAGGCAGTTGTCTCCTTAGGTGGATTTCAAGCAAATTTCAGAGGTCGGATTTTTAGAAGATATTTTTGGTGTTTTTCAACAATTTTTATGCAATTAAGAAAAGACACATGCAAAATCAGGCCAGTTTACAGGGTACACTAGAAATACGATCAAATTAAGTCCAAAAATTATGAAACTTTGCCAGATGGTAAAATGCAATGAAATTAAGCTACACCAATTTTTTATTTTTTCTAACACTATATGAATTTACTGTGAATTAAATATGAATGCAAGGTGATTTTTACAAAATTAATTTTAATAAATACCAAAACACAATAATTCCAGATATAAAAATTATCTTAGATAGATCTCAGTGTGAAGAAGAAAATTAATAGACCTAAAATTCTATATGAATTGTACCTATTCAAAATCAATTAAGGAAATCACAAAATGATTTATTCAGGCCTCGGGATGCATGCAAATGCAAAGATTTTTGGAAACAATGTAGACTATGTTATCCTAAGTCTAATGTGAGTTTTTGGTGATTTTTGGAGCAACAGGGAATTTACTACAAATTAAAGGGCATAAATGGGCAAAATATAACGAATTTCACCAATTAATTAATAATAAATTCCACTAATATCAAAAAATAAGAAAAGTGTCACATATGAAACAGGACAATTTAGCTACAAAGGGCAATTTTTAGACTCAAAAAATTATGTAAAATGAATACCAAAACATGCGTGCAAACACAAGGACTAAATTGCAAATAAAGAAATTAAAATTGCTAAAAAAATAAACATGTTGACAGAGACGTAAATGCAATTACCTATAAATGAGGGGGACATGTATACAAAATGCCCACAAAACATGTGCGCCTCACATGGTGCTCCTGGCAGGGACTAAAATACAATTATCAAAACCACAGGGGTCTCGGTGCAAAATATCCAGACTACACGTGAGAGACACGTGAGGTCTAGGCTTGGGGGACTTCAGGGGCTCGGGGGCTCTTCAGGATCGGACTAGGCTCGGTGGAGCTTGGGGGGCTCCGAGCCTAATGGTCAGGGAGGAGGCTCGGAGGCGGCGACGTGGTGTGCTATGACCCGTTGGATCAAGATCGATCCAATGGTAGTTGGAGCTCGATGAAGATGAACATGTGGACGATCGAGAACCATTGGATATGGACGAATCCAACGGCACCTGAAGCTCAGGGGAGTGGCGATGTGGAGTGATGCGGAGCGTTGGATCCTCCTGATCCGACGGCTGCGGGCTGATGGCGACGTGGATCGCTCTAAACCGTCCGATCAAGGGGATTCGTTCTCAACTGGTTCACCGCCTCCTGCGGAGGAGGTGGTTGTGCTCCAGCAAAGAGCTTCTTGCTCCTCCTCCTCCTCCTTCGGTCGTCGATGAAGCTCGTCGAAGGCTCCCAAGTAGCTGGGAAGAATTGGGGAGTCTTCAAGTAGCCGCCGGAGGTCTCAGCTGAGGTTGGGGAAGTCTGGAGGAGTGCAGCGATGAAGGTAGAGGGAGCTCCGATGAGGCATCCGGCCAATCAAAGATAGAGTACCTACATGGGGTTAGCTTGATAGCCGAGGCATGCGAGGTGCTTGTGGGGTGATCGTGAGTGCGATGAGAGGCCTGAGGTGGCGTGAGGATGGTCCGGTGATGCTGCTCTGCCAAGGTGGTGGAGTTCTCGTTGGAGTGAAGTGTGGTGAGTGGTCTGAGCAAACAGAGATGTACGTGAGGATACCAGCTCTGAGGTGAAACTCGGAGGATGGTCAGGCGAGGGTGAAGATGATTGTGGGTGACGAATAAATTACGAGAAGAAGTAAGAAAAAGAAGAAGAAGATCAGAGGGAAGATGGAGTCGTCTACCTGGTGAATGGAGCTCGGAATTGAACTACAGGACGTCGCTCGAAGGCCGGTAGAGGTTCCTGAGCTCGTGCAGCTCACTGGGGAAGCTGCAGCATGGTGGGGATGGTTGTGGATCTCGCCGGAGATGAAGCTTGATCTCCGCTCGACTCCTTGCCGAATTGTTGTCACCAATAGGAAGGTAGGAGCTCGGGGTTTCTCTCCGTGATGGCGGATAGGGTCGAAGATTAACGGGAATGGAGTATTTATAGGTGGGGCGTAGGTGACGAAGTGGTGGAGTTGGTGGAGGTCGTGGAGCGAGGTGGACGTGATTCATGGAGTTCGAGGGGGTTGGCAAGGATGAGGGAAGTATGGGCTACAAGGTGGAGGGGTTGGAGGCCGGAGAGGGTGGCCGGAGTGGTTCCCAAAATAGGAAGGGGGCAGCTCGCACGCAAGGTAGGTGACGTGGGGTGCGGGCCTTGCGGGATGTAGAAGACGACGTCTTGACCGTTGGATCGAGCGATTCAACGGTCAGGAGAAGGGCGCGATGGGGCGGTTGTGATTAGGTCAGATGGGCGAGATCGAAGGGTCATGATGGAGCCACGTGGAGGGCGTAGGTAAAGTGCTGGTATGTGGCTGTGATGATGCCTGGGGTTTTCGATCGAAGGGTCACGATGATGCGTAAGATGAGTGGCCAGGAGGGAGGGCTTCTGGCGAGGAACGGAGGGTGCGGACGTCGCCACGTGACACAAGGAGGATGCAGCGCTGGCGAGCGGCTCAGATTAGATCCAGGGCTTGATCGAATGGCGGAGGTACATTGCGGCTTGGATGGCCTAGATTAAGAGAGAGAGGGCGTGATCGGATGGTGGAGATGGAATGCACGTGGCGCACAAAGGAGCAGGCCACGTGGCGCAATCAGAGGGCGCCACGTGGCCTGCTCTGAATGGCTAAAAAAGAAAGTGAAATTAGAGAGAGAAGGAGGTCGAATTTGGAAAAACTCAAAACATGAAAGTTGTAGATCTCGATGAGATCGACAAGTTTAATGTTGACCAAAAACGTAGATGAGGTCAAAAATATTACAAAAAATACAAGGGTACAAATATACATACATATAGTACACAAAGGGGCCCAAAAACCCAAGTTTTGCATATGAGCTCCGATTTAAATGAAATTGATCTCATTTTAAAGGTTTCTGAATTTGTATTGATCTAAAGGTGAGTGGACCTAGATCGGAGGTTGTATGAGGTAGATATTGCCATTTTAAGATCTGGGGTCTCCAATTAGGTTTGAGATTTTTATTGGGTATTTTTACAAGATGAAAATTGTGCCTCTCTTTCTTGTATAACTAATAATATACATAGTATAGGGTTAGTTTTATTGACTTTGCAGGGGTGATAAAATACATTTAATTAGGTGAATATTGGTGAATATTTTACAAGTGAAACAGGCTTCATATTTAATGCAAATATGGATGCTAAATTGCATGTATTATGGATGCATGTATGAATGTTATTTATGCAATATAAAGGGAAATATGCTGCTAAATACTCAGGAACAAGTCTCTATTTTCAACTTTAAGAGTGATGAATCACATATTCATCAACCCCGTATACTTAAACCTTGCTCGTCCCCGAGCAACTAAATGAAATGCAAGAGTGAAATGATTTTGGGTTCCATACCAAGGTCATGAACAAAAGTTGAAAATGGAGCTTGAATCGACCTTTGAATTAATTGTGTGGCGGAACCTCATCGGGACATGTACTTAAGACCTAACAGACTTTAAGTTCCACCAGTCTTTTATTCAAGACTCCTCAATAGTCAGGTCAGAGCAAATCCTCAGACGTAAATTTCTGATGACTATGATTCTTACTTGTACTGTGTAAGTGAAATGTAACTCTCCACATCAGAAATGGCTCAGAACCAACCTCCTCTAACAAGGTAACTCTAAGTACCCGGTCCAGTAACTCTTTCCTCGAGGAGCGGGGTATTCCCTTCTAAGTTCAAGTACGACCAGCTCAAGAGGAGGGGGTAGAGAAAAGAATGGACCGTAGCCAGTGTAGCTACCTATCCTGGGATGCCTGACCAGTGTATCCAAGTCATCCAGCCGCATTTTCTTTGGTAACATACATACTCCAATAGGTATTTTATTTTCACTTGAACCTGTCTGATTTTTTTAACTATATACAAGGTGCAGCATGTACATCAGGAGTTTTTCCCTCTTGAGCCAGTAGACTATCCCTCTTTTGAAGCATTATTGCAACCCACAGCATCCCGTCCTTAGATGTCAACACCACCAGACTAGGTTGAGATGCACTACCCTCCCTAGAGGAGGACGGATGTTTCCACCCGTGTGCTACTCCAAGCTAAAGGATTCTACCTCCTCACCACCTCATCAATGAAGATCTACGTGCATTGTACTTGTCCAAGTTAGGTCACTGTCTAAAAGAATCATGTGTGTGCACGAGATATTCTATTTAGACTAATCAAGATGACATGTGAACATAGACTTGCAGACTCAAAGAATTAAGTCACTTGACTTGAAAAATCTGAACTCCAGCTCCTATAAGGTTCCTCTGAAATTAGGTGGATTAAGGTCAAATCAAGTCCATCCTCAATATCTACTCATAACTAGGTTCAGAACCCACTAGCTTTTCACCTTGCATATTCAAGATATGCAGATGAGGTGCAGATGACATGCTATGTTGATGAATGAAATGCAAGACTCTTTTTCTTTCTTTTCTTTTCAGATGCGAAGATGATGTGCAAGAGTAAATAAGAAGCCTTTGGTTTTGATTTTTCCATTTTTTTCTTTTTTTCAAAACTTTGGTATACCTCCTATGGTACAAGTGTTTTATGAGTATTATACAGATTATACAAGCGTATTTTACAAAACAATTTCTCCAATTTTACCCATCCCATAATTATTACATAATATATACAAAAATACGTGAAATTACGAGCTATGGGTAAAGTATATATGTAATATATACACGCCCCCTATACTTAGCGTGTGCTATGTCCTCAAAGCACGAAAAGCGAGGAAAAAGACATAGCTCGTGCTAAGCGTTAGAGAGCCAAAGGGGAAAAATGCATAGAAGTCGTCTTGCCCCCCTATGCTTAGGCTCTAGCAGCCGAAGTGTAGAAGAAGATCAAAAATGGGGCGGACGAGGTCACGAGGAGAAGTGGATGAATATATACAAGGCGGCATCGGTCCCCCCTATACTTAGGCTCAGGTCAGCCTAAGTATAGGACTGGAGTGAGTATGAGGACCGATGTGATCTGGAGGATGTACAGTGAACGGACTCAGGTGACTCTTCCCCCCTATACTTAGGATCTGGTCATCCTAAGTATAGTCGTAGATGGAGATACATGAATGTTGGGGTGGATGATTAGAGCCGCGGGAGGGAGAGTTAGAATATACAGAAGTGATGGATATATACAACGATTGCGGACTGAATCTTTCCATATGCTACTGATGGCCAGAGTTCACTGTTGTAAGGTCTCCTGCGCGGCTCAATGTGTGTCTGTTGAACCAGTCTCGTGCATGAATACAATCTCCTCAACATGGACTAACTGTTCATTGGTTTCAACGGAAGTGCTTCAATAGTTGTCCATTCACTAGGAATGGCGGTGCATCATCTGTGAGATCTGAGATCTCAACACATCCACTATCATGCACCGCACAGACAATGAATGGGCCCGTCCACTTGGATTTCAACTTACCTTGGAAGATCTTCAGCTTTGCATTAAACAACCATACCTTCTGTCCAGGAACAAAGGTCTTTCGTCTGATATATCTATCATGCAAACGCTTCACTTTGTCCTTGTACACCAAACTGTTGTCGTATACGTAGTTTCTGACTTCCACCAGCTCATTCAGATCCATTTCTCGTTGTTTCTGCCCTAGGTGTGTGTTCCAGTTTACCTTCTTGATTGCCCATTCTGATTTGTGCACTAATTCTGCGGGCAAATGGCATGACTTTTCCGAATACCATTCAGAATGGGGAGGTTCCTAACGGTGTCTTGTAAGATGTCCTATAAGCCCACAGGACTTGATCCAAGATCTGGGACCAGTCCTTCCTGTCTGGGCGGACGAGCTTATGCAATATAGTTTTCACCTCCCTATTCGACACCTCAGCCATACCATTAGTCTGTGGGTGGTAAGGACTAGCGACACGGTGTTCGATGTCATAGTCCTTTAAGAGCTTCTTCACATCTCTGTTTACAAAATGGCTAACCCCATTTGATATAAGCATTTTGGGGATCCCGAACCTAGAGATGATATGGTCTCTGATGAATTTACAGACAGTCCTGCTATCTGTGGCTCAGGTTGGGATAGACTCCACCCATCTGGACAAGTAATCTACCACAAGAAGGATATATTCAAATCCGTGGCTAACAGGGAATGGGCCCATGAAGTCGATGCCCCAAGCGTCAAAGACATCACAAATGATGACATGCTACATCGGCATCTCATCCTTGGAACCAACGGTTCCCCCCATTCTGTGGCATACTGGGCACGACTTCGCAAAGGTGATGGCATCTTGAAACAGAGTCGGCCAGTATAAGACACATTGTAGTACCTTCCATGCGGTCCTCTTCCCGGAGTGGTGTCCTCCTACCTCCATGCTGTGGCATAAAGAAAGGACACTCTTGTATTCCTCCTGAGGAATACACCGTCTCCAAACACAATCTGGTCCTTCGACGAAAAGGATCGGATCCTCCCAATGTAATGTCTAGCATCCGACTTCAGTCAGTCAATGTGGCTCTTGGGCCAATCTTCAGGAACCTTCTTGGAGACAAGATAGTTCATGATATTGGCATACCATGGGAATGAGTCGACAATAAAAATCAACTCGTCAAGGAAGGAGTCTCGAATCGGTGAATCCTCAGAAGTATTAAGATCTTCGAGACGGGAGAGATGATCAGCTACTACGTTCTTCTTTCCAGCTTTATCACGAATGTCCAAGTCAAACTCCTAGATAAGTAGAATCCACCTAAGAAGATGCACCTTCGCGTCCTTCTTTTCCATTAGATAACGTAGTGTCGTGTGGTCAGTCAACACAATTACCTTGGATCCGATTAAATGAGATCTGAATTTGTCCAAGGAAAACACTACCACAAGCATCTACTTTTCCGTAACTGTATAGTTACGCTGAGCGGTATCAAGCACCTTGCTTGCGTAGTGTATTGCAAACGGAACGCCATCCCTCCTCTTTCCTAGCATAACCCCAACAGCAAAGTCAGATGCATTCGTCATGATCTCAAAAGGCAGAGACCAGTCTGGGGCTTGTAGGATCAGGGCATCCATGATCATTCCTTGTAATAGCTTAAAGGCCTCAAGACATTTGTGATCAACAATAAACTCCATGTCCTTGTCTAAAAGCTCAGTTAGCGGTCAGGAGATCTTAGAAAAATCCTTGATAAATCTCCGATAAAATCTGACATGCCCGAGGAATGATCGTAGTTGTTTAATATTGGTTGGTGGCTGGAGTCGTCTGATCACATCCACCTTGGTAGGGTCAACCTCCATTCCTTTCTTGGAGATGACATGCCCCAACACAATGCCCTCTGTCACCATGAAGTGACTTTTCTCCCAGGAGAGCACCAGATTAACCTCACAACAATGTTTGAGGACTCGGTCCAGATTCCTAAGATAGGAATCGAAGGAATCGCCATGGACCGAGAAGTCATCCATGAAGACTTCCAGGAATTCACCGACCATTTCGGCGAATACAACAATCATGAACCTTTGAAAAGTACCGGGAGCATTGCATAACCCAAAGGGCATGCATCTGAAAGCATAGGTACCAAATGGGTATGTGAACGTGATCTTTTCCTGGCCTTCCAGAGCTATGGCTACTTGATTGTAGCCCGAGAACCCATCCAAGAAGCAGAAGAATTCTTTCCCCGCCAGTCTCTCTAGGATCTGATCAATGAATGGTAAGGGGAAATGATCCTTCTATGTCGCAGCATTCAGGCATCTGTAATCCACACAGACACGCCACGACGTGGGTACTCATGTCACGATATCCTCTCTGTCTTCATTGGTGGTCGTCTAAATTCCTGACTTTTTTTGGGACAACATGGATCGAGGCCACCCATTTGGAGTCGGAGATAGGATAAAAATGAAATCTGTGTTGCACCATTTCTCGATCTCCTTCTTCACTACCTCTCGTAAATTTGGATTCAACCGACGTTGGAATTCACGAGAAGTTTAGCTTCATTCTCCAAGTAGATATGGTGCAAACACAGAGCAGGATTTATTCCGTGGAGATCGAAAATGCTCCAGGCTATTGCCTTGCGGTTTTTCTCCAGGATCTCTAGCAAGCGTGATTTCTGCTCCTCAGTCAATCGTAAGCTGATGATGATCGGATACTTCTTCTCTTGTCCCGTAAGGAAGGCATACTTAAGTGTTGTGGGTAAAGGTTTGAGCTCAGTAATGTGTGGTCATCGAGGAAGTCTGGCTCAATCGTATCTAGTTCAGTGCTCGTAGTGGCTGGATCTGTCTCTGAAATTACTGCCACCAAGTCATTCGGCTCTAGAGTCGGATCATCAAAGGTCTCCATGAAATCGGTAAAAGCCATGTCCGACTCTTCATCCTCATCTTCTGATTGTCCTAAAGAGGGAAGGACTGACAGGCCCAGCTGGACCTCTAAGTCATCGAAGATGTAGGGGGATGGAAATTCTAAGCTATACTCGTTTTTAAGGACCTCGCAAACTGACTCATGCACAAGATCTTCTTCGGAGGGGAGGGACTCATCGGTGTTGGCTGGGTTCTGCCTCCATGGCCCAACAATGTCTACATGAATACAGTCTGCTTCGGGTGAAGAGTACTCGGTGCTGGATTCGGAATCCAATCTCTGCCATCTGGTCTGCTTCATCTCAAGTTCCTCATCTCCGCCTGGAGTTTGGAACTAGATTTTCCAATCTTATAATCAAACAAGGCCCCCGCTGTTCTGAGGAAGGGCTTGCCTAGTATGATCTGAGAATCTCTCCAATTACGAGGGGTTTCCATATCCAGGACGGTAAAGTCCACCATGTAGTGCCTGGGGAAGGAGACGTTGGGAGGTAGATGAAGAACAGGGGCCGTTGGATCTCACAATCCAACGACCTAGATTAGGGCGCATGTGGAGGGCTCGGATTAGATTAGGATATCTGATCCAACAGGTAGGGAGCGAGCGAGGGAATGCGATCCAGATACGATCATGGCGATCACATTGGACGACTGAGAGCACAAGGTATGTGGCACAAAAGGAGCGGACCGCGTGGTGGCCCAAGAGGGCACCACGTGGCCCAATGAAATTAATTCAGAATAGAAAAATAAAGAAAAAATCAAAAACAAATAATTAGAGGCTAAAATAGAAAAAGACAAAACATGAAAGTTGTAGATCTCTATGAGACAGTTTCATGTTGGTCAGAATCCAAAAGAGGTTATTTACACAAAGAAGAATTTTTGCGAGCATTTTTAAATGACTTAAAAATACTTAATTTTAAGGGTTTTTATATTTTTGTCTTTTTCATTTCTTTTTGAAACCAATATATACATAAACCTAAGTTTAGGAATTTTTATTAATAAATAAAATAAATAAAAGTGTTAATAATTAAATACAATAACTAGGGTTAGATATTTAGTGTCAATTACACGTAAATTATTTACAATATAATATAAGTTAATTTTAGTTAATTAATGGTGGTTTTATTGAATTGTTTAAGAAAGGGGTATAATAAATAGATTTTATAATGATGTATCTAAGATTAATCACCACTGTGTCTGGAGATAAGTACCTACAAACAATGAGGGTGTTACTCTCCCCAAAACAATGATAAGATCATTACGTTTAGTTTCAGATCAAGTGTGATTAGTAATCCCTTTTTTATTTGGTTATCACTTTTTTCCAAAGAAACTATCTAATGATTTTTCCAATTCCTTTATTTCCTAAGTGAGAAAAACAATGGAGGAGATTGGAAAAACCGATGCGATGAAAATCAATGATGCATGCAAGAGACAGAAGATGTGTACCTTGCGCAAGCAGTCTACATGCAAACTGATCCTCTCATAAAAATAAAGATAGAAAATAAACTAACCTAAATAATGCAAGAAAAATGTTCTAGTATTAACTACTATTAACGGGAAAGAATAGATTTATTTGACTAAGTCCAGTCCTACGATCGACTCTAAAGGAACATATATTCTTATTTAGGGGCTTTGGACCTAATCGATTACCTGGATCAACCAAGGAAGTAAAACCTTACTAAGGGCTCAAGAACAATAAAATTGAGAGAAAATAAATAAAAAATAAAGTCAAGAAAACAGAAATCGATGAGGTTCCCCAAGTGCACCGGCACTTGGTGAAATAGACCCCACAAACCATGAAGTATCTAATGTCCAAATAAAAATAGAAAAAGAGGCAAACGCCTAAAAGTTATTACAAATTATTACAAAAGTAGAATGGAATAAAAGACTAAAATGAAACAAAAAATATGTGCAAAAATAAACTGCTCCAAGCTGCTTCTACCAAGTCTTTTGTTCCTCAACTTATATGCTCTCTTGTTGCTCGATAAAGAAATGGGCCATCTCCGGCTCGCTCGGGTGCATCGGCGCTCCTAGGAATGTTACCCTCACTCATCAGGCCCTCGCAATAAAGGGAGAAATATATATATATATATATCAGAAAAAAATTATGAGAGATAATAAGAAAAAAATGGAGTAGAAAATAAAACAAACATACACTAAAACTAAAAATGTGGATATGTCATAAAATGAGAAGATCAAGAGAATGTAATCTCAACTAAATATCCAAAGTCAAATCTTGGGGGCTTTTAGTTTCAGAGAAATTGGATCCTTCAAGCATTGTATAAGCCCCTTAACGGCATGTGGTACTCGATATGAGTGCTCACTCCTCAAAACGAAGCAGATCCACAACTATGTATTTATAGAAATAAAAATGCTAAAAATAAAATTCAAGTATAAGGAAACAAAAATATCTATAAACACCAAGACAAGAGGCAAAGAAAATCTAACTACCTCAACGTGCCACCCTAGCAACGGCGCCATTAATTGAGATGAATTTTTTTCAGGTTTTAATTATTAAAAGAAAGGAGAAGTGTCGCTGCAACACAAAAAGAGTCCCAAACAAAAATTATTAAAGCAAGCTCTCAATCATAGAAAATAAAAGAAGAATGTAAGCACGAGAACCAGATTAGATATTTATTTACATGTATAGCATACATGATCAAACTCAGGGAGGCTACAAAATCCCGAGGGTTGTTTAAATCGAAGAAGGAATTAATGAAATAAATAGATTCTTTTTATTGCTCGATTTTTGGTATTTTTAGGAATTTTTAGATTTTTTACTTTTTATGGAATTTTAATTTTTTAACATTTTTATGGTTTCTAATTTCGCATTTTTCTAATAATGTTTAATTTTTAAAATTTTTATATTTTTAAAATTTTGAAAACAAGCAAACAAAAACAATAAAAACAAAAGAAAGGAAAGGGCTTTTTTCCTATTTTAAAGGAAAAATGACCAAAAGAAATCAAGTAAAATATTTTTGGGTTATTGGAAATATTATATTAAATTTATGAATTTTTAGATGTTTTAATTTTTAAAAAAAATAAAACGGGAAAAGATCAAATAGGAAATAATGTGAATGTTTTGTGATTTTAAAATAGAAAATAAAATAAAAAATATGTAAAATATATACATAAACAAAGGCTATTTTTAAAAATTTTCATAAAGGCATTTTATGATATTTAAAGAATTTTTCGTTATTTTATAAGAATTTTTTAATTTTTTATGTTTTGCTATTTTTTATTATAAGGAATTTTAAAGTGAAATTTATATAAAATTTAAAACAAATAAAAACATACAACCGTAATTTTTTTAAAAATTTTCAAAAAACTATTTTTTTAATACGGCAACAATGAGAAAAATATGTCTTTCTGAATTATTAAAAAAAATAAAATACAATAAAATTCAAAATAAATATTACTGGTAATAACACTACTTATGATGAGCTTAAGATGCTTTTTCGGGAATTTTTTAATACAATTTGAAATGTATTAAACACAATTAGTAGAGAAACTAATAAATTGTAGAATGGGGACTAAACTACAAAGAATATTATTTAGAGGACTAAGCAGGTAGAAGAAGAAAAAAGGAAAGGGTGTTACAGCAATTTCACCAAAACGGGTGTGTGCCAATGCACATGAGTCATGATGGCATGGACCTATTAGTTACTAATGAATTTATAGAGAGCAAACAATATAAAGAAACAACATGATTTATACTGCAAAATCACCAATGTCATGTGCTGAACACGTTTATACAATTCAAAAAGGACTGGATTACAATTAAAATAAAGAGTAGGGAAGACTATGCAAATAACCAATCCACTATAACAAAATACTTGTCCCTATAGACACTAATTTACAAAAAAAATAAATGACAATGGGTAAAGTGAAATTATTCACCAATACATGTATAGGTCGTGTGTAGGATGGATGGCTCTGATCTGATCTGGAACTGAGGATCGATGATCTGGAATTGTGGCTAATCGGATGATGATGATGATTGAATCTGGACTACTAGTTCTTGATATGACATCTCTTAATCTCGTTGGTAGAACACGGTTGAAGGAAGGCGGTTGTAAACTTCGATCGACTAGATATCGATCAATATTAATCACCTCATGTTGGTGGCTATAGGTTCCTGCCCTCTCCCATATCGTCTGATGATCTCAATGAAGCTCAATGGTGTCCAATCCTCTACCTGGGCGCTCAAGTAGTATGAAGGTGAAAGTGAAGCTCAAGTACATGGTTTCCTGCTCCATATGGATCCAAGACCTGCAGATGAGTGTAGTTTCTCGGAGCAACTTCTCTGACCACAATTATTAGCGGAAACAACCAAGAAAATAGGGAAGAGGATGGGGACTCTAACAAAAGTGATCAGAATGGGAGTCACAAATCCCAAATCCATTATGATCTGGGTTGAGCATGTGTGGAAGGAGATCAAGAAGGGGATAGTAGATGCGATGCAATGGTCAAACGAAAGGATAAGTGATCTGAGAGACATCGATCGTGCAGATCGAAGCTCGATGAGGATGATCGGAAATTACTATAAAAATAGAAATAAGGTGTAACATTAAAGAGCGAATTGATCAGAAAACTACCTAGGATTACCTACAGTGGAGTGAGAATGATAGTAGCCTCGATTCGTTATGTAAAATGAAGAAGGTTGACGCAGTCGATAGAGATCTAGCTACGTGCCGGATCTCATCTTCAAGCTACAATTCCGCACTCCCGATCACGGAGGCGAAGCATTCTCATCGCCTCTCACTCCTGGACTCGATCTAGGACGAAATCAAAGGTGGAAATGGATCGAGTTGAAAAAGTGGATCGGAGGATGTTTTATAGCATATGTGATGCAGGGAAATTTCAAATGTGCAATGCATGTAAATCGAGGCTCCAATTGCAAAATTATTAAATGGGAGGATGAAATCATTATTCGGGTCACAAAATTGGAAGAGGATTGGGGATGAAAGGATAAAGGAATCAGTTAGGAAAAAATAGGAAAGAAGCTCCAGTGAGTAGAATAAGCGGGTGTACCCAAAGAAGGAAGGGCTGACTTCGGTCAACGGACCTAGGTCTAGCCAATGAGAGGGTTGGGTCCGCTAAAAGACAATAGAATAACATAAATAGAATAAAATGAGAAATAAATCAAAATAAATAGATAAATGAATTTAAATAAAAAAATAATATAAATAAAAAATGTTAATAAATAATTATAATTATGGTGATTTTAATAAATTTAATAAATTGAATGTGTAGGTTAAGAAAATAATTACCTTTATCCATACGTATTTTTACCTATATATACAACACATTAATTTTTAATAATTTATTTTTTTATAAATAATTCTATAATTAATATTTTATTTATTTACAATATTTTTTCATAATTTTATTTATATTTTTATTGTATTTTTATGACATAATTTATTAGGTTAAATAAATAGGTATATTTAAAATATATACATAATAGTACATATACAATATATACAATATTTTTTTGAATTTTGATTTTTGTAATTTTTACATGCATTTTTATTCACTAAAATACAATATTTAAAATTATTTTAAGATACAATATGAACTGATATGTACATAAAATAAATAAAAATAAATGTACTCACACAATATATAGTAAAAGCACAACACACTCCAAAAAACCACATTTTACATCTTAAATCCTATTTTAATGAAACCACTTTCATTTTGAAGCTTAATTTATTCAGAGTAATCATAAAAGTGAGTTTTCTTTATTTTGAGTTTTTATGGAGAAGATATGGATCTAACAAGTATGATTCTTTGGGTTTTTCTAAGTGTGATCATTTACACTATGTACATTGAATCTTCTTGCAATTATTTATGTTATTTACAATTTATATTTACGTACAAGTTTCAATAAGAAAATATTTATTTAAGATTAATTAAATGATAAATAAAATAGAATAAGGAACTATATACAAATTAATGGTGTATGTGCAATGATGAATAGAGATGAATATACAACTGGAATTAATTTTTTTTCCTTTACTTTTCTACAAGAGGCCTTATCTCCCCCTTACTTTATTCATTGTCGATCAGGTCAAGTCTTGACCTTCTCTTGGAGTCAGAATTAGCTTGTATTTATTGCATATATACAATCTTCATTTTTCCTTTATTTCTTCATTTTTTATTTAAGGTTAAAAATAATGATATTTATACAATATATACAAAAGAATAAAAAAAATATAAAACAAGCATTTATTAATATTTTCATGTGTTTGAGAAGGTATTTTAAGCTAAAATAAATGAATAAAGATGATGAAATGTAGATTCATCACATACCAAAAGCCGATTGACCGAACTAGTAGGCCATCCTCTAGATTGAAACACAAAGGACAGGTCACATCCTCTAGTCGAGTTGCTAATGGAGGGGAGAAGCACTCTGAAATTCCTCCTCTCCTCACTTCAGATTCTAGAAAATCACCTAATTAAATATCCATAGACATGGATCTTTTTGAGGACTCCTCACTAGGTTCCAGTAGACTGATTGGAGTAGTTAGATATGACTATCCAGACATCTCTTCACCAGAGTATTCGTCATCTAAGGAGGAGTATGATACCGAGGTAAGTGAGCTCAGTTCCGAAAGTATAGAATCATACCCAAGTGAGCAACATGTTAGTATTTTAGTGCTCCATG
The DNA here is from genome assembly GCA_037367405.1 of Ottelia alismoides. NCBI lineage: Eukaryota > Viridiplantae > Streptophyta > Magnoliopsida > Alismatales > Hydrocharitaceae > Ottelia > Ottelia alismoides. The sequence continues at coordinate 410,039 of JAZKJV010010975.1, read as the reverse complement.
ATTTTAAAGATAACACACACAAGTTTATATGGTAGTCTCTCACATATTCTTTGTGATTGCAGGACTTCAAGTGTAGATCTTAGGCAACACGACTGTGTCTAAGTCATCGTTCTGAAGCAGAAGCAGATGCTCACTTTGTTATTTATTGTTCAAACGACTTGTAATAGGTTTTTTGTATTAGATTGAAAAGTTGAAACTCCAGCAAGATTCAACCAAAAGTTTCCTTTCAAAAATATTAGTTTTCGATGATATGATCGGTTATATTTTTCACCTTAGTCGATCATACCTTATGGATCTTATATTTTCATTGATCAATCACCACTTGTCGATCATGTTTTTTGACATTATCGATCACTACTTGAATTTCATTTAAACGACATCAACTAATTGATTATATCTTTTATGTTTATCGACCACTTATAGTTGATCAAGCATACTCATTCACCTGATCGATCACATTAGAAAATCATCTTTGGTTTTATACCATTTCTGTTTCCAACGACCTCTTTTCTTGAGCTCCTATATATAGGATCACATACCCATTGTCGAAACACACACCATTTGAGTAATCACTCTCACTTTCTCTAGAAAAAAAAGAAGCTCTCTTTGAGTGATTCCCCGATATTCTTTCTCATGTTCATTGATTCATTAGATATTTCGAGAAGAATATTCTTCGTTGAAAAGTTGTGAAGCAAGTTGTCTAGTCCAGTAGTTTGATTCGCTCGTAACTCTTCAAGTTCTTCAGCATCAGTCATAGTGCTTTTGGCAACCTCATCTCAGTATGGTGATATTTGTTATTTGTTTGCTATTTCTTATTTACGTGTTATATCTGATTTATAATTGTTTATGCTATTTTTGATAATTATTTGTGCAATCATACTCTTATTGGTTTATCTCAATATATCATTTCTTATTAATTGAAAATTTATTCTTAATATCTGTGGAGATAATCTTTTACATGGGTATTGCTTTATCTCTTTTCCAGTTAACCACTTTTTGCAGGATCTTAGGTCTCTGATCCTAAGTGAGTAGAGAAGCTCTTGTACGTAAGATCTCCAAGGAAGCACATAGAAAGTTGAAATCTCGCATGTTCTTCTATTTATGCTACAGTGTATGATTTGTAGTGTTGATCTTGGTGTTTGAACCAAGATTATAAAGCAAAATTTAGTAAACAGTTGAGATATCCATGTAAATATCCTGAGCTTTAGTGAAGTAGTTAATTAGCTTGGATAATCGAAAAATCTCGAGTCAGGAAGACTCAGGTTGTGTTTTTTACCCAAGTGGATTTACACATAAAAATATTGTGCAAGCGTGTTGATTGGTCTGCTTGATTATTATCTATATGCTTTTTGACTATTCCAAGAAGATTTTCAAAAATGCCTTGAACTACTATTCAACCCCCCCCCCCACCCTCTAGTGGTGTCACTATCCCATAACTCACATTTGGTATCAGATCTTGGGTCAGTATCTTGAAGTAACTACTCGAAGATACATATGGCAACCACAACAAGCAAGGACTTTGAGAGGCAGCTAACTGTCAAGGCACCGTGCTTCAAAGGAACAAATTACATTAAATGGAAGGCATGCAAGCAGATCTTCTTAGAGTCTATAGATATTGATGTATGGAATATCATACAATTAAGTACACGAGATTAGTTGCATAAACTATTTTTACTAACGTTAATAAGAAGAGGGATACCTATAAATCAAAGGCAGTGAATGCCATCTTTTGTGCCATCACACTAGATGAGTATAACTGAGTATGAGCCTACAAGATAGCTTACGGGATATGGAATAAGCTCAGTGTCACGTACAAAGGTACGACCATGCTACATGAATCTCATATCAGTCTATAACAATAGAGATGTGAGCTCTTCAAGATGGAAAGCGGAGAATCCATCATATACATGTACATAAGATTCTTAGCACTCATCAACAATCTCAGGATTCTCAAAGTTGAGATTATCGATGAAGAGCAAATAAATAAGTTGCCCAGATTCCTCACACGGATTTGGAGCACTACTACGACTGTTATCAAAAAACCCAACAATGTCTATACTCTTCCAATTAATGAGCTAATAGGTGAACTCCTATCCTACGAAGTTGAGAAGACTCTGTTAGACATGTGAGCCCAGGACAAATCATTTCTACAATAAATGTTATTGTAATATTTTTACATATCAAAAGTTGTTGGTTTTTCACCCTCAATCTGAGACTAATGAATAAATACACTTAGAAGGTCCCTTAGTACAATTAGGGTTATGTACCATGGCTATCTTGATAATCATTCAGTTGTTGATCCAATGGTTGGATCATAGAGGTCGGTCTTGAGATGATATCTGAAGAGTTAGATTAAGGACTCAACTAGCACTATCAAATGATTGTCAAGAGAGGATCTCCAGCATGAGAAGGAGATGGCAATCCTTACTCCAAAGGATAATATCTGATCGATCTCGTGGTACAAGTCCTCTGCATAGGAATAAAGATTTGGAGGTGTTGGATAAGTTAAGTCAAAGAGTTGACCTAACAAGATCAAGATAGCCAAGACCTATATCGTAAGTTGTCACGATACAAGCATGCATCCTCGGACTGAAGACAGATGTGTTACTATATGTCTGAGTATGTACAGTAAGCAAACCAATATATTGATGGCCTACTCAAGGTCTATACACTAATGAGATGGAATGCATACAAGGGCATATGAGTAATATGATATCGTTAAGGGAACATACAAGTTCACTATTGAACCGGAAGACGTGGCATCATTCAATAAATATTGGGACCAACCAAATACCATTGATGGTCATCTTGCTTTAGAAGCATGACAGGATATGTAGGTATGATATGTGATTTTGGAAAGCATATGCTCAACGCCAACTCCCAATAATCGACTGATAAACTTAATGATACATCTTGGAGAAGTGAAGATTTCCTAGACTACCCTTGTTAATTCAACCGTATTAATGATCGAATTAAGTTTTGCCGTTCGTTGCAGTTGGGTAATCGAGAACTTGTCAAAAACCACTCAGATCAATGTTCAATTAATTTCAAGCGACAAATTTATTTTACTTGGGCAAGCACAAGGTCGAACTCAGGGAGGCAGTTGTCTCCTTAGGTAAATTTTCAGTTAATTTCGATGTCAGATTTTCAGAAGAATATTTTTGGTCTTTTTGTGATTTTTTTATGCAACTATGAAGACACAATGCAATTTCAAGCCAAATTTTAAGTTAAATCAAGAATGTTAATCAAATGAAGTCCAAAATTAATGAAACTTAGCCAGAAAATGATATGTGATGAGACAAGTTACTGCAATTTTTTGAAACAGTTGGACTCTAATTGAATTAAATATGAATTTAATATGTATGCATGGTAATTTTTGCAAAGTTAATTTTAATAAATACCAAAGAACATTATTTTCAGGTACAAAAATTATCCTAGGTGTATCTATGTTATATGAATCCAGGAAAATTGATAAACCTAATAATTGATGTAAATTGAACCTATTAAAAATCAATCTAGCAAAAGACTAATTAATTTATTCAGGCCTCGATATGCGTGCAAATGGTTTGATTTTTGGGCACAGTGTAGATCTACTTCACCTAAGTCTAATGTGATTTTATGGTGATTTTCGGATAATAAATAATTTAATAATAAATAAAAGGCACACAGTGGGCAAATTATGTCAAATTCCATCAAAATAATATTATTAAATTAAATGAAGCTTATAAAAAATATGACACGTGTTCACATAGATAAAGGACAAGTTACTACAACATGCAATTTTTGTAATTTAAAAATGATGAGAAATGGACACCTAAATAAGCGTGCAAACACGGGGACCAAAATACAAAAAAAAAATAAAATTGCTTAAAATAAAATATGCATACAGGGACTAAAGTGCAAATACCTATAAAGCTGGGGGTATGGATGCAAAATTCCCACTAGAACATGTGCTCCTCACGTGACGTGCCTTACAGGGATTGATTTGCAATTTTTGAAACTTGTAGGGGCCTCTATGAAATTTACCCAGTCCTCACGTGAGGACACATGAGGTACTAGGCTCAGGAGACATAGGAGGCTCGGACGGAGGCTCGGGAGGCTTTGGAGGTTTGGACTAGCTTCGGTTGCTGCTTCGATTGCTCCGAGCCTAGGGTCGGGGAAGAGGCTCGAAGGCTCCACGTGGCGAGTGTTGGGCCATTAGATCTAGAGAGATCCAATGATGGCGAGAGCTGGATGCATGACGCGCCTAGGAACTGATATATCAGGATCATCCAACGGTGGTGGTAGCTGGCGACGTGTCGTAAAGAGGACCGTTGGATAATGGTGATCCAACGGCAGCTGTGCATCATCTCCTCCGGGATGCCGCCTCCAGCGGCGGACTTGGTGAGACTCCGGCGAGGTAGTCCTGGCTCCGCCGCCCTTCCCCGTGCTCGATGAAGCTCACTGGAGACTCCTAGAGGGCTCGGATCGATCGTGGAGACGTGGCGGAGCATCTGGAGGTCTTGGATGAAGCGGAGGAGGTCTGGAAGCTGGAGTCGATGGAGCTCGAAGAAGCTCTGGTGAAGACTTCGGTCAATGAAGATAACGTGCCTGCAGGGTTAGTTCGTGCCAAAAAGATAGGCGCTCGTGCTCGTGGGGTGCAAGGGATGTGCGGTGAGGCCTGGGAGTAGGGTGAGTAGCGGTCAGTGATCTTCCTCCTCCGTGAAGGAGGAGCTTTGGTCGCAGGAGATGCAATGTGTTGTCAGGACGAAGGAAGGAGTGTACGAAGATCGGAGCTTCAAGGCGAAGCTTGGTGGATGGTCAACGGAGGGTGAAGTCTATTAGAGAAGGCGGAAGAAAATGGAAGAAGATCGAGATAAAAATAGAAAGAAGATCGAAGAAGAATGGATGAAGCTACCTGGGGTTGGAGGCTCGCTGAAGTGGCTCCATTCATCGCTCGAGGGACGGTAGAGGAACCGAGCTCAAGCAGCTCGTCGGAGGAGCTGCAGCACGGTGGGGATACGCCGGAGGTGGAGACCCGTCGTCGCTCGCTTACGCACTCAATTGTTGTCACCAAAGGGCAGCTCAGAGCTTTAGGCTACCTCTCTCTATGGCAGATGGTGTAGAAGTTGGCTGGAGATGGAGTATTTATAGAGAATAGATGGAGGTCCAGGCGATGGAGGTGTGGGGTTCGTGGGGTGTGTGAAGCGAAGAGGAAGGGTGTCATTGGGATCATGGGTGCTGGCGAGCATGGTGGAGGTCGGGGCTACGTCATGGAGTTGTCAGTGAGTGGAAATAGTGGTCATGGTGGCGCCAAAAATAGAAAGGGGGAGGAGGCGTCACGAGGTGGGGTGACGTGGGCGAGGTGCTTGCGGAGGAAGAAGACGACTTCTGGACCATTGAATCTCATGATCCAACGGCCAGAAGAAGGGCGTGAGAAAAGGTCCAGGATTAGATCCTGGTGATGCAATCGAAGGGCGACAGTGGAGCCACGTGGTGGAATGGGGACGCGATGCTGAAGGACGATGGGGATTGAATCTGAAGCAGGGATCGAACGGTTGGAATCTTAGCAGAGATAAAAGGCTGAGATGGGGGCGTCTTGGGAACGATCCAGTGGTGGAGATGTGGCCACGTGGAGTGCTGTGAATGAGGCGGATACCAATGACGTGGATGAGATCTATAACGAATATCCAAGGGTCGGAGTTGAGGTGGGGATGAGCGGCTTGGATCTGAAGTGTGTGGAGGTGATCGGATGGCTGTGGAGTGTGTTGCGTGGCGCAATGAGATGAGGGCACTGGTGAGCGGCCCAGATGAGATCTTGTCCCAGATCAGACGGCTGAAATGAAATGAGGCGTGAATGACCACGATCTGGAGAGAAGAGCCGCCATCGGATGGTGGAGGAAGAGGGGTACGTGGCGCGTAATGGGTAGGGCCGCGTGGTGCAACCAGAAGGCGCCACATGGCCCAATCAGAGTGATTGAGAAAGAATATGAAATAAGAGGGAGGAAATGGCTGACTTTGGAAAAACTCAAAGCATGAAAGTTGTATATCTCGATGAGACCTACAAGTTTCATGTTGACCAAAACGGAAACAAGGGCGAATAAAGTACAAGGATACAAATATACATACATATAGTATACAATGGGGGCCCAAAACTCAAGTTTTGCATACGAGCTCTGATTTAAATGAAATGGGTCTCATTTTGAAGGTCTCTGAGTCTATATTAATTTAAAAGTGAGTATACCTAGATCAGAGGTTGTATGAGAAATATGTGCATTCTAAGGTACATGGTCTCCAACTTGGTTTGAGGTTTTATTTGTCAATTTTACAAGTTAGCATTTTTTGGTATTTTCCTTGTATTATTATTAGTAATATATACAACATAGACTATGCATGAATTTGGTGGAGAGTTATTTCTAAGAAATTAGTAGATCATGTTCCATGGGACACCTATGAAGAAAGATTTCGATCTCATTTTTGCCCCTCCCATAGGGAAGAATTGAAGAGGAGGGAGTTGGTTTCTCTGATCTAAAGATCCAAGACTATACGAGATTATCATATTCACTTTGCCAAGCTACTACGCTACTCCCCAACTTTAGAAGCTTCACCACAGGAGTGTCTTACCAAATTTGTTAACGAGCTTCAAGGAGATCTTAAAGAGAAGCTTGTGGGTTTTAGAGTTGTTACTATAGATGAAGCAGTGGGCATCGCCTCTCGTATTCATATGGAAATGGATGAAAACATCCAAAGAAGAAGCGCCCACTTTACTGGTGTACCATCCAAATGCAAGGCGAACCATAATAGTATAGGTTGTCACTATCATCCAGCAGGCTTGAGTATAAGCTTGCCACAAACCTTAGGCCTGGATCTGTCAGGAAGAGAAATTTCTCTAGACCTCGACTATACCCTCGTGACTTAGCAACGGGATCTAGTACCTCTGTGGTTATATATTTAGCTCAAACGGAACATGTATGTGTTACTATTGTCATCAAGACGGACACTTTAAGAAAGATTGTCCACAATTAAGAGGTCCGGGGTTAAATTCAACCCCGACCATGAGTGTGACATCTATCCTGAGCAATGGATCAACACATAAAGGAAGAAACGGTAGAGGTCAAGGCTCACAAGGATCGTATCCTACGTAGAAACCACCACAAAGATCTGCAGGATCTAGCTTGCACATTCCCAATAGCTAGCTTATGCCATCATTGAAGAACAAGCTTACAATTTGGATATTGTCGTGTGAAGTACCGTTACTATCCTTGGTCATTTCATGCTTGTCTTGTTTGATTCTGGTGCTTTACATTCGTTCGTGGCTCGACATCAATTGCTCACTTTGAGAAAAATCCTGATAGAAGCACAAAACCCTTATCTGATTAAGGGACCAGGAGGTCAAGTATTTATAATTCAAGAGATCTTAGATGATTATGTGGTACATATTGCAAGACATCATTTACCTGCTTATCTGCAACTTATTGAAATGAATGATTTTGACCTCATCCTTGGGATGGACTGGTTGTAAAGGTATCATGCATGCCTTTATTATTTCCATAAGATAGTAACATTATACCTTCCTAATTCCATAGATTTCCAGATCAATGGAAGATGTCTAATGAGGACATAGTTTATAACTCTACCTTGAAGGCACAACGATTATTATCACACAGGTGTCGAACATATTTTTGCCTACTATCTACCACTACAGAAATAGAGCGGGTGATTGAATATGTGCTTATAGTACGTAAATTCCCTGATGTTTTTCTAGATGAGCTAATTGGATTTAAAATCTCTCTTATACATGATATTCAGTCAATCCTTATTTCGTTATACCCTATGGCACCAACTGAGTTACATGAATTAAAGGTGCAACTATAAGAACTCCTGGATAAAGGATTCTTTCACCTAGTATATCACCATGGGGTGTACCTATGCTTTTTGTGTGAAAGAAAGACCATTCACGATGACTATATATTGGCTATTTTGACAGTTATATAAAAGGACAATAAAGAACGATTATCCTTTGCCACAAATAGATGACATTTTTTTCGAATACAAGATTCCACTATATAGTCTAAGATTGATCTAGGATATGGATACCATCAGTTAAGAATTAAAAATTCAGATATTCCTAAACATCCTCTCGTACTAGATACAAACATTACAAGTTCTTAGCCATGCCTTTTGGTCTAAAAAATGCACTAGCAGCCTTTATTTAGTAGAGATGGGTCGGAAGATGATAAGATAATCTTGTGACATTAATTTAATGTATTTATCATTAAATATTAATCTTGAAAATTATAAAGTTGTCCTTATTAGATGATGATTCATATATCTATACAAATATTTGACAACAATCAACTATTATTGAATGATTACCTCGTGACAATCCTAGCTTGAAACTACAATAGTTGTAGTTCAATACTCACATGCAAAAACAACTTGTTTGCTTGATATGACTAGAAGTTTAGGGAAATTAAAATTCAGATATCTAAATTTCTGGATGATAATTTATCATACATGATTTAAAGTTCGATAAAACCTCTTAGTACAATTTATACAACCTCTGTTATCCGAAATTGGAATGGTGATGGTTTCTAGGCATGGATATGCTAATGGGATAAGTAATTCTCACAATAATATGCATTTGCAGTGGAAGCGCTCCCTGTTAGCATAATTTGGACAACCATGTGGGATCCGTTTCAAGGAAGGGTAGCATGAGAAGTCTTTACGTACTTTAACAACTAAATTAGAATAATAATAGGTACTAAGTGAGGGTGTATACCATATAGTAATATCAAGCAAAGAAGTTATTTGTTGGTTGTGTGGATTGATGATTAATTTATTATAAATTATTTTAAAAAATTAAAATAAATAGACTATTATTAATAGTACTGAAACTCCCTTGGAAGGATTACTCATGAGAATTTGATTCAAAATGATTAATCAAAATTTGAATGGGATATGGAGGATCATAAAATGATAGCCATGATCTCTCGTTAAGGCTAAGAGCTCCATCGCCATGCATTGTACAACGAAAACATCTATGCAAAGTCATAGCTTTAACGTACAAGTGCACATGGATCAGGCTCTTTTCTTCTCAAAAGAGGCAAGATATATGTGTAGTGACCCCCAATATTGCTCCTAATATAATTGAGGTGGTATTGGATTACACATATCGAGTGCTATTCATGTTGATGGTTGGTTCAATTAAAAACGAGTCAACATCACCTTATGGGTGGTGGGCTCGAGTGTCAAAGATCTAATTAAGAAATGTAACTTAAAATGGCAAGAGGTAATGAGTTTCGGCTTCCTTCACCTAAGTTGCATTTTCTCATAATTATTGGGGTGTAAGAAAGATGGAAGGGAGATCCTAAATCATGTTAGATATATAGTGGTAGGTATATCTCTTACTTTGAAAGTTTGAAAGGGAATTAGCTTTCACAGTATTAAAAAGCAAGACAACTTTGATTTAAAATTTTGTAATCAAAGAAATAAAATATGAATGTATAATTACTTATATACTCTAACAAGTATTTTTTAAATCTCAAATATGAAATCTATGAACCCACTCAGCAAGATTCTAGATATCAATCGGTTGACCACACCAAACTATTCGGAATCGCTCCGAAACTTGGATCTTATTTTCTCTACAGAGCGCATCGGCTGTGTGTTGACCACGAACAAGCATTTGGACCCTGTGTCAATGGAATAATTAAAATTTAATGAAAAATATGATGAATATCATTCATTGGCTTGATGATATATAGTGGGCTCTCTATCCAATGTGCTTCAGAAGCAACATTTGTACATAGATGGTGCCCACGATATAATGTTGAATGAAAGAGATGTTCGGTGATGTAAACCGCACACATCATTAGAACCTTATGAAATATTTAATTTGCTATAAGATTCAGGAGGGACCCCAATTAGAGAACATGTAATCAAAACGTTTGGTTACCTCCTTGAGCTGGATACCCTTAGGGTGTGTTTGGTTGCCGGGTTACCCCAGGGTAAACTAGGGGAGTGTAACCAATTTTTGTGTTTTGGTGTTTGGATAGAAGATTTTGGTTTAAGAGTGTTTCTTGTGATATGATTTTATTGAAGTTTGGAAAAGTGAGTAGTTATTATGATGTAATTGTATTGATGTTTGAAAAAGTGGGTAGAAGTTGAGTATTTTATAATTTTTAAATGATATGATGGTATAATATATTATTTTTTTGGAATGGTCAAAAGAGATGATTTATTTAATGTATTAGAAAAGAGATAGTGGCAGGCCTCACAAGATAAATAAGATAAGCCCTTCAAATAGGGGGTAACCCCCATGCCGAACGGCTCTTAGGGTACAAATGGAAGCAGATATATAGTCTGACTTTGTTCTATTATTTCTGGCAGTCTTTCAATAATTTTATGTTATTGTACCACATGAATAAATTGAGATTGACAAATGTTGAGCTCATATCTTCATTGAAGTCTGTTGAGGACATCATGAAGAAGGAGAATCCTGTAGGCAGTGGAATGGTTGCACAGGTTAAGGGAAAGCATGGCCGAAAGCAATGGCCTAGGAAGAGTCTGACCTGGAAAAAGAATAAGAAGAGTCAAGCCATTGGCCCATCCTCTCATGCTTCCATACTCATAGCATCCAAGAAAGTTGATGTATGTCATCACTGCAAGAAGCTAGGGCACTAGAAGCATAACTATCCAGTACCTAAAAACCATTGAAAAGGGTTAAGATATAGCACCAATACATACATACATATGTGTGTATGTGTGTATGTATATGTGTGTGTGTACTTTTTCATTATTGAAACCAATTTTCTCATAGGACTAGAAGGTAGTTGAGTTATAGATTCTAGTAATCATGTTCATGTATGTAATTTGCTGGATCTATTTTTAGGAAACTAGAAAGCCTGAGTAAGGGAAGATAGTCATCTAGATGGGATCTGATGCAATTGTTGCAGCAATCACCATCAGGACATGCAGACTATCATTATCTAGTGGAAGAGCCATATTACTAGAGAATGTCACTATATTCCAGATGTTATAAAGGAACCTATTATATGTATCTAAGTTAGTTAGAAATGGATATTCGATACTATTCTGTGGGTAACTTATCAGAAGTCATTATGGTAAACATACTACAGATGCTCTTCTAACTCGTGATGGACGCTTTGAATTCCGCATTGATGAATGTATCATGAATGTTACTCCCACAGATAAAAACCCTAAAAGATCTAGAGAGAATGGAAATTATTTAACCATGATTTGGCATCAAAGGCTTGGCCATTTATCTACTGATAGGATCAATAAATTAGTAAAATATGGACCACTAGATTTTCTAGAGGTCTAAAATTTACCTTCTTGTGAACATTGCATTTGAGTTAAATTGATCAGAGCACCCGTCTAAAATAAGGGTACACAAGGTGAGAGTATACTTGACCTAATACATGCGGATGTATGTGGTCCTTTTAATTTCGTGATTTGAAATAGATATCGATACTATTTAACATTTATTAATAACCACTCACAATATGGGTCTATCTTTATATTACATCATAAATATGAAACCTTTGAAAAGTTCAAAGAATTCATGGCTTTAGTTGAGAATAAAAATGATAATAAGATTAAACAAATTCCATATGATCGAGGTGGAAAGTGCCTCTCAGATGAATTCAAGGAATACCATAAAGAGAGAGGAATTGTATCCGATCTCACTCTCGGAACTTCCTAACTAAATGGTGTTGTTGAAAGATGCAACATAACCATCATGGATATAGTCAGATCATTGACGAGTAAAGCACATTTGCCTCTTAGTTTCTCGCAACAAGACCATAATGGATATGTAGTAGAGACAGCAATATATATCCTAAATAAGATTCCTAGCAAATATATACCCAAAACCCATCATGAGCTTTGGTTTGGAACAACTCCCAGTATTAGACACTCGAGGATTTGGGGTTGCCTGGTCCATTCCAAGAATGTGTATACAAGTAAGCTAGAATCTTGTACTACAGAGTGCTACTTCATTGGTTATATAAAGGACGGTATTGGATACCAACTTTACAATCTTGAGACTCAAAAGATATTCGTCTTTATGGATGTGAAATTCTTAGAGGATGACTTCCTTAAAGGTCAAGACAAGAGTGAAGTAAAGGAACTCACCAAATCCTCCAAGGTTATTGAGATTCCTGAACAGAAACTAAAGATATAACTTAAAGATGAAACATTCATACCTCTTCAAAGGAGTCCGAGGGTGGTTATATCATCTTAAAGGTATGGATTCCATGTATCATTAGAGTCTGACAATGATCGGACTTCATTTTATGAAGCACTCATGGATCGTGACATGGATAAAAGGATGCTAGAAATGAAGTCTAAAATAGACTCTATGCATAAGAGCAGTGTATGGACCCTAGAGGATCCACCTAAAAGGGTAAAAGCCATTGGGTGTAAATGGATCTTCAAGTGAAAGAGGGGACCTGATGGGAAGGTAGAGACTTTCGAGGTACGTCTTGTAGCCAAGGGCTACACGTAGAGAGAAGGCATAGAATAAGATGAGACATTCTTTCATGTGAATATGCTTAAGTCCATCATGGCACTGCTAACTATAGCTGCACATCTTGACTACAACATCAGGCATATGTGCATCAAGACCCCATTCCTCAATGGATACCTCGAGGAGGATATCTATATAGAGCAGCCCCAGGGCTTCATAGCTGAGGGCAAAGTGCGTAAGCTGAAGAAATCTATCTATGGGTTCAAACAAGCTTCTCGTAGCTGGAACGTCAGCTTTCATGGAACCATAAAGAGTTATGATTTCTTTCATAATCATGATGAACTATGTCTGAACAAGAAGTTTAGTAGGAGCACCACTGTGTTCATCGTGCTTTACGAAGATGACATCCTTATTATTGAGAATGATACATGAATGATGATTAGTGTTAAGATCTGCATGTTCCATACATTTAAGATGAAAGATCTTGGAGAAGCCTCTTACATCTTAGGTCTGAAGCTGCTCAGAAAAAGATAAAAAATGATTTTAGAATTATCTCAACATGGGTACATTAAGAAGATCTTGGAATGATTCCATATGGAAAATTCCAAAAAAGGCTTCATTCCCTTATGATTGTTAGTATCTTGATTGCATACTAATTATATCATTATTTTGATGATAGCAAATCTTTATGAGTACATATAGCTCTGCAAATTTCATGGCAAGTTCGCTCCAAATTTGAAGCACAAAAGTTGTGTATAAGTTGAAAGCTATTGATAAGGCGAAGAAGAAGAAATAAGACTTTTGTATTATTAAAAAGTCTAATATATATATATATATATGCAAGTGCATTATGTATGCATATTAAGTCCAAACAATTATGATTGATCAAATATTTGACATCAACCATTACCAACCAATCAACCCACTTAACCTGATCAATCATCCATGATTGGCCAATTGCCTTTTATGATCGATTACAATTTGAATTCAGGCTCCCAACATATATGACATGATCGATCACCTCAACCTACATGATCAACCAACTTTATAGGATCGATTACCTTCCTTGTACAATCTATCGTGTGTATCAAATCTTGATTATTTCTTTCAAAATTTGTTTCCAGCAACTATGTTTTTTAGAGATCACCCCGACCACTATAAAAAGACTCTCGACACATTGTTGAGAACATACATTCCAAGGTAAAACCTCTCTTTCTCTGAAATCTCTATTGGAGGCCGGCTCTTTCACCCTTTACTTCAAGATCACATCTTAGAAGCCAGTCATCTACACGTCAGTTTGCAATTCAATTATTTATTTTAGCATGCATTTTTCTAGCCTCAATATTCGCATTGCATATTTATATTTGAGGACATATATATATATATTATTGTAATATTTTCTTTACCAGCGTACTGTAACACTTGTGTTTTATCAAAGGTGTACAAAGGACTTAGTGTTTTAATCCAAGTTATGGGAAACACTAGTGTGTGATCATCCGCGGGGAAAAAACTCAAGATAGTGGAAAAGTTGATTAACTCTATAAATCGAGAAATACCAAATCAGGTGACTCAGGTCGTAGTTTTTACCCTATGGTAATTCAAAGGATAAAAAGATAGGATTCGAACTTCTCCCTCTTTTTAGTAATGAACAAAAAAACATAGACATTCGACCCGAAAATGGGGATCGAGTGGGGGGTCACAGGGTTTCCATCTTAAAATACATGTCCCTTGTTTTTATTGTTGTTCTGTGGATCGATTTCTTATATATGCGGTGATTATTAGTTGTGTTAGCTATTTGTTGGCCATAACATTTTATTTAGTGATCCATAATAACTCACATTTGGTATCAGAGCCTGGTTCGCACAGATGACGTCACTAAAATCTATGTTATGGATGCCATCACGAACAAAAACAAAGGACAATCCATGGTAAGACCTTCATTGTTGTTGGAAGATCTGCATTCAGATTCATTTGGAAAGCATGGGATACGAGCTCTGTCGAAAGTAAATATCAAAGATCCAAGGGAACCATCACCACTAACAAGAAGAAGAAACTATAAACAAATTATTCCAAGGGGATGAACAGTTTATTCTACGGATTGAGCATGGAAGAATTCAAATGAGTGTACGCGTGCCAATCAGCCTATAAAATCTAAAACCCAGTCACATTAACTTATGAAGGTACACCAAAACTGAAAGAAAGTAGAATCATTCTATTGCAATAAAGATTTGGGTTTTTCATGATGAAAGATGAAAAAAGAATCAGTGAGATGTATGCTGAATTTACAGAAATTGTGAACTCACTCTAAAATTTGAAAGTGGAGCTAAAGGAAGCAGTGCTCGTCAAGAAGCCTCTTAGATCACGTACTACAGAGTAGAGGACCACAACTACAGTAATTAAGTAAGCAAGTGATGTGGATACACCTCCTTTGGATGAGATAATTGGAAAACTCCTTACCTAGGAATTTGAGAAAGAATAGAAAATGGAAGCTAGTACATATTCAAATGATCTAGCAGCTTCAAATTCTAGTGAAGATTATAAAGAGGAAGAAACAATTTTTATCACTCGCTATTTCAAGAATTATTTGAAGAGGAAACGTGAACTGAAGAGAAAAGGGAAGGGAGCAAAAATAGTTATTTGTTACCATATCAATGAAAAAGGACACATCAAATGGGAATGTCATCTTCTCAAGGCAACAAGAAGATATGTTCGTACAAAGAAAAAGGCTCTCGCTATATTTCAAGAGACTCTAATACAAGTGAAGACGAAGCATATGTTGGATTTGTCGCCAATCATGATTCTAGTAATGAGGAAGACAAACGAGATGACAATGAGGTAAACTTATCTTATGATGGATTATTTACTTCTTTTCAAGAATTGCATGGTATTGTTGAAAAATTGATGACTGCGAGTCAACTTTGGAGTTGGTATTCTTGCTGAATAGAGGTGTTGTGAGCTAGAGAATTAAAAAGTAGGATACCATGGCTTATTCGACGACAGAAGATGAGTACATTGTCAAATTGGATGATGCAAAAGAGGTGGTGGGGTTGCTCAACTTCATCTTGGAGCTTGGCATATTTACTATGGTACTCGCATCCCACAGCTCTATAATAAAACAGAAGTCATAGTTCAAATGAAGGAATCCATATGGCATCGAAAGTGCAAACATGTGGAAAGGAAATACCACATCATTCATGAGATACAAAAGCATGGTGATAGCATCATCACCATGATGGCCGCAACCGATAATGTTATTGATCCCCTTACCAAACCTTTACCTCAAAAGGTTTTTGACCAACGTGCAATGAATATGGGTTTAAAGATTGTACCTGAATGATTCTAAGGATAGTGGGAGATTGTTAGACATGCGATACTAGGGTGAACCATTTCTATAATAAATCTTATTGTAATCTTTTTACATATTAATAAAAGTTATTGGTTTTTCACTCCCTATATGAGATTAATGAATGAATGCACTTATAAGGTCCCTTAGTACAATTAAGGTTATGTACTATGATCATCTTGATAATCATACATCTGTTGATCCAATGGTT
The DNA here is from genome assembly GCA_037367405.1 of Ottelia alismoides. Classification (NCBI taxonomy): domain Eukaryota; kingdom Viridiplantae; phylum Streptophyta; class Magnoliopsida; order Alismatales; family Hydrocharitaceae; genus Ottelia; species Ottelia alismoides. The sequence goes on along the minus strand of JAZKJV010010975.1, from coordinate 394,013 downwards.
GGATCATAGAGGCTAGTGCTGAGATGGTATCTAATGAGTTAGATTAATGATTCAACTAACATAATCAAAAGATTATCAAGAGAGGATCTCTATCCAGAGAAGGAAACGTCAATCCTTACTCCAAAGGTTGAAATCTGAGCAACCTTATGATACATGTCCTATGCCTAGGAATAAAGATTCAGAGGTGTTGGATAAGTTAAGTCAAAGAGTTGACTAAATGAGATCAAGATAACCAAGACCTATATCATAAGCTGTCACAATACAGGCATGCATCCTTTGACCAGAGACAGATGTGTTACTATATATCTGGGTATGTACATTAGGCATACCATTAGGTTGATGACATGATCAATGTATATACACTGATGAGTTGGTGTGCATATAAGGTCACATGAGTAATACAATCTCTCAAAGGGATCATATAAGTTCACTACTGAACCAAAAGACATGATTACTCATAATATATTGGGACCAACCAAATTCTAATGATGATCATCTTAATTTGGAAGCATGAAAGGAATTGTAGGTATGATATATGCTTTTTGAAAGCATATGATCAATACCAACTCTCAATGATCGAATGGGAAACTTAATGATAAAACTCTGAAGAAGACAGTTCAAATATGATCAGAACTTCAGGTTTATTCTAGGTCTTCCGGTATGCATGATGTACGGGTATTAGGAATACTTGAGGGTTATGTGATCTTAATTGATTGTATAACAATGATACTTCCATTCTGAGGGAGTAATGAAACATTTTTGGGTTTTAGTGACTCCAATCAATAGACTAGTTATCCATTCTTGGTCAAAATGTTGGAGATTGATCTGAATATGAATCGGATGCGATGAGAAGATTGGATATTCTATCTGACTAGATCAGACATCTCTGTGAGGTCATCTAGATTAGGATATGAGATTAGATCATAGTATCCAAGTCACTATACACGGAATATACAGTTTCTTTGTCCTTTTTTCTCCAAGTCTCCATGGAGAAGGCATGATGTTCTTGAAAGAGTTCAAGAATAGTGCTAGTGTTGACAATATCTGAATATTAGAAAACTGATAATTCAATTAGATTTAATTATCATTAATAATATGTATACGATTCGCATTATTTAAACATGTGTGGAGAGGCATTTAAAATAATTAAATTGGATGTAATATCATGGATAAGATTAATGTGTAGATAGCAGTATCCATAATAATCATGGATATTGTGGATGTGATCTGCAATATCATAGAGAGGTTAATTATGAATAAAATTCACAATTTATAAGTTAATGTGAATTGAATTCACATTGTACAATTAAATGCAAATGTGATTTACATTTATATTGGGTGTTTTAATATGATTCGTATTTATCAATGGCGTTATTTGAATTGTCACAAAATAATTTAAATATATTTTAATGATAATTCAATAAATTAAATTATTGCATATGTAGAATATTTGTGGACATTGAGATCTGGATAGGAAAGGATGAGAGCCCCTTCACTCCTAATAAGGAGTGAATGTCCATGGTGGAGACACCATGGTGGCCATCCACCCTCTTTAGGAAGGAGGCTCTCCTATTTATTAATTATTTAATATGAAAATTGATTTTAATTTAGATAATTTTTTGAAGAATTTCTTCAACTTATTTTCTTGAAGATTATATGTGATCTTGAATATTGCAACATAATCTTGGCCATTGATTTAATTTGGAGTGCATCCTACCTATCCAATTTTGTATAAAATAACGACTAACCCTAGTATTCTTTTACACAATTTTAACACAGTAAGTTGAATCAATTTTCGTAACAACTCTCTCCCTCTCTACATGTACTCTCTCTCTCTCTATCAACTCTGTGTGGTCGTCCACTAGGGTTTGTTGAGATCCTGATCGTCATCGCACTACCATCATATTGTTGGACTAACTGCATTTGGATCTCCATCTTCTTTGATGCATCGTGCTCTTGAAGAAGGTGGTGGATTTCATATGACAAAATCAAGAGGTTCCCCGATCGAATCATCGCTTTGGATTGTAGGAAGCATGCATCTCATTCGCGTGATCACAAGTGCTCTCTACGTCAGATCAGACTTGACATAAGAGGTCTCTTCTCAATAGGCTCGTGGATCGCAATCACTCTTCAAGAGGTAATCCTATTACTCATGTGATCTTGATGAAATGACATATAAAATTTTCCCATGTCATGTGGTTTCATCGAAAAATTTTAACTCCCGATGCTCTATGGACTAGTATGACTAGTTGACCTAGATCAGATATGATTCAATCTTCATGCTTCTATGATGCACGAGGTGTAATACCTCAACTTCAGACTCAGACAGTCGAAGTAGACACATAAATCAAGAGGAAGAAGGGGATTGCACTTCAAGCGACATAATCTTCCTCAGAAAACAACTCAAAGGATGATCTAGCCATATTCACCAAAAAAGTTCAAGAAGTTATTCAGATGAGACGATGCGAAGAAAGGAAGCAATCAAGAGTGTTTCAACTACAACAAGAAAGGAAACTTCAAAAAAGGTTGCCCTCTCCTTAAAGGAAGTAGTATACAAGAACCTCGAAGTCACGATTCTCGCAATGGAAAGAAGATAGTGAAAGATGAGTAGAGAAAAGTCACAGACACCATCGCAAGTATGCAAAGAGAAAAGCCTTCACAACTACTTGGGATTCTTTTGACTCTAACACTTCAACATCTTTTATAGTGAATAAGATGATTCAAGTAAAGAAGAAGCCTTGCTCGGATTCATGACTCTCGAAGGACAAGAGATAAATTATGAAGAACCATCTTTACATGAATTACAAGAAGCTCTTTCTGATTTACATAGCTTAGTGGTGAAACTAAACAAGGAAAATAAGTTTCTAAAATTAACTGCTCGCACCACATCAGAAGATCATTCAAAAGAGACTCTCTCTAAAAGATCACATTAGAAAATCCATATCTGGTTTGTCTCTTTCTGAAAAACAACGTGAAATCAAATTAAATTGTTTAAGATAAACATAGATAATCTAGAAACCATTGTAGGGAAGTAAAAATAAAACACGCACACCCTAGTAATTGACCTATCAAAATTCACTAAGGGTATGGAGAATATAGAAAAATTACTAGGAGGAAACTATCAAAGTAAAACTATGGGTTAGGGTACGGCCAGAAAAGGGTAGTTGTTCTAAGTCTACTAAACCTACAAAACTTGTGCAGTCTTCTAAAAGGATCAAAAGTTAAAGCTAAAAAGGTAATGGAACCAAGGAGTAATCCAACGAACCATACTAACACTCCGAGGACCCGCAAGAAATGGGTACTAAAGAAACCAATAAATTATTTTTGCAGAAATCATGGTTAATCAAAGGAGACAATTTGAACAAACAATCATATTCATGCCATATTTCATAGGACATCAAGTGAGATCACACTAACAAGTGGATCATGTACAACGGATGTTCACGGCACATGACTGAAGACAAGGGTCTCTTCCTCAACATCAAGGCCAAAGCTGGAGGGTTTGTCATTTTTAGCAACAACCTCACAAGTATGATAGTTGGTGAAGGTACTATCAAAAACCCTGGAACTTTTATTAGTCGTGTTAACCTTGTCGATAGATTGAAACACAATCTTTGCATGTGTCTGAGATATATCATAATGATTTTAAAGTTGTGCTTTCTTATTCTGGTTTTGAATTTCTTAAGGAAAACCCACTAGACTTGTTGCATAAGGGAGATATGCACAAAAGCTTAAACATACTTAGATTCGATTAGTGTTCATAGGTAGATTGTTTCCTGGGAGCACAAGAAGAACCTTTACTCTGGCATAAAAGATTAGGTCGCATTCACTTTAACTTAATCCATAGAATTAGCAAACATGACATGGTTAAAGATCTTCCTAAACTATCCTATAAGAAGGTAAGCATGTGTTTAGGAAAACTTCACATAGAACCCATAAAATCAAAGAAGCACATTAGCTCAACCTGACTATTAGAGCTTTAAAGATCTACCATCACTAAGTTAAGAAGTGATCATGGTAGCTTGAGAACCACAAATTTTGTGATTACTATGCTAAGGTTGGGATCGATCATCTACATCCATAACATCAGCATAGAATGTCGTAATTGAACAAAAATCACACTCTTTGGGAATGCGCTCATATAATGTTATGTGAATCCAATATGCCTAGATATTTTTGGGCAAAGGCCATAAACACAGCTGGCTATGTCTTAAAGTCGACTTCTATCCGACTAGGACTAAAGAACACACCATTTGAGATTTATTCCGGATGCTCACCGAGGATAGAATATGTCTTTGTTTTTGGAAGCAAATGTTTTATTCTTAGCACTAAGGAAAACCTCAACAAGTTTGATCCAAAAAGCGAAGAGGGAATCTTCTTAGGTTACTTATTAAGAAGTAAAGCTTATAGGATATTTAAAAAATAACTATCGTAGAAGTGATCAACATTTCAATTGATGAGAACTTTAGCAAGACTCCACAGAAATAGGAAATAGACTTTCAGGAAGATGATCAAGTAGATCCTTCTAGCGTCCCTAATAATAGTGACTCTCATGGTTACCTAAGGATTTTATCTTTGTTAGAGACCACCCACAGGAGTTGGTCATCGACGACATCTCGAAATGAAAACGAACAAGATCGCACTTAAATTCATTTATGTTATCTACATTTGTATCCTTAGTGGATCCGAAGCATGCTGACGAGATTGGCAATATTGATTCTTGGTTAATGGTAATGGAAGATGAACTTGTTCGATTTGAGAAAAGCTAGTAATTGGAGCTTGTGCCCAAACCCAAAAACCACACGATTATTGGAACCGAGTGAGTTTTTAAGAACAAATTGGATGAGTCAGGGATAGTTGTCAGGAACAAGGCAAGATTTGTTTCTCAGGGATATACTTAATAGGAGGTCATCAATTTCAATGAAACCTACACATCCATTTTAATGATTTAGTCAATCAAAATGCTACTAGTTTTCGCTTGTTTCAAGGAAATCAAGTTGTATCAAATGGATATTAAATCACCTTCTAAAACGACTTCATTAAAGAAGAAATTTGCGTCGAGAAACCACCCGGTTTTGAAGACCCCTCGACACCAGAGCATGTCTTCAAGCTTAGGAAAGCCCTTTACGGACTTAAGCAAGCTCCTATGACTGACTCAAGACCTTTCTACTCACCTTAGAACTCATAGTAGGTAAAGTAGATTGTACTTTGTTTGTGAAATTTATCTTATATGATTTACTTGTTGTGCAAATTTATGTTGATGATATTGTGTTTGGATACACTAATGCAACTTTTTGCAAGGATTTCTCTCAAGCTAAGCAGGACCAGTTTGAGATAAGCAAGATGGGAGAACTTAAGTTATACTCAGGTTTGCAGATCAACTAGATGGAGTATGGTACTTTCTTTTCATGACAAAAATACACAAAGGACCTGTTGATGAAGTTCAGGTTTGATAAAGTTTCAGGGAAGTCTATGTTGATTGCTCTGACAGCTCACCTTGACCTTATCGAGTCCGGTAATCTTGTCGATCAAAGGTCATATAGAGGTATGATCAGTTCTTTGCTTTATCTAACTCTGAGCAGACCTGGTATATCGTTTAGCATCTGTTTAGCTGCATGTTTTTTGTCAGCATCAAAATAAAGTCACCCGAAAGCCTAAAGATAATCTTTCATTGTATTGTTTTTACAAAAGATTTAGGTTTATGTTTATCTAAAGATGAATTCATTAAAATTATTCACAAATAGTGATGCAGGTTATGCTGACAGACGTACGAATAGGAAAAGTACAAGTGGTGCCTATCAATTCAAGGAGAATGCCCTTGTATCTTGATTTTCTAAAAAGTAAACTTGTATGGCACTATTAACTAATGAGGCAGAGTATATAGCCACATCTTTATCTTGTTTTAACAACCCTATATGAAAAGCACTTTTTTCTAACTATGCTTTGGCCTTTAGAAAGAATAGAATATTGTGTGACAACACTAGATTTATTAACTTAGCTAATAACCATGTCAACCTCTATAGGACTAACCACATATATGTTATACATTGCTTTCTTAGAGAAAAAATGTCTTAAAAGATGAAATCTGTTTAGACTACATCTTGATAGATAGGTAGCTTGCATACATTTTTATAAAACAATTAGATGCATCTCAATTTGAGTTCATTACAAGAGAATTAGGGTTAAGCAAATTGAGTTATATTTATTGAATTTAATATTAACAAATAAGAACTCATTTAATGCACATTTGATCGATTATTTGAAGTAGGCTAATCGACCACCTTTGATCGATCATCAATATGACACCCATCGATCACCCATGATCGATCGTATTAGGGTACTGATCGATCATCTAGGAAAATTTTGAATTTTCAATTTTCAATTTTTGGTTCCCATCTAATTTTGTAAAGGACACCTAGGTCGTCACCAAGCTTTCCTCTACAAATCTATCGACACCATGACATTCACAATACAAGATACATCTTTTCTACACTTTGGGAAAGAAGGGCTTCAAAAATCCTTAGAAATCCATGTTTTAATCTCATCCTAATGCTCCTTTCATCCTTTAATAGAAACCCAGAGCACCTATCTTGTAACAAACCCTGAAGAGCGAGAAATACCACCCAAAAAGCAAGTTTTCTCAAACCAAGCGCAAGTCTGATCGATCATAGGACAGGATCTGATCACCCATGATCGATCAACAACCATGACCCGATCGATCATCTGTAGTGTACAGTACTTATGCTCTTACTATTTTCCCTCTCTTTTCTTAGATTCTTCTCATTTCTAATCACCTCATTGGTTACAAGAACCTGTGGGCATCCTACGATGGAACCCAAGATGTCTAAAGGCACTTCCTCCTCCCAATCCGTCTCCGTAGAAGTTTAGATCTTCAACTATTCTCGTATACACTTCATGACCTCCTGACATAACTCGTGGTCTATTTTTATCAACCACTTCTCGGATATTCAACATGAACTAAGGAGCCTACTTTATCCAATGATGTTTCAAGGACTTGGAGACTTTCTAAATAGATTCCATCTCTCCACATGTCGTCATCGAGTTCCACATGAACCTTGAGGAATTGGTGATGCCAACCGCTATTGCCTTAGGTCCATTGTAAATAGGATCACCTTCTTTGTTGATCCTTCAGTCTTCTCAGCCATCCTAGGTTGCCCCAACATTGTCCCAACCATCTTTGAGGTCTTGTACATCGTAACCCAAGATGAGCTGATAGAACCTTTGATGCATGTACAAAACTTCACGGAGCCTCTCATAGCCTCGAACTTTAGATCCCTTCCTAGGTTCCTCAACGGTGTCTTCTCTTGGTGCTTTTCACAACCTGGAGTCGAACCTCACTCACATCACTCTGAGTTTCAAGCCCTCATTTATGTTTTTTTTTCAAGTTTGTCCATTTAATTGGTCTCACTATCTATGTCACATTCTGGATCAGCCCTCTGAGCCAACATTTCATTAGGATTATTGGTCTCCCACATCCTCCAACACATTGGAGTTCGCATTCCTCGTGATCCAGCCAGATAGAGAGGTTTTGCACCGTCTACTAATCAAATATAATTAGCAATCTTTGCCTGGCCAAGTATCTCTCAATCAATAATCAACCCCACAATTAAATGCAGTTCATTCAAGTGTAAGATATGAGTGAAAATTTTATTTTATTTAACTCTACAAAATGTATGTATAAGTGCAAGTATGTTGAGTGTCAAACTTTGGGGAGCAAATTTGTACGTGGTTTATTATTCATAATTATTGTAGAAAATAATTATTTTTGTATATACTTCTTGTTTTTGTTTTTCTTGTTTTTATGCGGGTTTTTAATTATATTTGATTTTCATGGATTTTTAATTATTTGATATATTTAAATTTTTCATTTTTTTTTAATTTTTATTTTGTTTTATATTTCTAAAAAAATTATTTATTTTTTTAAATATGATATCTAATTATATATAATAATATAAATATTGTAAGTAATATATAGTGTATATAGGTAATATAGATATTTATAATTATAAATAAGTCAAAATATATTTAAATTTCAGAATAAAATTTTTTTAGGTTTTTTCATTGTTTTTTATCATTTATATAATTTTCCAAATTTTTTTGAATTTTTATAGTGGAAAATGTATCAAAATAGTGTAAAATAAATATTCGAGCTTGATTTAGGTTTCACATATATAAATAAGTCCAAAATAAATCTAAAACTATATTTAATATATATTATATATAATAAAGAAAATTTACAAAAAGAAAGATATATTTTTGGAATTTTAGATGATTTATGCTAATTTTATAAGATTTTTAATTTTTGTGAATTTTATGTTTTGTATTTTTTTAGTGATTTTGTTGTGTGTTTTAATATACTATAATATAGATACTATATTTTTTAGAATTTATGGAGTGGGATTTATCATTTTTATGAATTTTATATGCTAAATAGAGCGAAAATGTGTGTTCTTATATTTTAAAAAATAGGAAAATTACTTAAAATGTAAAATAAAATTCAAGCATGAACAAGAATGGTATCAATCACTTAACATAATTTTCCTACAATTTTTATAGCAATAAAAAAAATAATATGCATAAAATACAAGAAATAAAAATGCCACCATTACAGAGACTTGTTTGCAATTTTAACAAACTTAACATTCACTTACAAACAGCTCTAGAAAATATAGGGGCATATATGTAAAATTTGTAATGCCTTACATGGCACTACACATGAAGCTGGAGGACCAAAGTGTAATAACATGAAAGTATTAAGTTCTCTTTGCAAAATATCTGAAATACTTTATGCTTGATTTAATATTTACACAACTAAATAATAGAACAAAAAAGAACGGGGGTATCTGCACTATTTACCCAAACAATGCACATGTTGTGCACGTGAGGCACGATCGAGTGACGATGAGTGGTTCTTGGAATGCCACGCATCCTCACTTAAGATCATGTGGTCCTGGACGTGTAGCGGTTCATGATTAATCAACGCTTCATATTAAATCCAGAGCGCCTCCTTGATCCAATGATGATGGAGATATGAGGAAGAATAGGGAAGACCATTCCATGTTCTACTTTGATCAGCAAATGCTCCTCAATCTGACATTCCTTCTCCTTGTTGATTAGCCCAAGAGCTTCTTGGGGACCTTTCACAACATCAAATGGGTTCCAATAGGACCAGGCCTCGTCCGAGGAGGCATGGAGGCTTTGTTCATCTTAGCACTTAGGACTGAGTTCATCGGTTGTATTCGATCTCCATGTAGCTTAGTTAAACTTCCACATAGGGATTGAGAGCTATGATCACGACCCGGAATAGAAGCTGATATCACATTGGGATGAGGTAGATTGGATGATCTCTAACAACGTGATTGATGGGAGATCAATTCTACGATCTGAGTAAGATCAGGTTAGGTGAATGGATGAATTGCATGGAGAAATAAAGGGGGAATATGATGAGATGGTTTGTGGGTCAGAACAAGGGGAGACACGATGGACAACAGTGGCCGGAGCATAGTGTTCCGGTGAATTGCGAACTGGAAATTAAATTCTAAAGAACATGGAATAACATGAAATGAATTGTGAAACTAACCGAAGGATTGAAATGTGATGTGAAACACTCAAGTAAACAACTCTGACCTGATCTTAATGACCAACAAGTAGAACTTCGCAAAGCAAACTCCGATGAGGTGGATCGGCTTCCTCCTACCACCTTTGTCCACGTCGATACTAGCAGGGTGAAGCTGTTGTCACCAACTTACTCGCTTTGATCTGGATTGGCATTATAGGGGGCTAGAAGAGGGTCAAAATGCTTAAAGGATATGAGAAAGTTCCTTTATAGACTGGAAATGGTCATCTTGTGAGGAAAGTAGTGTGAAGAGGATGATGGGTAGGTGGAGGCTATGGTGTGAGCGTGGAAGAAAATGATGGGGAGTGCAGGAAGGTGAGGAGCTCGAGGGAGATGGAGGCATGGAGGAAGCAAGGTAAATAGAGAAGGAAGGAGGTCAGCGCTCTGACAGAATTCATAGGTTCGAATGGTACAGTTGACCCACAGGTCAACAAAAGCCAAGTCCTTATTGGTCCATGGGGACCAAGTCAGGATAAAAGGAAATAGAAAATACATATAAATTCTATAAAATATAATAAATATTTTATGGAATAAAACTCAAAGCTTGAAAATTGTTTGTAATTTAATAAACTATTTTTTTATTTTTATAGCATTATTTGTTGGAGGATAATTTTTACAAGTACATATATATGTATAATTACCTATATTTTACAATATATTTTTATTTAGTATTTTAATAATTATTCTCATATTCATATATTTTATATATTTATAAATTTTTAAATACATATTTACATATTTTTTATTTTATAATTTTATTTACACATATAATTAAATACATGTATATCTCATACAGGTATAGTATACATATATATATATTAATGTGTTACTTATTTTAATGTATTTTTATATGTTTTTATATTTACTTTTTATATATGTTTTATATAATATATACACTTATTTAAAAATATAAGAAGAGTTAAAATGTAAAGAATAAATTATATTAATGTTATACAGTACAATAATATCCCAAAAAGCCAGCTTTTGGATACTGGCTCTATTTTTAATAAAACCATCTTCATTATATAAATAATTTAATTAGAAATACAATGGAGGAGAGTTTGGTTCAATTTGAGTTCATATGGAGTGGATAGTTAAGTGTGAAGTTTGGTTTACAACTTTTTCATCTGAGTGTACAAGTTGTAATGTGCATGATTTTTGTTAGCTATTATTTTTGCAATTTCTATATATTAATATGTACAAGTTTCATATTGAACATTTTATTATTTGAGGTGTGTATAAGTGTAAGTAAATTGAGTCAAGATGGCTATATACAAAGTAAAAATTAGGGTTTTATGTACAGTATTTGGCCCTTACCCCCTACTTTATTCATGGTCAGCCTAGTCAACTGACTTGGTTTCAGGGTTTAGGATCACTTAGTATCTTTGATAGTTCATTTAGTTTCCTTTTCTTTATTCTTTAATTTTATATTTAAATATAGGTGTTTATATAATAATCATACACAATGTTAGAGTGTTAATTTGAGCAAGTTAGTTGTGATTACATGCATTTAACTAGGATTTCAAAGATAAAATAAAGGAATAAATGTAGATAAATGGCTATTCATCACCCCCCTATACTTACTGCCGCTAGTCCCTAGCAAACACTTATTAGAAGAATAAATGATGCAAAAGAGAAAGAGAAAAGGAAAATAAAGAACTTAGAATGATAATGATTTTTAAACTTATCTTAACAAAATAAAAGTTTGGCCCTCGGTTAAGATATTTGAATTGTTAGTTTGTTCGGAACCTTATTGGGAACTACACAATCCTTTGTTTAGTTCGCCTCAACAACCAGGTCAGAATAAGTCATTTCATAAGCAAACCCTTATGACTATGAGCCTCACTTGTACAGTATATGCGAATGTAGCTCTTCTCATCAAAAATTGCTAGAAAAAGTCTCCTTCAGCAATATAATTGTAATCCCCAATTTAGATACTCTTTCCTCGAGGATCGAGGTATTTCCTTATAATTTCAAGTACAACGGGCTCAATAGGAGGGGGTAGAGAGGAAGAATGGATTGTAACCACTGTAGTCACATATTCTGTGGAGCTTGACCGGTGTAGCCAAGTCTCCAGTTGTAAGCAACCTTGAGATATTTGACTTTAAAGTATTATGCCATGCGTATTTGATACATAGCTCCGATGACATAGATTTTTCATTAACTTTTTACCCATTTATTCTTTTGGAGTCTTAGATTTAATACATAATTTTTTTATGTACTAATATAATAGCATTTACATAAGTAACTTTTCCTCTTGAGCTAGTAGACTATCATTCTTTTGAATCCTTATTGCAATCCATGACATCTTATCTTTAGATGTCCATGCCACTAGATGGGGTTGGGGGGCATTGGTCGCCTATTGGTGCGACGTGTATTTGCACACGTGTGCTTCTCAAGCTAAAGAATCCTGCCCTCACCACCTCATCAGAGTTGATCTGAGTGCAGAGTGCTTGTCCAAGTTAGGTCAATATAAATAAGAGTCACGTGTGCACTTCGAAATGCTCTACATATGCTAATTAAGATGACATGTGAACATAGTCTTGTAGACTAAAAGATTTAAGTCTCATTGACTTGAAAAGTCTTAGTACAAGTTCCTATAAGGTTTTTTGTGGTATTAAGTAGATTAAGGAAGGGACCAAGCTCCAATCTTCAGATTTTGTTTAGACTTGTTCAATTATCAAAATTATTTAGAAAAATGGTTATGTAATGCGGAAAATAATTTTCTGAATACTTTTTCTGATTTTTAACTTTTTATGGAATTTTTCAAAAAATTTTGCAATTTTTTAATGTAATTTTGAAAATACTTTTTTCCAATTTTTTAGGGATTTTTTAATGGAGCTAGTAAATTGAATGTATTTACATATTTACAAGAACTTATACGTATTTACAAAGAATTTTTATGCAGGTATATACATGTTTTATCTGAAGAATTTTCACAAGGATGTTATCTACAAGGTTTTCAAAATAATTTGAAATATTTTGCAAGAATTTATCAAATATTTTAAAAACTTAATTTTGCGAATAACTTTACAGAAATTTTTGAAAAATATTTTTTATAAACAATTTATACAAACTTTTTACAAACATTTACAAAAGAATATATTTTTAAAATAGTATGAAAACATTTTACAAAAAATCAAAGGTTTTCTAAAGAATTTTCAATATTTTTACCACCATTTTCTAAATCATTTACAAATAAGTTTCAAGCAATTTTTACAAACAATTTTCAAAAATTTTATACCATATTTACATGAGTTTGTTCGTTATTGTATTTGTTCATAAACCCTTACCCAATGTAGTATATTAGCCATATTATTGAAAGTACAGAAAGTATGTGTTATGGCTAACGTATATATGCAATATATATGACCCCCATATTTAACTTGAACTATGTTCTATAGTGATCAAAGAGCAATAAAGGAACATGTAACTCATGCTAAGTATAGAAAAATCTATACTACAATGAATGTTAAAAGAATAATAAGTCAACCATCCCCCTAGACTTAGGATCAACTAATCCTAAGTATGGAAGATTGTACACAAAGTAGGGATGATAGAGTATTAGAATATACTATTAATCAACGACTTGTCTTGTCTCCCCCTATGCTTAGGGTAAAATATCCCTAAGAATAGAACTGATTATGAACAAGTTAGAAGACAAGCGAGGGAATAATGAAGAATAGCTAAATGCACTCATCCCTCCTTTACTTAGGATCTAGTCGTCCTAAGTATAACACAAGTGAATGGAATGACTGAATACACTAATGAATGAAAGAATTGAAAAAGAGTAAAAAAGAATCAATCAATTTTTTTTGGTTTGTGCATTGTCTAAAACTTCTAATGTTGTAGTTGGAAGATCTTCTTTGAATATCACTGATGACCACCCGATCAACTAGGGTTAAGTTAATTATGCAAACATTATTGTGACTCTAATCAATAAGGCAATCAATCGAGAAAATAAAACACTAAAGAATCAAATAATGAATGTAAGTGGTTCACAAATATTATTTACCTGGTATAGAAACCATTGTCGAATACAAGGAGCACAATTAAGAGCTAAGTAATCGATTTCAAAATATTCTTTATTATTTTTAGTGGTTTTAATTTTAAAATTTTTAACTTTTCAATGAGAGAGAAGTATGCACAATTGATAAAAACACGCAACAATGCTCTTTTTGTATTTTCTAAAGGGGCAAAAATACTCAGAAAATTCCAATAAAAATATTCTTGGACTTTATATGTTTTATAATGTTTTTGGCAATTTTATAGAATTTTCAGATATTTTTAAAATTTTATAAAAATAAAATAGTGATGAAATAGACAAAAAATGAACAACCAAACGTAATTTGTATATTAAAAATAAATAAAGTGATGAAAACTCCTAAAAGTGATTTTTACTATAAAATATAAGCACATATCTACAAATAGGGACTGGAATCACAATTTTTGAAGTTTCAATGATTTTATATAATTTTTATGAGTTTTATAGAGTATTTAGCATTTTTTTATCTTTATAAGATTATTTTGAGCAAAAATTATACTGGAGCTTAAGGATAACAAAAGGCAACTACTCTATTTTTTTTAGATTTTTTGATATATTTAAAATTTTTACGGTTTTTCTAAAGCAAATAAGATAATTTTTAGGGATTTCTGAATTTTTAATACTAATAAACAAATGAAAATCAACAAGCAAAAATCACCACAAATAAAACATGCAATCATATACCACATGTAATTTTTACGCAATTTTGGAGGTTGATTTAATAATTATTACATTAAATAAAAGACAATTAATCAAAAATAGTGTATAAAGACCTCTTTGTAATTACTTTATACTTAAGGCCTTCTGGAATAACAAAATCTGAAACTATAGAGAGTCGTGCAATTTGTCCATACAATACATGCGTTGTACGTGAGTCAGGAAAACAAGGGCATAAATGCAAATATCAAAATATAACATTCATCAGAAACTTATGAAAAGTTCAGGAGAAAACTTGCAAAAACACTAAGAAACACATGTCGGCGCACGTGACTACAATTCAACTGGACTAAACAACAGATATAAAAACTACAGGGGTCTTGTTGCATAAGTTGTCAACTACATATTTTAATTATTGGACTAGAGCGAAACAAAAAGACATGCAGGGTAAAGTGGAAGTATATCCCTGATGGCATGTGAGTTGCGCGTGGGGGCTCCGACGGATCTGATGGCTCTCTGCAAAAGGATCAGACGTCTTAGAGTATGTCGGTGATGTACGGTAAGATCTGTTGCATCAAGTTTGATCTAAAGTTTTGCAGGGCCGGCAGGAGCATGCGGTGTATATAGGGTCCAGATATGATCTAAGGGTCATAATGAGGCGCTAACAAGTGGCTTGGATCGAATATGGGGTGGTGACTCCAGATTGGACGGCAAAGGAAGAGGCTGGACGAACTCAGCTCGGTGAACTTCGACTGAGCATGGAGGGGGATCCACATCTCTGATGAAGTCGCTAAGGGGTCCAGCGCAGTTGTGAGGATGTTTTGCGTCAGATGGGATAGGGTATTTGATGGTCAGACGGCTGGGATAGTGGTGCTCCACCTAGAGCTACTCCACCTGAGCAGTAGAGTCTCTGGTTGGGTTTCCTCACGTGTATCAGGACCTGCAAAGGGTAGCGGACTTGGAGACTTGGCCCCGGTTTGGTTATTACATGGAATGGTTAAGAGAAGTGATGGGCGAGCGAGTTGGACCTCCAGCGTACAGGGAGATGGAGGTCAGTTATTAATCTCGATCGACCTATCGAGTCTAAGGGGATTAGGTCTCGAGGGAAGATGTGAGGTGGAGTCATGTGCAAATCGGTGCGACAAAATGTGTGAGATGGGGCTCCGACCCGATGGCTGGAGCTGATGAACTGCAGCGGTTAATCGAAGTGAAAATGGATGTGTGATCGAAATGAGAAGTACATGGGTATGCTATCATGATCAACGAGGCGAGGTGGAGGTGAACGAAGAGGTTATGGCTTGGTTCTACTGCAGGCGGCAGAAGAGGCTAATTGCAACAGAGTGCTCCGACCACGAGCGAGTTGTAGCCAAACGACAACCAAATCGAGCTTCGAAGGGGTCCTTGTTGGACATGCGAGCCCACGGTGAGCCATTATGCAATAAATGTTATTGCAATTCACTCCTTAAAACTGAAATAAAGGGTACATAATTTGCATAATAGGTCCCTTAGTACAATTAGGGTTATGTACCATGGCCATCTTAATGATCATACAGCTGTTGATTCATTTATTGAATCATAGAGGCTGGTGCTTAGATGAATATCTAATGATTTAGATTGAGGACTCATCGAGCACCGTCAAGTGATCGTTAAGAGATGATCTCCATCCTGAGTAGGAGATGGCAATCCTTATCTTTAAAGGCTGATATCTGACCGACCTCTTGATGCAGGTCCTCTGCATAAGAATAGAGATTCGGAGGTGTCAGATTAGTTAGGTCAAAGAGTTGACTTAATGAGATCGAGATAACCGAAGTCCTATATCATATGTTGTCATGATATAGGCACGCATCCTCTGACCGGAGACAGATGTGTTACTATATGTCTGAGTATGTACATTTGGCAGACCAATAGGTTGATGACCTAATCAAGGTCTATACACCGGCGCGCTGGTGTGCATGTAAGGGTATATGAGTAATATGATCTCTCAAAGGGAACATACAGGTTCATTCACTGAACCGGAAGACATGAGCTCACTCATGAGATATTGGGAAGAATCAAATTCCGTGCGCACGGTCGTCTCGCTTTGGAAGCTTGACTGAATTTGTAGGTTTGATATATACTTTTGGAAAGTATATGATCAAGACCTAGGTATGATATATGCTTTTGGAAAGTATATGATCGATACAGACTCCCAATGATCGAATGAGAAACTTACTGATAAAACCGTGAAGTAGACAGTATAAAGTTGATCCAATACTTCGGGTTTAGTCTGAGTCTTCCAATATGCAGGATGTACAGGTATTGGGAATACCTGAGGGTGATGTGATCATAAACGATTGTATAACTATGACGCTTCCATTCCTAGGGAGTGATGAAACGGGTCTGGATTTTAGTGACTCCTCTCAGTAGAGAACTGATCTGATCTTGGTCCAAATGTTGGACATTGATCTTAATGTGATTCGGATACAATGAGAAGATTAGATTTACGGTCTTGATTTAATCAAGCATCTATGGGAGGCCCGCGATCTGGATTTGAGATACGATCTCAATATCCATGTCACTATACGTGGAACAATACAATCGCCCTCTCTTTATCTCCAAGTATCTGCGGAGAAAGCACATTATCCTTGAAGGAGTTCATGGATAATTCTATTGTTGATTTATGTATCCGAGCATTGAGAAAATGGATAATTAAATGCGATTTAATTATCGTGATTAATATGAATTTGATTCATATTATAAAGAGAGCTATCTTAGATAATTAAATGTGATTTGATTATCAAAGATGTAAATAATGTGAATATGATTCATATTATTTGAACACAAGAGAATAGAGATCCAAGATGATTAAGTGTGATTTAATTATCATGGATATGAATAATGTGGATAGCAATATCCATATTAGTCATATATATTATAAATATGATTTATAATATATAAGAGAGAGATGTTTGTAATTTACATTTATTAATTAAATGTTAATGTGAATTGGATTCACATTGAACATTAAATTGAAAATGTAATTTACATTTTATTTTGGGTTGTGAATGTGATTCAAAAATTTTTAATGGTAAGATTGCAATGTCTACAAAATAATTGTGAATTATTTTTGTAGAATAATTTGCAACAAAAGTTGTTGCATAATCTTGGAGATTACATTAAAGAGATGAGAGCCACCTTCCATGTATATGGAGTGGACGGCCACCACTCCTATTTGGAATGTGTGGCCGTCCCCTCCTTCCAACATGGAAGGAGGCACTCTCTCTCCTATGATCTCCAAGAGATCTTGATTTAATTTGGTAATTAAATTATGTTGATTTATCAACATATATTTAATCTAAATTAAATTAATTGTTGTTGGTTTTACTAAACAAATCTTGACCATTAAAAGAAACACAATCAATGAGAGCCATTGGATTTGTGTTGCCCCATGGATTGAAGTCCATGGATCCCAAAACCCTATAAAAGGAGAGGCACCCCATTGCTCTTCCTTACACACAATGCTTGAGAAGCATATCTCTCTCTCTCTTTCTCTCTCTCTCCCTCTCATGGCCGTCCACCATGGATGCCCTAGAGAGGTTCTCCATTGTCGCAGCGTCGTCGTTATGCTGCCCGATGGTTTGCTCGTGGAACTCCGTCTACTTCAGCGTGCCTTACTCGTGAAGAAGATGTCAGATCTTGTGTGTCGAGATCAGGAGATCCGCCGCTTGGATCATCAACATGGATTGCAAGAAGCACGCGGTTCATCCCCGCGCTCGCAAGCGTCTCCTCCGTCGGATCGGACTTGAGACAGGAGGTCTCTTCGTTTAGAGACTCGATTGCAACCACACTTCAAGAGGTAAACCTAATACTTGTTTGTGGTTTATACGAAACGATCCGAGAAGTGTTCTTGGATCATGTGGTTTCGTTGCATAAAAAATTTTAATTTCCGCTGCATAGAACAACTAGTACGACTAGATTTTCTTCGTCGTATTCGATACGACGATCACGCTTCCGTGATGCGCTTGAGGATCTAACCATATCCTTCAAGTGGTATCAGAGCCTTAGGTCGGTGGTTTTGGATACGATCCATAAACCGAGGACGACTTGGGTTCATTAGGGTTTGCGAAAGTTTTCTTGCATTTCATTTTCGCATCTCTGTTTTGATATTATTTTCGGACTGTTTAAATTGTTTAAACACGAAAATAATATTTGGATTTTATTCCCCATTAAATAAGGAAACCGTAGGATCTGCGTTTGCGTGATTTCGATTCCGTTTGCTCTAGATATGCTCATTTTAGTGAACATGTATCCACTGTTTCGGGGACTGCGGATCATGACGTAATTAAGATGTTAATTGCGGATTTTAAACGCCTTGAAATGCGTGCAAATCACTTGGGTTCTGTTGTAAATCAAGTTAGCAAACTTTAGAAATTTACTTTGCTTAATTTGGATTTAAATTGATTGAGATATGGTATTTTTAGTAAGTGAGGGTCACTGCTGAAAATACTTTCCTAATTAAGAACCTAGTGATTGTCATTTAATTAATTAGTGAAATTAAATTGTTTAATTTCCTGGAATAATTATGCATAAATATTTGTGAAATATTTAATGATAATTATGTCCTTAAATGACTTTTCCCTAACCAACAAATGATTAGATGTGATCTAGATCAAGAATGGTTACATGATCTACATGATCAACATTCCAACAAACATGTTGCTTGAATAGGACTTGGGATTTGTTTAGCAAATCTCATTATAATGTTAATCAAAATTGTTTTGATTATTACTATATGATATAATTTCGGTTGAAGAACCGATGATCATCTCAAGTACAAAATGATCTATTTTGCATTATCCTTTCCCGAGGTGGATATGGTGTCTAGTCGGAGAGCATTGGGGTTGCGGGTTGCAACGTATGTGGTCCGTCCCACTCTCGTCGGTACTGGCCATGGCAGCGGGTAGGGTTAATATAATGCTTAAGAAATCATGATGTATTTCTAATTATTAAAATTCGAAATAATATGTATTTGAGATAATACCATAATTCAAGTAACTATTAAAATGTTTGTTGGATAATAATTGGATCATTAATTTAATGTGATTAGATTAAATGGAATCCAATTAAAATTAAAACACTCTATTATGAATAGAGATGTTATTTCCCTTAGAAGAATTAATCATAATGAATATGATTCATAATGATTAATTAGAATTTGAATATGATATGGAGGATCACATAAGTGACATCCATGGTCTCCCGTCAAGGCGAAGGGTTCCGTCGCCAGGGATTGTATATAGGAGACGCCTGTCCGAAGTGACAGCTCCTGTATGCAAGCGCATCTGGATCGGGCTCTTTGCTTCTCGAAAGAGTAAGGCCGTATACGTAGTGACCCCAATATCGGATCCTCATATTATTGGGGCGATATTGGATTGCGTATAGCGAGTACTATTCCTGTTGACGGTTGGTTCAATTAACGACGGGTCAACATCGCCTTAGGGGTGGTGGGCCTGGGTGTTAAAGACCGAATTGGGAATGCAAGTTGGACTTGCAAGGCGGAATGTGTTCCCGCTTCTTTTTTATCCGAGTTGCAGATTCTCATATTATTGGGATGTAACAAAGATAAGGAAGGAGATCCCAGATCTTGTTGAGATATAATGGTAAGTATATCTCTTACATTGAAAGTGATTAAGGGAATGAACTTTCAGTGTTGACAAGACAAGACAACTTTGATATAAAAATCCTAAATCAAAGTAAAATATATATATATATATATATATATGCAAATTTCTTGTTTCAGATAATCCTTCATTAAAACCCACTCAATGATATACTCAATAATAACCAGTAAAATATCATGGATTGGACTCATGATCCAGATATTGTACTTGCAATTGGACACATAATGTATGTGGTTGCAATGTGCAAGTTTCCTCATAATATTGAGGAATGACAATTAAATAGATAATAGGACTACAACCCTAGGGTTTGTATGTCTCTATAGTCTTGATCTCTCATCGAATGTACTTTGGAAGTGGCATGTCGATGATGATCGCAATTGTCAAATGATCCTTATAAAATTAATGAAGATATTCTGGCATACATATGTGCTCTTGACATTTAACATGAATGAGATGGTTCACTGCATCATGCAGAATGGTGGCTCTATAAGAGATGATGTATTCAAATTGTTTGAGTACCTACCTGAACCTATGTTTTAAGAGTTTAGATGGATGTAGATGATGAGTGTCATCATTCTACTATCTATACTCTGCTCATTCATGAAGCTTCATAATATTCATATTGTATGAATTTAATGAAGCATGTATAAATGTTGAAATGCTCTTACATAAGAGATCCTTAGTCTTAAGCAATGGTTGCTTATAGATAAAGGGAGCGCAGTGGAAGCATGGGTTGGACCCGAGTAAGAAGTATGGTCAAAGAGTTGATTGTACATCTATGACTTCCATATGTCATCCGAAGAGTTGGATGAATGCCAATACTGCAATAAGTTGATGTGTTGATAGTATGACTATCAAGTCTATCTAGAATCCTTAGAGAAGGACTCGGATGGAGCATCGGATTAATCTACATAAATCATTGATATTGACTTGCTTATTAAATAAGATAAAGTCAAATAATTGTATCTCAATCTTCTGATGACATTTGCAATAGGTTGCATATGTTTTAGAAGACTGGAAAATTTGATCTTAAAGGTTTATTGTTATCCACATGGATATTGATGCAATTGTTGCAACAATCTCTGTTGGATTGATAGACTTGTTAATTTCAGTGGGAGAGTCCTTAGTCTTAGAGAATGTCTCTATGACCTAGATATAAGAATACACTCATTGTTTGTTTCTAAATGTTGGAAATAAACATGAATTCTGAGATAGAACTATCATAAAGAGTTATGATGGAGATATTTCAGATAGTAATCTAAAATCTAGTGGACTCCACTAAATTAGAAAATTGATGAATGGCTCATTAACATTTCTAAATGCTGAAATTAAAACTTAAGATCAATATGAGGATGAAGATCATTTGACAATGATCTAGCATCAAGCTCTGGACATTTATTTATTGATTTGATCAATAGACTAGTAAGAGATGAAACTTTAGAATGTCTAAAATTTCAAAACTTACATACTTATGAATATTGTATTCAAAGTAAAATGTCCAATACACCCTTCTTAGAGAAAAGTGTAAGATGCCAAGGTATTCAGGATCTCATGCATATTGATGTATGTAGATCATCTATATCATAGTAAACATTATGGATATGTGATATCTGTTGATGATTATGTATGATATGAGATTCCTTCTCTTCACCTAAGAAACCTTTGAAATGTTCAAAGATTTCATTATTTTTGGTTTAGAACCAAAGTTTGAAGGAAGATAAAATGAATTTGATCTAATCTAGGTAGCAAGTACCTACTAGATAAATTCAAAGAATACCTTATAGAGATATGAATATCACTTCTATCTCAATCCTCCTAACACACCTTAACTCAATAGAGTTATAGGTAGATACAATTGGATCATGTGTGACATGATCTTATCAATGATGAATTTTAGCATAATTATCCCTTAGTTTCCAGGTATATATGTGTAGAAGAGACTACAATATATATGCTTAATATGATTCCATGCATGCAAGCTGGAATCTAGCACTTGAGAGTGCTACTTCATTAGAAAAATAAAGGATGGTATTGGATACCTACTTTATGACCTTGAGATTCTTAAAATATCTCATCTCTGAGAATGTGATTCTTAGAGGTTGAGACTCTTGAGAATCAAGATAAAAATGAAGTGTAGGAACTCATTTAATCTTGAGAAGATAATGAGGCTCCAGAAATTGGAAAGTAAGAGGACAATGAAAAATGAAACACTAATACCTCTTCAAATGAGTTTGAGGATGGATTCCATGTGTCAGAGAAATCTGACAATGATTGAACTTCATGTGATGAAGCTTCTGAAGATCATAGCATGGATAGATGGATGTTAGCAATAAAAGTCTAATGTAGACTTCATATGCAAGTGTTGTATATGAACCCTCGTGGATCCACCTATATGGGTAAAACCTGTAAGGTGTAAATGGATCTTCAAGAGAAAGGGAACCTGATGAGAAGGTAGAGACATTCAAAGCACGGTTTGTAGCCATGAGCTACACACTGGAAGAGAAGACATTGCTTGCAATGAGACTTACACTTTGGTGACCATGCTTAAAACCATCAGAATATTGCTAACCTTAGCTACACAACTTGACTATTGCATCTTCAAGATGTAAGTCAATATTGCATTCCTCTATGAATACCTCTCTGAGGATATTCACATGAAGTAGCCCCAGGGCTTCATGGTTGAGGAAAGCAAGGTGTAGAAGCTAAGGAATCCATCTATGGACTCAAAAAAAGTTTCTTGAAGTTGGATCATAAGATTTGATGAAATTATAAATGTTATGATTTCAGATAGAATCTGGATGAGCCATGTGAAGCTTAGTGGGAGTGACTTTGTGTTCATCATGCTAAATGTAGATAATATCCTAATCATTTAGAATGATATAAGGATGATAATAAGTGTTTTATAGAGTGGCTATTCCATATCTTGAAATATGATTTCAAAGATACATCTTAGATCTTAGTTCTGAAGTTGTTCAGAAGCCAAGAGAAGAGGATAATTGGACTGTCACATTTGTAGTACACCTTGGACATATTCTATTCATAGAAATTTCAAGAAAGGCTTCTAACCCTTAAGATATGGTACTGACCTATCTTAAGGGATAGCACCTCAAAGAGTTGAGGAAGTAAATGCTACAACTACTTGCACTTGTGCATTAGTTACGAGAAGCTGAGTGTATGCTAGAGTGTACAAATACCAGATGTCTGTCATGCAGTGGGAGTAGTAAACTGTTACTAATCCTACTGTAGAGATAAAACACTTGATTGCAGTAATAACAAAATCTTCATAGATGAGGAGATTTTTGAGATAGTGATCTCAAAGTCTTATCTTCAAAAGTTTAAGACCTTTTAGGTAGTGATCTATAAGGGTCTTAACCCTAGACACCTTTGGAGATAGAGATCTTCATGAATAAGGGTATTCTTATAAGGATTATGAAAATACTGGTTATAACAATTATTAAGCTATAGTGTCAAGAACACTACAATAGCTTTAACAAGGTTGAGTATTGGTTGCATGAGATGCAACAATCGCATTAGATGCGAGCACTGTTACTGGGGATATGTAAGTGCCGTAAAAGGACTTGGCATAGTCTCGCGGGAACAGAGTGATTGATCAGCTTACCTAGCTATTTTCTAAATAGCATATGATTGTCACATGAGTGTGGGTTTAAATGATTAGCCCATCAATGGCTCTTTGGGCTAGTGGGAGATTGTTGGACATGCGAGCCCACGGCGAGCCATTATGCAATAAATGTTATTGCAATTCACTCCTTAAAACTGAAATAAAGGGTACATAATTTGCATAATAGGTCCCTTAGTACAATTAGGGTTATGTACCATGACCATCTTAATGATCATACAGCTGTTGATTCAATTATTGAATCATAGAGGCTGGTGCTTAGATGAATATCTAATGAGTTAGATTGAGGACTCATCGAGCACCGTCAAATGATCGTTAAGAGATGATCTCTAGCCTGAGTAGGAGATGGCAATCCTTATCTTTAAAGGTTGATATCTGACCGGCCTCTTGATGCAGGTCCTCTGCATAGGAATAGAGATTCGGAGGTGTCAGATTAGTTAGGTCAAAGACTTGGCTTAACGAGATCGAGATAACCGAAGTCCTATATCATATGCTGTCATGATATAGGCACGCATCCTCTGACCGGAGACAGATGTGTTACTATATGTCTGAGTATGTACATTTGGCAGACCAATAGGTTGATGACCTAATCAAGGTCTATACACCGGCGCGCTGGTGTACATGTAAGGGTATATGAGTAATACGATCTCTCAAAGGGAACATACAGGTTCATTCACTGAACCGGAAGACATGAGCTCACTCATGAGATATTGGGAAGAATCAAATTCCGTGCGCACGGTCGTCTCGCTTTGGAAGCTTGACTGAATTTGTAGGTTTGATATATACTTTTGGAAAGTATATGATCAAGACCTAGGTATGATATATGCTTTTGGAAAGTATATGATCGATACCGACTCCCAATGATCGAATGAGAAACTTACTGATCAAACCATGAAGTAGACAGTATAAAGTTGATCCAATACTTCAGGTTTAGTCTGAGTCTTCCAGTATGCAATATGTACAGGTATTGGGAATACATGAGGGTGATGTGATCATAAACGATTGTATAACCATGACGCTTCCATTCCTAGGGAGTGATGAAATGGGTCGGGATTTTAGTGACTCCTCTCAGTAGAGAAGTGATCTGATCTTGGTCCAAGTGTTGGACATTGATCTGAATGTGATTCAGATACAATGAGAAGATTAGATTTACGGTCTTGATTTAATCAAGCATCTATGGGAGGCCCGCGATCTGGATTTGAGATACGATCTCAATATCCATGTCACTATACGTGGAACAATACAATCGCCATGTCTTTATCTCCAAGTATCTGCGGAGAAAGCGCATTATCCTTGAAGGAGTTCATGGATAATTCTATTGTTGATTTATGTATCCGAGCATTGAGAAAATGGATAATTAAATGCGATTTAATTATCATGATTAATATGAATTTGATTCATATTATAAAGAGAGCTATCTTAGATAATTAAATGTGATTTGATTATCAAAGATGTAAATAATGTGAATATGATTCATATTATTTGAACACAAGAGAATAGAGATCCAAGATGATTAAGTGTGATTTAATTATCATGGATATGAATAATGTGGATAGCAATATCCATATTAGTCATATATATTATAAATATGATTTATAATATATAAGAGAGAGATGTTTGTAATTTACATTTATTAATTAAATGTTAATGTGAATTGGATTCACATTGAACATTAAATTGAAAATGTAATTTACATTTTATTTTGGGTTGTGAATGTGATTCACAAATTTTTAATGGCAAGATTACAATGTCTACAAAATAATTGTGAATTATTTTTGTAGAATAATTTGCAGCAAAAGTTGTTGCATAATCTTGGAGATTACATTAAAGAGATGAGAGCCACCTTCCATGTATATGGAGTGGACGGCCACCACTCCTATTTGGAATGTGTGGTCGTCCCCTCCTTCCAACATGGAAGGAGGCACTCTCTCTCCTATGATCTCCAAGAGATCTTGATTTAATTTGGTAATTAATCTATGTTGATTTATCAACATATATTTAATCTAAATTAAATTAATTGTTGTTGGTTTTACCAACACAAATCTTGACCATTAAAAGAAACACAATCAATGAGAGCCATTGGATTTGTGTTGTCCCATGGATTGAGATCCATGGATCCCAAAACCCTATAAAAGGAGAGGCACCCCATTGCTCTTCCTTACACACAATGCTTGAGAAGCATATCTCTCTCTCTCTCTCTCCCTCTCATGGCCGCCCACCATGGATGCGCTAGAGAGGTTCTTCATCGCCGCAGCGTCGTCGTTATGTTGCCCGATGGTTTGCTCGTGGAACTCCGTCTACTTCAGCGTGCCTTACTCGTGAAGAATACGTCGGATCTCGTGTGTCGAGATCAGGAGATCCGCCGCTTGGATCATCAACATGGATTGCGAGAAGCACGCGGTTCATCCCAGCGCTCGCAAGCGTCTCCTCCGTCGGATCGGACTTGAGACAGGAGGTCTCTTCGTTTAGAGACTTGATTGCAACCACGCTTCAAGAGGTAAACCTAATACTTGTTTGTGGTTTAGACGAAACGATCTGAGAAGTGTTCTTGGATCATGTGGTTTCGTTGCATAAAAAATTTTAATTTCCGCTGCATAGAACAACTAGTACGACTAGTCGTTCTTCGTCGTATTCGATACGACGATCACGCTTCCATGATGCGCTTGAGGATCTAACCATATCCTCCAGTCCTACAGCAAACCGTCACTCTTTTGGGGGTGACTAGGGTGGAAGGTAGTGCGAGGCACGAGCGGTTAGGCTTGGGAGACAGAGGAGATATATGGGTGCCCTGAGTTCTAGAAGGATCAGTTGTATACTCGAAACCACTAGGGCGATATGGTTGTGCCTAGGAATCCGCAAGGATCACGAATCTTAACAGACTTGTCGGGAGCAAAAATCAAGGTGGATGGGAGTCAGGGTCGGGCGCAAAAATTGGGAGAAGAGGCTCCAGCGAAGCGGGACGGGCTCGACCCATCTGGGGGAGAAGGCTGACTGCAGTCAACAACCCCTCGGGGGCCAATAGGAATTTAGGGAGTTACAAAATGAAAGAATATTAAATAAAAAATAGCAAAAGATTTTAAAATAAAAAGTAAATAAAATGATAATAGTTTATGTTTTCAAACTATTTTTCTGTGATTTTTAATTATTTTTATAAAAATATAGATATGGTATATACAGTATAATGTAATATGTGCATGAATAGTATACCTATATATTATATACATGTATTTTTATTTCATTATTTTTATGAAAATATATTTTTATTCAATATTTTATTTATTTACATAATATTTTGACGAATATAAAAATATTTTTATTTGATTTTTATTGAATAATAAATGCATAAATTAAATGGATGTTCTATACAATATATACATGTATGTCTTTTGTACAATGAAGTTTGGATTTTATTTTTGTTTTATTTTGTGTTTTCTGATTTTTATTTTATTTTTATTTTATTAGTAAGGACATGCACAAATGTTTAATAATATAATATTCACAAAGAGTAAATATTTATTTGTATAAGTATTATACAATATGCCATATCTCCCTCTACTTATTCCTTGTCGATTAGAACAATTATTGACTTTCACGTGAGGTTTGGGTCAATCAATATTTATTTTCTAATTACATCCTTCTTTCTTTTTCTTTTTTCTTTATTCTTTTATTTTGGAAAATATGTTACAAATATGTAATATTAACAAGGTCATGTACAATGTTAATTTATTTATTTATTTACATATATTTATATACATATTTCTGCTAAAAGATAAAGCTAAAATAAAAGAATAAAGAATGAGAATCATAGATTCATCATCCCTCTATACTTTACCTTTGCTAGTCCCTTAACGAACACTTATTTGAAAAAGAAGTGAAAGCAAGAAAAAGAAAGAGTCAAATTTGTTTATTAAACTTGTCTACATTAAATAGGAGTATGGAGCTCAGTCAGACCTTTGGATTATTAATTTAGCAGAACCTTATTGGGAAATAGATTTAAGACTCAACAGCCTTCAAGTTCCACAATTCTATGATCAAGACTCCTTAACAACCAGGTTAGAATAAGTCTACATACACAAATTCTAATGACTATGAATCTTTCCGTGTACTGTGTAAGTGATGTGTAGCTCCCCACCTCAAAAATGATAAAGAAACAGCCTCCCTCAACAAGGTAACTATAATCCCCTGATCTAGCAACCCTTTCCTCGAGGAGTGGGATATCCCTTCTAAGTTCAAGTACAACCATCTTAAGAAGAGGGGGAAAGAAGAGAATGGACCATGACCAATATAGACATGTATCCGTTGGAGCTTAACCAGTGTAGCTAAGTCTCCAGCTGCAATCTTCCTTGAGATGAGATGGTGGATGTAAAGCCATGAACTTGGCATCTCTCGGGTCTTATATCATAAGATCCGACTCGTCAAGAGAAAACCAATGGAATTTGTTTTGTGTGAATCAGACTTCGTTTCGATTTGTTATGATTTTTAGAAGAAAGAGAATTAAGGAGGGTTAAGACGTCATTAACCCCTAATGATTGTCAATAAGACTAATTAAGCATGATTAAAGAAACTAATGATAGATTGAAAGCCGCTAATGATCATTAGCAAACACTAATCAATAGTTAGCAAAAGATAAGCGTAAGTCGTGAAAGTTAAATCACAATTAGTGAAATTAATCACGATTAGTGTTAATTAAGCGTCATTAGCGAATATAGAATCCTCTGGAATGTTCTAACTTGAGCCCTAAGTTTCGGATAAGTTTTGCCCAAAACCATGGGCCAAAAATACAGCGGTTAAGGGCTAAACCATGGATTACTAACCATGGTTAGTTATTTTCTAGAGCTTATAAATACCCCCCCCCCCCATTCATTCTCTATGATTTCCTTAGCCACCACCACCCAAGGGCTAGGGTTGAGAGGTCAGGAGGAGGAGTGGGAGGCGGGGAAAGAACGCTAGCGAAGCGCTGTCGGGAGAACGAGGAGGAGGAAGGTATGATCCTCACTTAGCTTGCTTCATAAGCTAGACTTTCAATTCATACACTTTTCTTCCAAGTTTTGTTCTTGATTCATATTTCTTTCCGATTCGTTTCCTATTGTGGTTCGAGGAGAAATCTGTGTAACACTCTACTTAGGTGCGGGCGGCTATGCACGTCAGTGAACCCTATGATTCATCACGCATTCACTCACCTAAGACGCGTGGTGTCTACCGATTCTCCAGTGCTTATTGTTCTTTCTTTTCCGCTTTTATAGTTATTTTGATGGAGAAATACGTGTAATACTCTACTTAGGTGTAGGCTGCTATGCACGTCAGTGAACCCTGTGATTCGTCACACATTCACTTACCTAAGATGTGTGGTTTCTACCGATTCTCCGTCGCTTGAAGTTGATTATATTATTTCAAGTTTCGTTGTTGTTTTCCTCTCGATTAATTTAATAGAGGATACTCTTTTCATTTTTATTTTGAAATATGTCTCGATATAAGAGGAAACTCTACTGAATTTTTTCGAGAAATATGTCCCGATATAGGGGAAACTCTGCTGAAATTTTCCTAGAAATATCACCTCGTATAAGGGGAAGCTCTGCTGAAATTTCAAGAGAAAATATGTTCTTGGTGTTCTTCATGTTCTTTGCGTTCTTCATGTTCTTCGTTCATTCTTCGCGTTCTTGACAGGTTCTTAGTGATTTTGATACGAAAATGAAATTCTATCATTTCAGGAGCCTTAAAACATCCTTTCTGAAAATGAAACACGATAAAGCATTGCATACGCGAGAGAGAGCTCGATTAGGTAACGAAATCCTTTCTTTTGTTGTTGGATTTTCATAGGAGATTATAGAAATTCTTGATTTTATGTTCTTTGATATGAAGAACCCTAATTTTAGCTATTTTTAAGAAAGTCTGAAGAGTTGCTTTGTGATTCCTACTAAAATAAGGTTTAAGCATCGAATTGATGCAGTAGATTGGAAATTTAGGGTTTGGGAGTTAAAATAGGCACAAATACGAGTATATATGCATATGAATAATATATATGTGAGTCTATACTAAATATTGCTGATTATGCAAATCGAAGACTTAACGAAAAAATTACATCATGAGAATTGATGTGGTTTGAGTTGGATCCTGAAAAGGATTATGTGTCACGTTAAGGATGACTGGGAGTAGAATTACAGATCGGGCATGTAACCTGTAGGTTTGTCGGAAGGAACCCGTATTAGCGTTTCCCTACCTAGGTGGTACACGTTTGCCCTGTTATGATAAGTGCGCACGAAATGAATGATTTGCAACGCGTGGTACCGGGAGCCAATATCTTCAGGTTGAACGACGAAAGATGTGGTCGAGCCATGTGGAGGCACAGGTGGTTCAATAGCGGTCGGGTCACGATAATATGTATTTAAGCCGCTAGGATATAATGTTAGCCTGAGGTTTTAAGCAACAGAGTCCTTGAAGACGGTGTGCTCATTTGTTTTCCAGGCTGAGGGTTTGAGACCCAGATTAATAATAGAATAGGAAATTATCATGGTAGTATTGGAGGATTGGTTAAGGCGACGTGCAGTTGCATAAGCTTACCAAGATCAATACAGTCTCCAATCCCGAAGTGTCCACAGCTTCGGAGTCCAAGAATGGTGGGGTTCCTTCGGACTAATCCCTGATGTGGAATAGAAAGGAATAGGACTTAATTTAACAAGAAGGAATGAAACCTTTTGTGATAATAAGTTTTGAAAAAAATTACACAATTTTTTTGTTTTTCTCTTCTTCATTACTTATCATTCACTAATTTTTATCCTATGATTGATGGAAAACCCAATAGGTGTTGGTGAGCAAGCGTAAAGACTTTAGTAATCCAGCCAGTTAACATATTCATCCAACCAGCCACAGTAGCTCTTCTCTGTAAAGTAGTTAGTAATCTTTTGTGTATTTTCCTTTCAAGCTGATGTACATATAAATGATTATAGTGGAACAATGTATTATGTGAATCTTATTTTGTGAATAGAAAAGTGTTAAAATACTTTCTTCTGAGTATTTTTAATTGCAGTCTATTTCTGAATGTTAGTTGTGATTGCTGAATAAATTATTGCTGAGTAACCAGATCCGGATATGGGAGGATCCGATGACCCGGGAAACGGGGTCGTGACATATTGGTATCAGAGCCCAGTTACTCCAGTAATTTATTTAGTAATTAGAAATTATGAGTGGTATTCAGAAACTAAGGTTGTATTAAGATCCTTTGATCTTGATAATTGACTGCAGTATCATTCACAAGTCATTGTCCATTTTATACATCATGCTAAGACATATACGATCTGACTTTTGACCTTGACTCCTCCCAGGATCATGGGAGACCAAGACGTGTCTAGACAATTAGCGACTATGATGACAATGCTCCAAGACATGGGGCAAAGGCAACAAGCATTGGAGGAGAGGCTCAATGCACAAGCTGAGAGACCCGAGGCATCTAAGCATGCGGATGCTAGGATTGAAGGTTTTGTCCATCTTTCTGAGGAAGAATCTAGTTACCATCCTTCAACTGAGTATGCTCCTACCCTGATTGAGAGAGCAATGGAGAAGGCCCTTCTTAGACACCAAACATTACTAGACAATTATCGAAAGGGAAAGATTCCTCGATTTAAAGGCATAGAGACACCTGTTGAGACAGAATTATGGCTTGATGACGTCAACGAGATGTTGAGAATAATGCACGCACCAGCAGATACCTGGGTGCACTTCGCTGATTACTCCTTAGCAGACTATGCAAGACTATGGTGGAGAGCCATTTTCAAGAAATTAGTAGATCATGTTCCATGGGATGTTTTTGAAGAAAGGTTCCAAGCTCACTTCTGTCCCTCCCATTGGAAGAATTGAAGAGGAGGGAGTTAGCTTCTTTGACCCAAGGATCCAAGAATGTACAAGATTATCATATATACTTTACGGAGCTGCTACGTTACTCCCCAGCTTTAAAAGTTCACCACAAGAGTGTCTTACCAAATTTGTTAGCGATCTTCAGGGAGAATTGAGAGAGAAGCTTGCAGGTTTTAGAGCCATCACTGTAGATGAAGCCATGGACATCGCCTCTCATATTGAGATGGAGAGGGATGAAAACCGCCAAATAAGAAGCTTCCACTTTACTTGTGGACCATCCAAACGTAAGGAGAATTATAATCGAAGAGACAGTCATTATCATTCAATCGGGTCTAATATAAGCTCGCCACAAACTTTGGGCCAGGAATTATCTAGAAGAAGGGGTTTCTCTAGACCTCCACTATATCCTCACGACTTAGCAACAAGAGCTAGTACCTCTGTGGATGGGTCTTCCGCTCAAACAGAAGCACGTGTGTGTTTTTACTGTCACCAGGAAGGCCACATCAAGAAAGATTGTCTGAAGTTGAGAGGGTCAGGGTTTAAACCAACCCCAATTAACAGTATAACATCCACCTCGAGCAATGTATCAACACGTGGAGGAAGACATGATAGAGGTCGTGGATCACAAGGAGCGTCTCCTACACAACAACTACCACAAAGTGTTGCGGGTTCTAGCTTGCCTATTCCTAATGGCCATCTCAATGCGATCATTAAAGAACAAGCCTACAATTCAGGCACGGTCGTACGAGGTATCGTTACTATTCACAGCTTTTCAGTACATGCCTTATTTGATTCTGGTGCTTCACAATCATTTATTGCTCGACGATTAGTAGCTATATTGGGTAAGATACCAGTAGAAGTACAATAGTCCTATCTGATTAAGGGACTAGGAGGACAAGTATTTATAATCCGAGAAATCTTGGATGATTGTGTAGTACTGATAGCAGGACATCAGTTACATGTTTCTATTACTTATTAAAACGGATGACTTTGATCTCATCCTTGGGATGGATTGGCTAGAAAAGAATCATGCATGTCTGGATTGTTTTCAGAAGATAGTAACGTTTCACATACCTAACTCGATAGAGTTCCAGTTCATTGGAAAGACATCCAATGATAATGTCGAATACATATCTACTCTAAAGGCTCAACAACTATTAGAATAAGAGTGCCAAGGATATTTAGCTTATGTATCCACTACATCAAGGTCAGATAGAATGATAGAAGATGTGCCTATAGTGTGCGAGTTTCCTGATGTATTTCCAGAGGAACTACATGGATTACCACCTGAGCGAGAGATTGAATTTGAAATCTCTCTTATACATGATACTCAGCCTATCTCTATCCCTCCATATAGGATGGCACCAGCTGAGTTACTAGAGTTAAAGGTATAGTTGCAAGAACTGGTAGATAAAGGATTCATTAGTCCTAGTATTCACCATGGGGAGCACCTGTCTAATTTGTCAGAAAAAAGGATGGGTCAATACGGATGTGCATTGACTATAGACAGTTAAACAAGAGGACAATAAAGAATAAGTATCCTCTACCAAGAATAGATGATCTCTTTGACCAGTTACAGGGTTCGACTATGTATTCCAAGATTAACTTAAGATCTGGATACCATCAGTTGAAGATAAAAGATGCGGATATCCCCAAGATTGCCTTTCGAACTAGATATGGACATTATGAATTCTTAGTTACGCCTTTTGGATTAACAAATGCCCCGGCAGCTTTCATGGATCTCATGAATAGAGTATTCAAGGAGTTCTTAGATCACTTTGTAGTAGTCTTTATTGATGATGTGCTTATTTACTCCACGGATAAGTATCTGCATGAAAACCATCTCATGTGGGTACTTGAAACATTAAGGAGGAACAAATTGTATGCTAAATATAGCAAATGTGACCTCTGGTTATCTGAAGTGTCTTTCTTAGGCCATGTTATTTCTGGAGAAGGTATATCAGTTGATCCTACAAAGGTTAGTGCGGTGATGAGTTGGGAACACCCGAAGACTATCACAGAAATACAACCTTTTCTGGGTTTAGCTGGATATTAAAGAAGATTCGTGAAGGACTTTTCACGAATAGCATTGCCAATGACTTGGCTAACTCAGAAGAAAGCCCCATTTATATGGTCTGACACATGTGAAGCTAGTTTTCAGACACTAAAAGAATGTCTAACTTCTGCACCTATCCTTACTCTACCCTCCGGGAGTGAAGGGTTTACAATGTACACTGATGTGTCTAAAGAAGGACTTGGGGCAGTCCTTATGCAACATGGTAAGGTAGTTGCATAGGCATCACGACAGCTGAGGACACGTGAAAAGAACTACCCAACACATGATCTTCAATTAGTTATTGTAGTTGTTGCTTTAAAGATATGGAGACATTACCTCTATGTTATTACTTTTGAAATCTTCACTGATCATAAAAGCTTGAAATATCTATTTGATTAGAAGGAACTCAACATGAGACAAAGACAGTGGCTAGAGTTGTTGAAATACTATGATTGCACTATTGCCTACCACCCTGATAAGGGGAATGTCGTAGCAGAAGCCCTTAGAAGAAGAACTTATTCACCTGGGTTGGTGAGTGCCATCCACTTCTGAAGTTTACTATCAACGTTAAGTGAATGGAAACCATTGGAAAGTAGTGTCGATACTATAACTATTCCTCACCGATACAAACCAGAGATCTGGGATAGAATAAAGAAAGTACATGAGGATGATCCAATCCTTAAAGACTTGAGACAACAACTTGAGAAGAATGAGATAGAGGGATTCCAGATACAAGATGGGTTACTATATAACCATCACAGAGTTTGTGTACCAAACACACCTGAACTAAGGAAAGACATCTTACGAGAAGCGCACTGCTCAAGATTATCTATTCATCTAGGAATTACAAAGATGTATAATTAAGGATCTTCATTCATACTTTTGGTGGCCGGGAATGAAGAAAGATGTTGCTGAGTTTGTGAATTCATGTTTCACTTTCCAACAGGTAAAGGCTTCACATAAAAAGCCATCGGGATTATTGCAATCACTCCCTATACCTAAATGGAAATGGGAAAGCATTTCCATGGATTTCGTTACTAGCTTACTCAGACAACTGGTAATAAAGATAGTATCTGGATTATAATAGATCGTCTGACGAAGGTAGCACATTTTATTCCAATAAGCTTATCTTTTACTCCAGACCAGCTTGCCGAGTTATATATTGCACATGTGATTCGCCACCATGGTATCCCAAAAGGAGTAGTCTCCGATCGAGATTCACGATTCACCTCACACTATTGGGAGAACTTCATGAAAGCTTTAGGCACACAACTATGCTTGAGCATAGAATATCATCCACAAACAGATGGTCAATCAGAACGTACTATTCAGACTTTAGAGGATATGTTACGAGCATGTGCCTTAGAATGGAAAGGATCATGGTTGAAACATTTGCCTCTTGCAGAATTCACATATAACAACAGTTACCATATAAGTATTGGCATGGTACCCTTTGAAGCACTTTATGGATGAAGGTGTACTACTCCTTTGTGTTGGCAAGAGGTCGGGATAAAGAACCTTTATGATTCAGATAGACAGCAAGAGACACGGGAAGTTGTAGAGCTTGCTCGAAAAAGACTATTGACTTCTCAAAGTTGCCATAAAAGCTATAGTGATACTAGGCGAAGAGACCTTGAGTTTGAGGTAGGTGACTTTGTATTTCTCAAAGTATCACCTATGAAGGGAATTCAGAGGTTTGGTGTGCATGGGAAGTTAGCACCAAGGTTCGTGGGTCCCCTTGACATTATTCGGCACATTGGAAAAGTGGCATATAGACTTGCACTTCCTCCACATCTTTCGACAGTACATGATGTTTTTCATGTATCAAATCCGAGAAAGTACGTTAAGGATCCAGAGAATAAGATAAGTTATGATGATTTACATGTTGAGCCAGACTTGACATACCAAGAGATACCTGTGGAAATACTTGACAGGGATATTAAGAAGTTGAGAAACAAAGAGGTGCCTCTAGTTAAAGTGTTATGGAGGAACCAAGAGTTTGAAGAAGCAACATGGGAATCTGAGGTAGAAATGAAGTAAAAGTACATGTACTTGTTTGAATCATAAAACTATGTATTCGGTATATGTTCATTATAAATGAAAGGACATTCATTCTCTTTAAGGTTGTTATAGTCTCAATCCTCTTCAAGGTTGTTATGCCTCTATCTCTAGTATTGAGGACAAGACTTCCTTTAAGGTTGTTATAATTATAAATCCATGAACTTGGCATCTCTCGGATCCTATAATAAGATCCAACTCGTCAAGAGAAAACCAACGTAATTTGTTTCGTGTGAATCGGACTTCGTTTCGATTTGTTATGATTTTTGGAAGAAAGATAAGGAGGGTTAAGACATCATTAACCTGTAATGACTGTCACTAAGACTAATTAAGCATGATTAAAGAAACTAATGACGAATTGAAAACCGCTAATGATCATTAGCAAATGCTAATCAATAGTTAGCAAAAGATAAGCGTAAGCTGCAATAGTTAAATTGCGATTAGTGAAAGTTAATCATGATTAGTGTTAATTAAGCATCATTAGCGAATCTAGAATCCTCTGGAATGTTCTAACTTGAGCCCTAAGTTTCGGATAAGTTTTGCCCAAAATCAAGGACCAAAACCACGGGCTGCTAACCGTGGTTAAGGGCTAAACCATGGTTTACTAACCATGGTTAGCGGTTTTCTGGAGCCTATAAATACCCCCCACCCATTCATTCTCTACAATTTCCACTACCACCACCACCCAAGGGCTAGGGTTGAGAGGTCAGGAGGAGGAGTGGGAGGCGGGGAAAGAATGTTAGCGAAGCGCTATCGGAAGAACGAGGAGGAGGAAGGTATGATCCTCTCTTAGCTTGCTTCGTAAGCTAGACTTTCAATTCATCCTATTTTCTTCCAAGTTTTATTCTTGATTCATATTTCTTTATGATTCGTAACCTGCTGTGGTTCGAGGAGAAATCTGTGTACCACCCTACTTAGGTGCGGGCGTTTATGCACGTCAGTAAACCATGTGATTCGTCACACATTCACTCACCTAAGACGCGTGGTGCCTACCGATTCTCCAGTGCTTATTATTCTTTCTTTTCCGCTTTTATAGTTATTTTGATGGAGAAATCCGTGTAATATCGTACTTAAGTACGGGCGGCTATGCACGTCAGTGAACCCTGTGATTCTTCACACATTCACTCATCTACTTGCAGTTGATTATATTATTTCAAGTTTCGTTGTTATTTTCCTCTCGATTAACTTTGTAGAGGAAACTCTTTTCGTTTTTATTTTGAAATATGTCCCAATATAAGGGGAAACTCTGCTGAAATTTTCCGAGAAATATGTCTCGATATAAAGGGAAACTCT
Source organism: Ottelia alismoides (assembly GCA_037367405.1). NCBI lineage: Eukaryota > Viridiplantae > Streptophyta > Magnoliopsida > Alismatales > Hydrocharitaceae > Ottelia > Ottelia alismoides. Next base: position 357,122 of record JAZKJV010010975.1, on the reverse strand, counting down.
GCTGAAATTTTTTGAGAAATATGTCCCGATATAAGGGGAGACTCTGCCCAAATTTTCCTAGAAATATCACCCCGTATAAGGGGAAGCTCTGCAGAAATTTCAAGAGAAAATATGTTCTTGGCGTTCTTCGTATTCTTCGTGTTCTTCGCATTCTTCGTGGTCTTCGTTCATTCTTCGTGTTCTTGACATGTTCTTAGCAGTCTGATACGAAAATCAGGAGCCTTAAAACATCCTTTCTGAAAATGAAACACGATCAACCATTGCATACACGAGAGAGAGCTCTATTATGTAACGAAATCCTTTCTTTTGTTGTTGGATTTTCATAGGAGATTATTGAAATTCTTGATTTTATGTCCTTTGCTATGAAGAACCCTAATTTTGGCTATTTTTGAGAAAGTCTGAAGAGTTGCTTTGTGATTCCCACTAAAATAAGGTTTAAGCATCGAATTGATGCAGTGGCTTGGAAAGTTAGGGTTTGGAAGTTAAAATAGGCACAAACACGAGTATATATGCATATGAATAATATATATATATATATGTGAGTCTATACTAAATATTGTTGATTATGCAAATCGAAGACTTAAAGAAAGAATTATATCATGGGATTTGATGTGGTTTGAGTTGGATCTTGAAAAGGAGTATGTGTCACGTTAAGGATGACTGGGAGTAGAACTACCAATCGGGCATGCAACCTATAGTTTGTCGGAAGGAACCCGTATTGGCGTTTCCCTACCGGGGTGGTACACATGTGCATTGTTATGATAAGTGCACACGAAATGAATGATTTGCAACGCATGGTAGTGGGAGCCAATATCTTCGGGTTTAACGAAGGAAGATGTGGTCATGCCATGTGGAGGCATGGGTGGTTCAATAGCGGCTAGGTCACGATAATATGTATTTAAGCCGCTAGTTTATAATGTTAGCCTGAGGTTTTAAGAACCCGAGACCTCGAGGACGGTGTGCTCGTTTGTATTCTAGGCTGAGGGTTTGAGACCCTGATTAATGAAAGAAAAGGAAATTCTCAGGGTAGTATTGGAGGATTGGTTGAGACAAGGTGAAACAGCATAAGCTTACCAAGATCAACACAATCTCCAATCTTGAAGTGTCCACAGCTTCAGAGTCCAAGAATGGTGGGGTTTCCCTGGACTAATCCCTGATGTGGAATAGAAAGGAATAGGACTTAATTTAACAAGAAGGAACGAAACCTTTTGTGATAATAAGTTTTGAAAAAAATACACAATTTGTTTCTTTTTTCTTCTTCGTTACTTATGATTCGCTAATTTTTATCCTATGAGTGATGGAAAACCCAACAGGTGTCGATGAGAAAGCGCAAGGCTTTAGTAATCCGGCCAGTTAACATAGTCATCCAACCAGCCACAGTAGCTCTTCTATGTAAGGTAGTTAGTAATCTTTTGCGTATTTTCCTTTCAAGCTGATGTACATGTAAATGGTTATAGTGGAACAATGTATTATGTGAACCTTATTTTGTGAATGGAAAAGTGTTAAAATACTTCCATCTAAGTATTTTTAATTGCAGTCTGTTTCTGAATGTTAGTTGAGATTGATGAATCAATTATTGTTGAGTAAGCAGATCCGGATATGGGTGGATCCGATGACCCGGGAAACGGAGTCGTGGCAGTGGAATACATGAGCTTTGCTTATACACTATACACTCTGGCAGGAATTTTATTTTCAATCAGGCATGTCCCCATTTTTGGAGTTTTACAATTTTGCATATTTTTTGACATATATACAACATATATAAAGGTGAAGCATATACATAAGGAGTTTTTCTTCTTAAGCCGGTAGATTATCCCTCTTTTGAAGCATTATTGCAACCCACAGCATCATGTCGTTAGACCTCAATGCTACTAGACAGGTTGAGGTGCATATCCCTCCCTAGAGGAGGACGGTAGGTTCTAGCTAGTCGTACTAACCCCGTATGCTACTCCAAGCCAAGGATTCTACCTCCTCACCACCTCATCCATGTTGAGCTGCGTGTAAGGTGCATGTCTGAGTCAAGCCATTGTCTCTGAGAGTCATGCGTGCATTGTTAAGTGTTTTACGTAGGCTTATAAAGATGACATGTGAACATAGCCTTGTAGACTTGAAGAATTAAGTCACTAAGGACCTGAAAAGTCTCAACCCTAAATCCTATAAGGTTCCTCCGAAGTTAAGTGGATTAAGGTCTTAACCAAGCTCCGTTCTTCAATTTGATTTCAGACCTGTTTAAATGTCAACCATGATTCTGAAGAAAACACATGCAAGTCACTACAAAAATCTTTTTATATGACTTTTTACATATATGCAAATTTCTATGGAAATTTTGAATTTTTCAGAAAGGAAATATTTTTACTAAGGTATTTACATTTTTTACACAATGGTTTGTATTACAGGTCTTATGTACAAACTTGATTTTTTTTCATGATAGTTATGTACAAAGAGTTTAGGGGTAGATTCTGGTTTTTAATGTACACATATATATAAATAGTTTTTATAACTGACATTTATTTTCTTATGTGGAAAAATAATTTTTCAAAATAGTTTTCAAAATATTTTTCAAACTATTTTTGCAAAAAAATTTATTTTCACGTAATTTTCAAACAATTTGTACTATATACATAATTTTGATACAGAAAATATTTTGCAAATAAAACATTTTTACAAACATTTTTACAAAATTTGTACAAAAATAATATTTGAAAAGATGTTTGAGAATATTTTTAAAGCATGTGTATTCATGTTTTATAAATAATAGCCATGTTACAAAGTACAAATTATGGCTAAAGCATATATACAATATACAACATCCCCTATACTTAGCGCGAACGATGTCCTTAGAGTGATCAGAGAGCGATGAAGGAAGACATAACTCGTGTTTAGTATTGAGAAATTGAAAAGAATGGTTATACTACAACGACGAATGAAAAAATGTAATGAATATAAATCGATGGTCCCCATATACTTAGGATCAAGTAATCCTAAGTATAGAAAATTATACAAAAGGGGAAAACCGAGGGGAAGAATCTACCGACATTACCTCCCCTATACCGAGGGTTAAATATCCCTTAATATAGGCAGAAAGAATAGAGGCAATGGAGTCAAATGAATAATCACAAGTCTAACACCCCCCCCCCCCATAGTTAGGATAGAGCACATCCTAAGTATAGCATAATCATAATGTGAGGATGAGATGTTAAGCAAAAGGAATGAATGATATAAACATAATGGATCTACACATCTGCGGAGTAGAAGTAAAACTCAGGTATGAGATGTAGGTGATGTGAGCCAAAGATCACATCTCATACAAAATGAATATAGGCAACATTGACGATCAACGAATCATGATTAAGATATGGCCTTAGGCACTGACCATTGACTCGAAAGGTGGAATCATAAGACAGTTCAGATATATCAATGTTGCCATTGTCATGCACCTTTTTGACCAAGTATGGTCCCTTTCATTTACTCTGTAATTTTCCTGGAAATAATATCAACCTAGCATCAAATAGACACACTTTCTGGTTCAGCTCAAATCATTTATGGATGATGTGAGAATCATGACATATCTTTACTCTATCCTTATATTATAGGCCACTTGAGAAGGTTGTGTCTCTCAACTCCTCTAGGGATGCCAATTCTGGTCTCCTATACTCTCACAATATAATAATATCTCAGTGACTACCCGAAGTGACTTATGCTTAATCTCTACGGGTAAGTGGCATGGCTTGCCATAAACGAGTCGAAAAGGGAGATGTGCCCAAAGGTATCTTGAAGGAAGTCCAATAGGCCTGCAAGACCGAGTCCAAAAGTTGTGACCAATCCTTTCGGTCTGGGCAGACGACCTTCTGCATAATAGTCTTAATCTTCCTATTTGAAACCTCAGCAAGACCATTAGTTTGTGGGTGATATGGCGTGGCAACTGTATGATCAATGTAGAACTCGTGAGCAAGGTCCCATACCTTGTACTTGATAAAATGAGTCCCCTCATCAGAAATCAAGACTCTAGGTACCCTGAACTGTGAAATGTTATTCTTCCTCAAAAATTTGCAAACAATCTTTGCATCTGCGACTCGGGCGAGGATGGCCTCAACCCAATGACTAACATAATTTACAGCAAGCAGAATGTACTCAAATCCATAATTCTCAAGGAATGGACCCATGAAATCGATGCCCCATGCGTCAAAAACCTCATAGAAGTGAATGGATTTTGTCAATATCATATCTCTTTGTCCACAAGTGCCCATCTTCTGATAGTCGGTGCACCTCTTCACGAATTCATCTGAATCTTTGAAGGGGGTAGGCCACCAAAGGTCGGATTAGAGAACTTTCTGTATTGTCCGTCTCCCTGAGTGATGTCCTCCTACCTCAAGCTTGAGGCAACAAGTCAAGATGATACAGTGCTCCTCCTGAGGAATACACCGATGCCAAACACTATCCCCTCCTTCGTGGTAAAGGGTGGGGTCTTCCCAATGGTACGACTTGGCCTTCGTGAGAAAAGTCTCAAGTCGTTGATGGGGCCAACCTTGTGGAACTTTCTTGGCATTAAGATAGTTCATAATGTAACCATACCATGGGAGCGAGGTGATAGCAAGAATCGCCTTGTCTGGGAATGTCTCAGTGATAGGTGTGGTCTGATCAAAATCCTCAAGGTGTTTTAATTGGGAGAGGTGATCTGTCACCACATTCTTAACTCCGGGTTTATCTATAATCTCTATATTAAACTACTGTAGTAGAAGGATCCATCTCGTTAATCTGGTTTTGGCATCCTTCTTTGCCATGAGGTATCGGATGGCGGTATGATTGGTATAGATTGTCACTTTTGATCCAAGAATGTACGATATGAACTTATCAAGAGTGAATACTATGGCTAGCATCTCTTTCCCAGACACAATATAATTCCACTGAGCAGAATCCAAAGTTCGGCTAGCATAGTGAATGGCAAATGATAATCCATCCCTCCTCTATCCATGCATAGTTCCTATGGCAAAATCGGAAGCATTTATCATGATCTAGAATGGGAGAGACCAATCGGGTGGCTGAAGGACATGAGGTTGCACAACTAATCCCTTGAGAGTCTCAAACGATGAAAGACACTTATCATCTACTAGGAACTCGATGTCTTTTGTCAGCAGATCAGTAATCGGTTGGCAATTCAGCTAAAGTCATGTATGAATCGTTGGTAGAAACCGACATGCCCAAGAAAAGATTGCAACTGTTATAAATTGGATGGTGGATTGAGCTTCTTGATTATATCCACCTTGGTCAGATCAACCTCCATGCCCTTGTTGGAGATGATGTGGTCTAGGACCGTCCCTTGAGTCATCATGAAATGAATCTTCTCTCAAGACAACACAAGGTTGACCTCTATATAGCGTTTAAGTACTCGGTCTAGGCAATCAAGACAAGCATAGAACCCATCGCAATAGACCAAAAAGTCATCCATGAAGACATCCAAACATTTGCCCACCATGTTCGAGAAGATGGAAAGCATACACCTTTGGAATGTAGCCGGGGAATTACATAAACCAAAGGGCATCTGTCTAAAAGCATACGTTCCGAATGGACAGGTGAATGTCGTTTTCTCCTGGTCTTAGAGCACTATGGACACTGTTGGACATGTGAGCCCACGGCGAGCCATTATGCAATAAATGTTATTGCGAATATCATTCCCTGATCTAAAATGAAGAATAAATAATTTGCATAATAGGTCCCTCCGTACAATTAGGGTTATGTACCATGGCTATCTTAATGATCATACAGCTGTTGATTCAATTATTCAATCATAGAGGTTGGTGCTTGGATGAATATCTAAAGAGTTAGATTGAGGACTCATCAAGCACCGTCAAATGATTGCTAAGATGTGATCTCCAGCCTGAGTAGGAGATGGCAATCCTTTCTCACATAGGCTGATATCTGACCGACCTCTTGATGCAGGTCCTCTGCATAGGAATAGAGATTCGGAGGTGTCAGATTAGTTAGGTCAAAGAGTTGACTTAACGAGATCGAGATAACCTAAGTCCTATGTTGAATGCTGTCACAGCATAGGCACGCATCCTCTGACCGGAGACAGATGTATTGCTATATGTGTGAGTATGTACATTTGGCAGACCAATAGGTTGATGACCTAACCAAGGTCTATACACCGGCGAGCTGGTGTACATATAAGGGCATATGAGTAATACGATCTCTCAAAGGGATCATAGAGGTTCATTACTGAACCGGAAGACATGAGCTCACTCATGAGATATTGGGAAGAATCAAATTTCGTGCACGGTCGTCTCGCTTTGGAAGCTTGACTGAATTTGTAGGTTTGATATATATACTTTTGGAAAGTATATGATCAAGACCTAGGTATGATATATGCTTTTGGAAAGTATACGATCGATACCAAATCCCGATGATCAAATGAGAAACTTAGTGATCAAACCCTGAAAAAGACAGTGTAAAATTGATCTTGATCTTCGGGTTGACCATGGGTCTTCCAGTATGCAGGATGTACAGGTATTGGGAATACCTGAGGGTGATGTGATCATAAACGATTGTATATCCATGACGCTTCCATTCCGAGGGAGTGATGAAACAGGTCTGGATTTTAGTGACTCCTTCCAGTAGAGAAGCAATCTGATCTTAGTCCAAGTGTTGGACATTGGTCTGAATGAGATTCAGATTCAATGAGAAGATTAAATCTGCGCTCTTGATTTAATCAAGCATCTATGGGAGGTTTGTAAGATCTGGATTTGAGATAACATCTCAATATCCAAGTCACTATACATGGAATAATACAATCGCCATGTCCTTATCTCCAAGTATCTGCGGAGAAAGCACATTATTCTTGAAAGGGTTCAAGAATAATTCATTTGATGAAATGCATATCCAAGCAATAAGGACTTGATGATTAAATGAGATTTAATTATCAAGCATAATATGAATATGATTCATATTATTATCCAATATAATTAAATAGGATTTAATTATCAAGGATTAGAGAATGTGGATAATACCATCCATGATATATGTGTATTATAAATATGATTTATAATATATATAAGAGAGAGAATTTATGTAAATAGCATTTGTTAATTAATAGTGTGAATTGGATTCACATTTGTTAATTAATTGGAAATGCAATTTACAAATTAGTTTGGGTTGTGAATATGATTCACATAATGTTCAATGGCATGATTGAAATATTCACAAATTAATTTGGAATTAATTTGGTGAATAATTTTCTGATAATTGTTATTACAAAATTAATTAAGGAATAATAAGATAAAATAAAAAGGATGCAAAATAACCACCAAATTCATAGGTGGCGTCACCTATGAATTATTCATAGGGGATGCCCCCTATAATCAAGTGTGGTTGTTTGACTCCCTTTTTGTTATCACATTATCTCTTAATTAGTTAAATTAAATTATGTTCATAATGTTGCAACATATTTAAATTAATGTTGTTGGTTTTTAACCAACAACAATCATAGCCATTGATCTTACATAGACCAAGCCTAGCCGTTGGATCTATGAGTCCATGGATAGAGATCCAATGGATTTTAAACTAATATAAAAGGAGGGCTAGGGTAGACTTCCAAGGTACATCATCAAGAGTTGTACAAGGTTACAACTCTCTCTATCTCTCTCTCTCATATTCTCGCCCTCTCTCTCCTTCTCTCCTCCAAAGGATGGACGTCCATCTTGTGTTGAGAAAGGACAGACTCTCGGCTTCTTCTTCGACGACTCGAGGATCTCCTTCTTCTTTGGAGTTTCTTACTCTAAAGAAAGACGATGTATTTCGTTTGACGAAATCGGGGGAGCCATCGCTTGGATCTTCATCGAGAATTGTGGGAAGGAACGTGACTCATCATCGCGCCCGCAAGTGCGTTCTTCGTGGATCGGACTTAAGACAGGAGGATCTCTACATTGGGATCTCACGATCGCAACTACGCTTCAAGAGGTATTCCTTATACTTGGTGGTTTGATGAAACGATCCGAGAAGTGTTCTCGTGATCATGTGCTTTCATATTTAGATTTAAAATTTTTAATTTTCGCTGCATCTAGCATCTAGTGCGACTAGTTGCTCCGATTGCATACGATGCAATCGACACGCTTCCGTGATGCGCTTAAGGATTCTCTATATCCTTCAGACACATGATTGTACCCTAAATATCCATCAAGAAAAAAGTTATGACTCTTTCCAACTAACCTCTTGATAATCTGATCAATAAATGGTAGCGAGAAATGATCCTTCTTGGTGGCCTAATTCAGTCATCTATAGTCCACATAAACCCTCCAAGAAGTGGGTACTCATGTAGCTAACTTCTCTCCAGACTCATTCATAACTATGGTAATACCGGTCTTCTTGGGTACCACATGCAATGGACTAACCCATTTGGAGTCGAAGATGGGATAGATATATTAGTGCTCCACCACTTAGATATTTCTTTCATAACTGCATTCGAATATTCAGGTTCAACCTCTGTTGGACTCATGCGATGGCTTGGCATCATCTTTGAGATATATGTGGTGAGAGTACATGGCCATACTTATACCCTAGAGATCATCTACACTCCATTGGATTGCCTTGTGATTTCTCTCAAAAACCTCCATCAAACGAGATCCATGGTCTTCAGTCAAATCTGCTGAGATAATGATTGGGAACATATATGGCTCACACGAAAGGAATATGTACTCCATGCTCTGTGGCAAGGTCTACAATTCAGGACAAGTGGGAGTTGACGGATGTACCTCTGAAAAGTTTGCGTGAAATCTACTAAATCTACATGGGAGAACTCTAGTTGAATCTGTAAATACGACGAAGACAACCGTACCGGTGTGTCTATCAACCGTACTAGCTCGATCTCCATCCTAGATGTGGGATCTTTGGACATTAAACACTGTAAATAATCATCAAAATCCTGCCAATATAAATCGATGTCTGAGCCTGAGGGATCTGAATCTGAAGCACAAGAAATATGCTCTGCTTCGCTACCCAAATCACAATCATCAGCTTCTAAGTTGCCCGGTGTCATTAGTACGCTCTTCGAACTCTCATCATCTGTCACCTGTGGCTTTGCAGTCTCTGAAGGTGTGATAAGAGCTCATGAAATTGGATATGTCCAAATGACTTCATCGTATGTAATCATAAAATCACACTCCTGGTGGATGCCTAGATCTACCTCTGTCATCTGTTTTTAATTGGTAGTCTGCTCTGAGCAAGCTGGGTCTCTGGCTCTGATCTCCTCAATCATCTTTATTTGTATACTCTCTCCCTCGACGCAAAAGTATACCTTCCTGCTATCATGATCAGATACTACCTTGGTTGTGGCTAAGAACTGTCATCCTAGAATGATGGGGGTACCAGTTACAGATTCAAGGATCTCCATGCCCAACACAAACGAAGTCCACGAGGAATTTCAGGCCTTGAATTGTGACGACAACGTCCTTTAACATCCCCTTTGGCCTCTTAACATATCGGTCTGGAAATTGAAGGATGGTCTTGCTCTGTTTAAGAGTACCAAACTCGAAACGGTCAAGTATCGCAGTCGGGAGGAGGTTAATCGAGGAACCGTTGTCTGATAGAGTCTCATCGAATTGCTGCTCATGAATATGGCATATGACATAAGGAGCTCCTGTATCGGGTCTTTTGGTTGGCAATCGGTTCTGAATGGCAAAGTAGGTGGCATGAGTGAGCACATGGATTTCTGCATTTTAATTCCTATTCTTACTACGAATGGTGGTCTTCTCTCAAAGGTTTCTCTGGAATAGAGGGATGTGCTCAATTTCCATCTGAAGAGTCTGCTGAATCTAAAAGTTGTCTATCATCTACTCGTTGAACTTTAACTATTGTCTCTTTTGGGATTTTATGTTTTAGGGCCCTTCCTTAAGCAGAGTGCTTGAGGAAAGGGTATAGAGGGACCCTCTTTAGAAAGATGAGGGTCAGGAATAGGTTCTGGGCATTCATAAGACTAGAATCCATGCATAGATTATCAAGCACCCCATATGGACTCATAGGAGATACAAAAGCCTTTCCTTTTTTTCATATTTTTTATTTTTGATGTTTTTCCATTTTTTTGTATTTTTCCAAACATATCATCGGGTATAGAAGAAGTCAGCACAACTGAAGGATTCTTGCCGGCATCAGTACCACAGGCAACATCTAAACTTGCGGTATCAGCACCTCGCTCTAGCATATCAACTGGGATACGGGTGGCTTTAATACCATCATGTACAACCGGGGGTTCAACGGCTTCAGCATCATCGTCGGGATCAACATCCTTGGTGGCTTTAGTACCACCATCATCATCATCCTAGTGAGCGACATCAGCACCGCTCCTGACTTTGTTTGGTGCCCTAGAATCTGCAGTGGTATATCGTCTAGAAGAGTCGCCACCGGTTAGCTTCCTACCGCTCCTAAGTGTCATAAAATCAGCATCAATTAAAGAATAAGTGTCATCTAGAGTATCACTAGGAGAGGAAGTCTCTGTAGACTGTACCTGCTCAGACTTTCTCTTCAGATTATTCAAATTAGGTTCAATCTGAGTAGGTATGGAAGTCTTGCCCTTGATTATTTCTCTCATCTCCTGTTATAACTCGTCCATATCTTTCCAGAAGGTATCCCGCTGCTCAAATAGCATACAAGAGAGATCATATAGGTTTAGGTTCTCAAATTGGTGTGGATGAGAACCGGACGGGTTGCCTCGTTGGAAATGAGGTTGAGTCTGTTGTTGATAAGAATGAGAGGGAGGATGGGAATAATGCTGATGAGGTTGATGCTACCTCCACTGTTGGCCCTGATACTGGGGTCGAGGACCATGTTGTTGTTGTTGGGAGTATCGGGGTTGTTGTTGTTGTTGGTTGCCTTGCCCTTCCTACACCGGAGGCTACTGCTGGGATGAAGCACCTCTAGTGGACCATAGGAAGCCTGGGTGGCCACGACAGATCCCAAGATATTACTGGTACTGGGAGTACCAAATCTTATTGACTTTTATCAACGACTCGTGCTAATCGTGAATTGGCGGGGGAAGGGATGCTAAGGGTTGATCCGGATGATACACCACCAACTGAGTGTCTAAGGAAGGTGGTGGTGGCAACTGGTAATGCAGGAGTGGATGGATTGGTTTCGCCTGAATGTAATGAACCTGGCGATATGATGCGAAAGGCTGAGAAGAATTGCTCCCTGGATCAGCTCGTGACCTGGAATGGGGCTGAGAAGTGGTATGTGCCTCTTGGAGACACATGATCTGGATCTCCATGTCACTCAATGTTTGGGCCAGCTCATCAATCTTGTTGAGATTGTCAAGGCCCTGGCATGCCTTCTTCTCAATGATCTCATTTCGATCCAACTTCTGGCCGATGATGCCCATATCGGCAGCTGAAGACTCTGCTAGTGTTGTTGTCGTAGAAGAGGTAGAAGGATCGGCCTCAATGCGTGATATCCTATAGTATGAAACTACCTGTGGAAGAGGCTTCCCTTGAGTATAGACATGGGTCTGGGACATCACTATATAGTTTTCAGCCATCTCCTCATAGATGGCCCAGACCCGGTATTCATTTTTACCGAAGTAGAACCTCAACACGAGGTGTTCACTAGCCCTTGTATCTCAGGTATCGGCCCAAAGAAGAAACTTTGGATGAGGTTGGGCTTGTTGATCTCACGGTGGGGACACCTGTCGATGATCTCTCTAAAATGATCCCATTCTTCATGGAATTGTTCATTAGGTATCATCATGAAATTGTTGATCATGACTCTAGCCGCATTGGTCCGGTCGAGTGGATAGTACTTTTTCAAGTACTCGGCCTGGAGCAGCTCCCAAGTGGTGATAACCTTCCCTAGGTGCTTCATCCAGTAGGCCGCTCTATCAACCAAAGAGAACATAAAGGCTATCAGTGTGATTGTATTCTCGTCCACCAGTCTGTTGGGTAGGGTGGTGCAAATCATCTCAAACTCTTGCATATGGATATGGGTCTCTTCGGTGTCTAGCCCATGGAATTCGGGAAGTAACTGAATGGTCTGCGGACGGAGCTCAAAATTGCCCAAGATAGCAGGCAGCTAGATCCATCAGTGTGCGAAGGTTGCACCAAGGTTGTGCAACTGTCTCATGGTGTGGGTTGGTCTGGTTGGGTCCTGCGGCTCGTCCTGGCATCTGTCTCTGCCCTCATCTCTTGGTATTTATCCACCACCGACTAGACGATCTGGTTCCTCTCGTTCGAGTCGCATCAGTGTGAACTAACTCCTCACTTCTACCATGAATACTCCCTGGTCTCCGATCCGTTGATGCATGGTCTCCAGGGAAGCTAGCAATGTATTATTGATGGCGGCCTAATCTAATACAAATGCGGATGTGTGTGGCTGCTCATCGGTTCTTCCTTCGCTATTGGCCATCTCACTGGTCGCTGCAAAGGCAAAGGACCCTAGCTCAGATGCTATCAATGAATGTATAGATGTGCTGGCCTATCTGGTTGTACCTCAGGACCTAGAGAAGGGTGGTCGAGGAGGAACAGGGTGGAGGCGAATTTGGGTTCAGAGAGCGAGTATGAGCTCTTTGAAGTCACCCTAGATGAACGATCATGAGTGCTGGAAAGTGGTGCTAGCATAGGCAGTCTAAGAGACCTTCTGCCCATCATCGTGATGTGGGGATTTATGAATATTAGATCTGAGATGAAGGCAAGATGAGAAAACAAATCCATGATTCACCTACTCAACACAATATGATGACCGTAAAAGCTCAGCTATTTATCTTGTCAAATTTTATTAGATGACAATCCAATCTTTTAGAACGGGTTAGCAAGCTCTTAGGAGCCCGATTCTCACTTAAGACTAGATCGGATTCCTACGACTAGTTTCGCCTATTTCCAGCTAGTATAAGTGTAAGTACAGACCATTTCCAGTTACCTAATTTTATTTGAGAATGGAGCCTTACACATGGTCCTCTAAACCACCCACTCTGCTAAGGAAGTTCGGATCGTTTACCAGCTACCCGAAAAATCCTCACTATAGAATAACTAATCGTTTTTAGAATCGGTATTCTGAAGAAAGTTCAGGCGTGTCTCTATCCTAGTGTGTGGATCACTCATCTCTCTAAAGAAAAATCAGACAAGGAGGGGGTTACTCTCCCCAAAACAAGAATTTTTTAGTGAAGCTTGGTTTTAGGTCAAGTATGATTAGTACTTTCATATTTTATTTGGTTATCTCTTTCTAGGTATTTTTCTGAATAATGCAATGTCTAACAAATTTTTGAATTTACTTTTTATTTAAGTACAATAAAACTGGGGGAGGAAATCGGAAAAGTCAATAAGCGATTAAACACAATGATGCATGCAGAGTAAGAAATGCGTACCTTGCTCCAGCACTCTACATGCAGGGTGATCTGCACATAAATTTAAAGACTGAATTAAAACTAATCTATATGATGCACGAGCAAATCATTCGTAGGAAGAGCAACTTCAATTAACGGGAAGAGCGGGTAGTTACTTAATCAGAGAAGAGACTTGAGTCTGATCTTGGAAGTCGCTCGATGCCCGCTACAACGGGTCCTGCTTGCGTTGTATGTGACCTCTCTCAGTACATGGTCTCTTAACCAATTAAATTAACTTTTTCTTTATTTGACTAAGTCTAAATACGACCTATATGAGCAGGTAGTCTATTATGGTGTTTGGACATTAGATAAGTAAAGAGCTCAAGCAATAAATGTTCTAAATCTATGGGATGAATCCTCCGGAATCAAATAGAAAATAAATGCAGAAAATCATAAAAAACTTGGTCAGGTCCCCTGAGTGCACTGGAACTCAGCAGAACAAGCTCCGAATAAGGTCCAAGTCCAAGAGTGTCCCAAATGTCTATGTTATTAGAATAATGTGTGCAAAAAATAAAACTAATCCAAATTCTATATAGTATAATTGCTCCTCCTTCTCCTCTGCTCCTCCTCAGGTGTGGGTCCCTCCAAGTAAACTAACTCATCCTCCAAGTGGAACCTAGCAGGAAAAGCAAAATAGAAGATTGGCCAGAAACAGTTAAAAAAGAGAGAAGTATAAATAAATGAAATCTAACTACTTAGCAGTGCTCCCTAGCAACGATGCCATTCTGACAACCACCTGATCAACTAGGGTTAAGTTAATTATGCAAATGTCGTTGTGACTCTAATCAATAAGGCAATCAATCAAGAAAATAAACCACTAAAGAATCAAATAATGAATGTAAGCGATTCGCTAATTTTAGTTACTGATATAGCGATCAGGGTTGAACACAAGGAGCACAACTAAGAGCTAAGCAATCAATGTCAAAAGATTCTTTATTATTATTAATGATTTTTTATTTTTAAATTTTTAACTTTTTAATGTGAGAGAAATATGCACAAGTGATAAAAACACACACCAACATTCCTTTTGATAGTTTTAAAGGGGTAAAAATACTCCAAAATTGCAATAAAAATTCTTTTTGATTTTATATATTTTATAATGTTATTGGTAATTTTTATAAAATTTTCAGATGTTTTATAATTTTCTAAAAATGAAACAGTGATGAAATAGACAAACAGTGAACAACTAGGAGTAATTTGCAAACTAAAAAAAATAAAGTGCCCAAAATTCTTGAAAGTGATTTTTGTGATAAAATATAAGGAAATATATACAAACAAGATCTCGAATCATAATTTTTGATTTTTTTATGATTTTATATAATTTATGAGTTTTAGAGTATTTTGCAACTTTTTGGTTTTTATAAGATATTCTTGGACAAAAATTATACTGGAGCTTAAGGATAATGAAGACAACTACTCTAATTTGTTTAGACATTTCCGAATTTTTATGGTTTTTTGTAAGGAAAACAAGATAATTTTATGGGTATTTGAATTTTTAATTATAATAAACAAATAAAACTCAACAAACGAAAATCAACACAAATAAAATGTGCAAACAGAGACCATAGGTAATTTCTATGCAAATTTTGAGGTTGATTTAATAATTATGGCATTAAATAAAAGACAAGTAATCAAAAACCATACAGAGGGACCTCTCTGTAATTACTTTATACTTAAGGCCTTCTGGAATAACAAAATCTGAAATTATAGGGAGACGCTATGCAATTTTCCCATACAATACATGTGCCACGCATGAGTCAGGTAAACATATGCAAAAATGTAAATATCAAAATATAACCTTCATTCAATAATGTGTGAAAAGATCAGGAGAAAACTTGCAAAAACACCAAGAAACGCATGCAAACGCACCTGACTACAGCTCAACTAGGCTAAACTACAAATATAAAAATTACAGGGGACTTGCTGCAAAAAATCTCAACTATAGGTTTTAATAATTGAACTAGAGCGAAATAAAAAGACATGTAGGGTAAAGTGGAAGTATACCCTTGATGGCACGTGAGTTGTGCGTGGGGGCTCTAATGGCTCTGACGGCTCTCTACAAAAGGATCTGACAGCTCAAAGTTTGTCGTGACATATGGTCAGATATGTTGCATCAGGTCTGATCTAACGATTTGTAGGGTTGGCAGAAGCGTGTGGCGTGGATGGGATCCAGATCTGATCCAAGGGTCAGAATGAGGCGCTAACAAGTGGCTTGGATCAAATCTGGGGTGGTGACTCCAGATCGGACGACAGAGGAAGAGGGTGGACGAACTCAGCTCGGGCGAACTTCAACTGAGCGTGGAGGATAATCCATAGCTCTGACAAAGTCGCTAAGGGGTCCAGCGTAGTCGTGAGGATATTCCGTGTCAGCCGGGGTCCTCGAATGGGGGAGTTGATGGTCGGACGACTGGGACGGTAGTGCTCAACCTAGAGCTACTTCGCTTGAGCAGTAGATTCTCTGGTTGGGTTTCCTCGCACGTATCAGGACCTGCAAAGGGTAGCGGACTCGGAGGCTTGGCCCCGGTCTGGTTATTGCATGGAAAGGTGAAGGTAACATGGGGAATGAGTTGGACCTCCATCGTACATGGGAGATGGAGGTCAGATCTTAATCTCGATAGATCAATCCAGTCTAAGGGGGTCAGGTCTTGAGGGAAGATAGGATGTGGAGTCGTGTACGAATCGGTACGGTGAAAAGTGTGAGATGGGGCTCCGATCGGATGGTTGGAGCTGATGAATTGTGGCACCTGTGATGAACCAAATCGAAGTGAAAACAGACGTGCGGTCGAAATGAGAAGTACATGGGTATGCTATCGTGATCAACGAGACGAAACAGAGGTGAATGATAGGGTTATGGACTCGATTCTGCTACGTGCAGTAGAAGAGACTAATCACGGTGGAGTGCTCCGACCACAAGCGAGCTGTGGCCAAATGACAACCAAATTGATCTCCAAAGGGGTTCTGTGGAATCCTATCACTCTTCTGGAGGTGGCTAGGGATGAAGGTGGTGCGAGGAACGAGCTATTAGGCTTGGCAGGCAGAGAAGATATTTTATAGAAGTGCCCAGGTTCAGGAAGGATCGGATGTATGCTCGAAACCCTAGGGTGATCTGGCTGTGCCTAGGGATCTGCAAGGATCACGGATCCTAGGAGACTTATCGGGCATGAAAATCAAGGTGGATGGGAGTCGTAGTTGAGCGTGAAAATTGGGAGAAGAGACTCCAGCGAAACAGTGGCGGGCCTGACCCGGCAGGGGGAGAAGGTTGACTGTGGTCAACAATCCCTAGTGGGCCAATAGGAATTTAGGGAATTACAAAATGAAAGAATATTAAATAAAAATAGCAAATGATTCTAAAATAAACACTATATAAAATGAACTTTGATTATTATTTTAAAACTATTTTTCAGTGGTTTTTAGTTATTTTTATAAAAAAAATATAGATAGGGAATATACAATATAATGTAATATTACTGGTATAGTATACTAATATATTATATACATGTATTTTTATTTCATTATTTGTAAGAAAATTATATTTTATAATTTATTTTATTTATTTACAAAATACTTTGAGGAATACAAAAAGATTTGTATTTGATTTTTGTAGAATAAATAAATACATTAATTAAATGGATGTTCTATATAATATATACATGTGTGTCTTTTGTACAATGAACTTTGGGTTTTATTTTTGTTTTATTTTTTAATTTTTATTTTATTATTTTTATTTAATTTTTAAGGGTATGCATAAATGTTTAATAATATAATATTCATAAATAGTAAATATTTATTTGTATAGGTATTATACAATATGCCCTATCTCCTTCTACTTATTCCTTGTCGATCAGATCAATAATTGTCCCTCACTCGGTGTTTGGGTCAGATTATTATTTATTTCATAATTACATCCTTCTTTCTTTTTATTTTCTCTTTATCCTTTTTTGGAAAATATGTGTTAATTATGCAATGTTAACAAGGACTTGTACAATGTTAATTTATTGTATTTACATATATTTACTGACATTTCTACTAAAAGATAAAGCTAAAATAAAAGAATAAAGAATGAGAATCATAGATTCATCAATCACATTTATCGAATCGACAATGGACAGGAATGTATCGTACTATAAATAAGGCTTCAACATTTCTCCATTAACTACAAATGGTTGCATCAGATGGCGGTTCATATATAAGTATGCTTCCATTATCACACACAGTTCTCACTAAAAATTACTCGTTAATTTTCCCAAGAATATCTTCAATTCGTATCAAAGCACCTTTTGACCAGCCTCAAAAAGCTTTCGTCTGATGTGCTTGTCGTGCTCGTGCTTGACTTTCTTCTTGTATATGAGCATGTTATTGTATGGGTAGTCTCGGAATTCCAAGAGTTTGTTTAGATCGATCTTCCAGTTCTTACCGCTAGTTTGTGAGTCCAAATTACAGATAGTTACTGCCCAAAGAGACATGTTAAAGAGTTCCACTGGCATAAGGCATGGCTTTCCATATACAAGGTGATAGGGAAACATACCTAATGGAGACTTATAGGCGGTCCGATAAACCCGTAGAACCGAGTCAAGCAATTGAGACCAATTCTTCCAATCAAACCAAACAAGTTTATGCAAGATTGTCTTATCTCCATATTGTATAACTCGACCAAGCCATTCGATTGCGAGTGGTAAGGAGATGCGACACGATGATCAATGTCATACTTCTTCACAAGTTTCTTGACTTCTTTGTTTATGAAATAGATACTCCCATCTGAAATGGTAATCTTAAGAATCACGAACTATTAAATAATATTGTCCTTGAGAAAGTGACAAACAGTACAAATGTCAGTGATTCAGGCAGGAATATATTCCATCACGTAATCAACGTCAAGCACGATGTATTCAAATCCTTAACAGTTAGGAAATGGTACCATAAAGTTAATGCACCAAGCACCAAAAACATCTAATATCTGAATAAACTTGAGAGGCATCAAATCAATAGAATAGAGGGTTCCTCCCATATTCTGACAGTCGATACAACCTTTTACATAAGATGCAACATCCTTGAATAGTATAGGCCACCAGAGGTCATACTGCATTACTTTCGATGTTGTTCTGCTTCCATAATAGTGTCCTCCAGATTTGAGCGTATGATATACTCCTCACGAGGAATGCACTGGTGTCAAATGCAATCTGCATCTTATCTGAAAAGGTATGAATCTTCCCATTGGATAAAATGAATATTAGACAAAAATTTGTCCTTCTTTGCTCTTTTTCCAATCTTATGGACTTTCTCAAAAACGAGATAATTCACAGTATCGGCATACTAGGGGAGAAAAGCAGCACTGAGAATTGATTCATCAGGAAAGGTTTCTATAATCGGTACAAGGTTCAATAGAGTATCTGACAATTCTATTCTGGAAAGATGATTTGCTACCACATTCTTAACTCCAGGTTTATCTCTTCAAGTCAAATTTCTAGAGGAGAAAGATCGATCTGAGTAGGCGTGACTTGGCATCCTTCTTATGTTGTAAATGAAATAGCAAAGTGATCTGTATAAATAATTACTGTTTAACCGAGAAGATGGGATCTGGAATTCTCAAAGGTGAATAAAATTGTCAGAAGCTCTTTCTCCAACAATGAAATATGTCTCCTTGTCAAGCATTCTGTTAGAAGTTGGTCAATCTTGCGGAAGTCTTCGATGAATCTTCTATAGAAATCAACATGCCCCAGAAATGACCTCACATTCTTGATTGTTCAAGGTGGCTCAAGTTTTGCAATAACATCTACCATTGATGGGTCGACCTTCACACCTCGTTTGGAGATGACATGGCTCAGCGAAATTCCTTATGTTACCAGGATGTAACTCTTTTCTCAATAAAAAACTAGTTTGACTTCACAGAAAAACTATCATCATAGATCGGGAAGTCATCCAAGAAAACCTCAAGCAAACTACCCACCATGTCGGTAAAAATGACCAACATACACCTTCGGAATGTAGAGGGCATGTTACGTAATCCAAAAGGCATCTGTTTGAAAGCTTCGGTGCCAAATGAACATGTGAAAGTCATCTTTTCTTGATCCTCAAGAACGATTGTCATTTTGTTGTACCCGAAGGACCCATCCAGGAAGCAAAAGAACTTTTTCTGTGCCAACCTTTCACGAACTTGATTAATAAAAGGTAGAGCAAAGTGATCCTTCTTGGTTGCTGATAAGGCATGTATCTTACGAGAGTCTTGTCAATCCATAAGGCGGATCCACAGTCGTCGAAACGACCGCTCACGAGAATTGTGCTAAATCAACAAGAGTCACAACCCCAATTTCGGGTCGTCGGATCCTCCCATATCCGGATCTGGTTATTCAGTAATAATTTATTCATCAATCATAACTAACATTCAGAAACATACTGCAAAAAATACTCAGAAAGAAATAATTCAACACTTTTCCATTTACAAAATAAAGTTTACATGAAACATTGTCCCACTATAACCATTTACATGTACATCAGCTGGAAAGAAAATACACAAAAAGATTACTAAATACCATACAAAGTAAAGCTACTATGGTTGGAAGGATGACTATAATATTAGCTGATTGGATTATTAAAGTCCTTGTGATGGCTCTCCAACACCTGTTGGGTTTCCATATAGGATGAAGATTAGCGAGTACTAAGTAGCGAAGAAGAGAACAAACAAATGGTATAATTTTGCAAGACTTGCTGTCACAAAAATTTTCATTTCCCTCTCATTAGTTTAAGTCCTATTTCTTCTATTCCACAATAGGGGTTAGTCTAGGGAACCCCACCATCCATGGACTCCAAAGCTGTGGACAGTTTGGGATGGGAAATTGCATTTATCGGGTGATCTTATGCCAGCGCACGCTGCCTTAACCAATCCTCCAATACTACCCTGACAATTTTCCTTTTCTTTTATTATCTAGGGTTTCAAATCCTTAGCTTGGCAAACAAAGGAGCATGCCACCCTCGAGGACTCGGTTGCTTAAAACCTCATGCTAACCTTTAATCATATATACTAGCATCTTTAAATACATGTTATTGTGACCCAGTCGTTATTGAACCACCCGTGCCTCCACATGGAACGACCACATCTTCCATTTTTCAACCCGAATATATTGGCACCCAGTACCATGTGTTGCAAATCATTCATTTCGTGCATACTTATCATCAGGGCAACCATGTACCACCTAGGTAGGGGAACGACAATACAACGCTTCCTTCTGACAAAGCTACAGGTTGCATGCCCGACTTGTAGTTCTACTCCCAGCCATTCTTAATGTAAGACACGATCTTTTTCAGGATCCAATTCAATATACACTCAATTCTCATAATGTAATTCTTTTGTTAAGCCTTTAATTTGCATAATCATCAACATTTAGTATAGACTTACATATATATTAATTCATACATATATATACACTCATATTTATTTATATTTTAACTCCCAAGCCCTAACTTTCCAAGTCACTACATCTATTCGATGCTAGACACTATTTTAGTGGGAATTACAAAGCAACTCTCCATATTTTTTCAAACTAGCCAAATTAAGGTATTTCATAACGAAGAACATAAAATCAGAAACTTCAACGATCTCATATGAAAACCCAACAGCAAAAGGAAGAACTTCATTACCTAATTGAGATCTCTCTCACATATGCAGTGCTTTAACGTGATTCAATTTCAGAAAGGATGATTTCAGCTCCTGAAATACTCGAAATTCATTTTTGTATCAAAAATGCTAAGAACGTGCCAAGAATGAATGAAGAACGTGTAGAACACAAAGAACACATGAAGAATACAAAGAATGTGAAGAACATACTTTTCTCGTAAAATTTCAACAGGGTTTCCCCTTATACAAGGTGATATTTCTAGGAAAATTTTAGCAAAGTTTCCCCTTATATTGGAACATATTTCTAGGAAAATTTTGATGGAGTTTGACATTATATCAAAACAATTTTCAAAAAAAAATGGAAAGAGTTTCCTCTATAAAATCATCGAGAGGAAATAAATAGGGAAACAAAAAGAATTTAATAGAACTATAAGCGACGGAGAATCGTTAGACACCACACATTTTAGATTAGTTAAGGTGTGACGAATCATAGGATTCACTGACATGCATAGCCGCCCGCACCTAAGTAGGGTGTTACACAGATTTCTCCTTGAACCACAACAGAAACAAATCAGAAAGGAATATGAATCGAAACTAAGCTGGAATAAGAGGATGAATCGAAAACCTAGCTCAAGTTAGAGCTTACTTATGAAGCCAACTAGGAGACGATCGTACCTTCCTCCTCCTCGTTCTCCTGGTAGCGCTTCGCTAGCGCTCCTTCGATGCTTCCCTCTTTATGAATCCCAGTTCATCACTCTTTATTCCTTTATTTTAGCTAGAAACCTTAGCCAAATACCATGTAAATGTGTGTAAATATCATAAGTTGTCAAAACACATGCATCATGTAAATATGCATAATTAGCATGTTTTTGTGTCAAAATAAAGGAATAAAGAAACACAAGAAAAAGAGGGAAATATTTAGAATAAATATTGAGTGACCTAATCCCAAGGGAGGGCTCGGCATGGGCCTGACCGCAAAAGAACCCAAGTAGAGAGAGATAAGGTCAATCATACTTGTACATAACCCCTTGTATATAAATAAATTTATTTTCCTCAAAATAAAAACTAAAAAGTGTTTCATATTTTTTACATATTTATAAAAATAAAATAAAAATCAGAAAAATCAAAATAAAAATAAAAATAATAAAAATCATTTTTCGCCTTGTATATATACCATGTGCATATGTATATAAACCTAATTATTTAACTCATGTAAATAAATCCTAAAAAGAAATTACAAAATACCTTTTTATTCCAAATTTTATGTTGAAAATAAATAAAATATTAAATTAGAATAATTATGCAAAAATAAACAATTAAAAATAAAAATCAAAAATACATATGTATATATACCTACATATAATAATAATATAATGTAAATACGTTACTTATTTTTCAAAAAAATAAACAAAAATCAGTAGAAAATAATTTGAAAAATAATAAACATTTTTCATGTTTAAAGTTTTTAAAAATAAAATCATTTACTAATTTTAAATGAATTTCTAAATAATTAACAAATGGAATTATTCCATTGGTCCACGGGGATTCTTGACCCCCGGTCAACTCTCCCCCAAAGACCACCCAGGATGGATCATTAGCCCCGACCTGACTTCGCCTATTTTTCGCGCATTGATCCGACCACCATCCATTGAAACCCTGGGCCCCGATTATCCTTGAATCATCCGAGACTCACGCCCGATCATCGTCCTAGGGATCCGTGCTCCCAGAACCTCTCCCGACTCCAATCTTATCAGACCCTTCCTAGTATATAGTCTCACCTCCGACCGCAATTTCAATCCACCTTTGGCCATCACCTTCGTCTCCTGGGACCTCCACTTTCCTTCCTAGAGTGACAACTATCGAGGGGAGGTGTTGCAGTGAGGATTCAAGGTCTGAAGCTTAGGTCCGGCGAGCTTCTTCGCCGTACGCCGTCGCAAGGTGCGCCAGAGCTTCTGGAGGCGACGCTCCATCGAGGCGACGATCCCCAGAGACCCAGCGTCTCATCCACAGTCGACCATGCTCATCAGGTATCCCCGATACCCTTAGGTTAGGATAATTTCCATTTTCGCCCAAATCGCGTCGCCGGCTTCGCCGGCTGATTCACGTCAATTCAGTCGCCCTTCTGATCGACCTACATCGATTCACCTTCACGAGACCTCTATCCACCTTCTACGCCCCTCCGATCACCTTGGTTTGCCCCGGAACCAAGAAGCAGGCCTCTATCGTCGTCGCCTCGCCGGAGGCCTCCGTTCCAACCCATCTGACCACCCATTTCACCCACTGACGGGTCGAGGCACTTTTCCCTCGACCCAGGAGTCGCTCTGCGCATCTTGCAGGTCGAGTCGACCCTATCTGGAGGTCGAAACATCCAGGCACAGGAGCTTTGCACCTCCTTCGTCGTCGGAGCTCTTCAGAGCTTCCCGGCCTCATCGGAGGTACCTACCAGCTGCGGAAGAGTCCGAGCATCCTTCTCCACATCTCAGCAGCTCCAAAGGAGCTTCCCACTGCGCGCATTGGGCCGGCGAGTTCTTGGAGTAGCTTCAGTTGCCGTTCGATCGAGCCTCCCGCTCCAGTTCCGATCAGAGCTGTCCATTTACGAGAGGCCTCCACCGTTCGATATATCTGGGATTCAATCGAGGGCGTTCATCCGCGAAGAGGCGTCCGCTACTCTCCACCGTTAGATCTCCACGTGGCGTCTTCCTCAACGTTGATCCAGCGAAGGGCTAGCCACGCACCATAGTCGTTGGATATTACACGTGGCACTCCTTCGTCCTCTAGATCTAAATAATAGGGGTAATTTCACTTAGGCCCTTCTTTTTATTGCATTTATAATTTAGTCCTGTAAATATTTAGTGTAGTTGTTTTAATTTTGGATAAATTGCACTGTGGACCTTGTGTTTATTTTATTTGCATTTTAGTCCATGTCTACGTGGAACATGTGCATCGTCACGTGATATTTTGGGATATTTTGCATGTATGGGCTTGGGGTTTGTTTGTGTTATGAAATGAAATTAAGTTTTTGATATTTGCATTTATACCCCTGTGCATGAGTTAATTCGAGCATGTGCTGATTGTTTGGACTTTTTACACTTTCCACCCTAAAGTTTTAGCACGTGTTACGTTTAAGCCCCTGGAAGTATGTTTTCTTGCATTTAGGTCCTCGCTTGCTGTGTGCCTTGTTTTTATTGAATAAAATATCAAATCAAATCCAAATTAGGTGAAATTTGGATACATGGCTCCTGCCACTATGTAAAAATTTCCCTAAATTTTTGGGACCTTTTCCAGGCTTTTTACTATTTTTAAAAATTCAAAAACATGTATTTTTCTTACTATTTCAAAAAGAAAATTAATTAAAAAAATCAAAACTTTTCTAAAAATTCTAAAAAAATTAGGGATCGTTAGTTTTACTATTTTCTACCTTTTATCCAATTTTTATCTCATTTGGATTTATAAAACTCATAAAAATTACAAAACCCTAAAACTCTCATAAAAATCACTAAAAATTCTATAAAATTCAAAAAATGCAAACTCTTTTTCTATAGTTTAGTTTTTGTATATATTTTTCATAAAAATTGTCTCCAGACTTTTATATACCAATTATATATTTTTAATTGGTCTTTCAAGTCTGGCTGCACAGTGAGCATTATTTTTCCCCTTTCTCGATTTTTAGAATATCAAATAAAAATTGAAAATTTCTGAAAAATTCACCAAAACACTTAAAACATAAAAAAACACAAAAACAATTTTATTTGAATTTTCTGTATATTTGGGTGCTTAAATAATTTGTAGTTGTTGCTTGTTTATATCTTTTCTTACAATACTAAAACACAAAAAAATTTAAAATTAATTAAAGTCCACCAAAAATATTTTCCCCCTTATTTTCTCGATTTTGACTACTTCGTAGGCCGTCTCGGCCATCCCGTGCTCCTTGAGTCCGACCCTGGTCGCTATACCAGGATAATAAAATTAGCGAGGACCGCTATCTGATTTTTATTATTTGATCTTCATATTTGGTGGTTCCTATCTTTTCTTGATTGACCGAATCCTCTCGATCCGAGTCGCAACGACCCGAGAATGATTATTTTTACCTTGCCCGGATAGAGTTTTGAATTTTTCGGCCATCAGAATGGCGCAGTTGCCGGGGAGCATGGCTTAGTAGTCTTTTTGGATTTTTCGCGGTTTTCTTTTCCGTGGTTTTTTATAGATATTTATAGATATATTTTCTCTGCTTTATCTATATATTTTTTTGGACTGGCACACTTTTGTATCTGCTTCTTACGAGGGCCCGAGGATTGAGGCAGCTTTTTCGGAAGCCGAAGCAACCGCGAGAGTTGGAGGCGGCTTCCTTCTCTATGAAGCTGCAGGAGAGCGCGAGGAGGAGGACTGAAGTTCGAGAGCTGCGGAATAGCCGTGAAATAACCGTAGAATAGCCGTAGAATTAGCTTAGTTTATTTTTCAGCAGAATTATTTTATTGTAATAAGATAGGACTCAGACTTGGACTTGGTTAATATCGGGGTCTGTTTCGCCGAGCACCGGTGTGCTCGGGGACCTCACCGCGATTTTCGACAGTTTTGGATTTTTGACCGTTTATTTACTGCTTATTTGATTTACGCGGTTTTTGTCCTAGCTTAGGAGTTTTCTTTGATTGTGATGTAATTAATTAAGGCCAAATCCCTAATTATCTGCATGTTCGTATAGATTGATAATTGGACTTAATTAATTAAATCACAAAGAAAAAGTCGGATTATTTGAGCTCGTCCACGTGCCTTGAGGAGTCACGTACAGCGCGTGCAGGATCCGTTGTGGCGGACACCAAGTGGCTCCCAAGATAGGGCTCTGGACTTAGGTTTTAGTACCCGACTACTGTTCTTCATGAGTAGAACTGCTTTGTTTAGGGCCGGTTTTCGCGTGCATCATATAGGTAGTTTATATTCTGTCTTTATTTTATGCGCGGATCACTCTGCATATAGACTGATGGAGTCAGGTACGCATTTCTTACTCTGCATGCATCATTGATTCCCACGCATCGTCTTTTTCATCTTCTCCCCCCGGTTTTTGGACTTAAAATAATCAGGAGAATCGAAAAATTCGTTAGGAGTTGATTGCTTTGAAAAATACCTAAAATAAGAAAAACTATAAAATTGGGACTGCTAAACAAACTTGGCCCTAAAAGACACCTCACCAAAAAATCTGTCTTGGGGAGAGCAACCCCCTCATTGTCTGGTTTGATTGCGCGAGAGAGTGACCCGCATACTAGGCTAGAGCCACATCCGAGCCCTGATCGGACCACCGACCTTTTATACGGGACAGTCTGGTTGGCGGATTGGATTCCTATCAGGTCACTAACCGCTCTGATATCCTGGCATGATCACCTAAATAAAACTGACAAGATAATTGACCGAGCTCTTACGCTCTTCAGCTCAGTGTGGAGTAGGCGAACCCAGGGTTTGTTTGCTCATCTTGTTTGTTTTCCAGATCTCATACGCCCGACTCGCCAGATCAAGATGATGGGCAGGAGGTCTCTTAGGCAGCCTCCGACTGCACCGCTTTTTAGCACTCCAGCCCGTTCATCTAGGTTGGTTCGTGAGAGCCCAGACCCGCTCTCTGAACCCGAATTCGATTCCTCCATGTTCCCCATTGACCACCCTTCTTCTATTCCTGAGTTACCAGTGCTAAATGCGAGACAACATACATATGATATTTCGGCACCTGAGTTTGGATCTTTTGCCTTTGCAGAGACCATGGCCAGCAGCGAGGATCGCACCGAGGGTCAGAGGCCAGAGACGACCACTTACATTCTGTACCAGGGTGCGATCAACACCACCGTGTTAGCCTCCCTTGAGACGATGCAGCGACAGATACGGGATCAGTGGGATTTCATGGTGGAGATGAGGAGAGAGATGGAGAGACTGAGAGACGCAGTAGACCAGCTGCGAGCCGAGGGACGGAGGGGTTCCGATCAGCCAGATCAGTCAGACCATCCGGCAGCAGCAGCAGCAACAAAGCCGAGACCGATGCGGGAGTTGCACAACCACGGTTCGAACTGACTCACCGGTGGGTGGTTCTTCCGGCTATCGTGGGGGACTTCAAGTTCTCCCCGAACACACTTCAGCTACTCCCCCGCTTCCACGGGCTCGCCACTGAGGAGCCCCATCTTCATCTCCAGGAGTTCGAGATGATCTGCAGTACAGTCCACGATCGACAGGTGGACGAGGATATGTTGGACATGTGAGCCCACGGCGAGCCATTATGCAATAAATGTTATTGCGAATATCATTCCCTGATCTGAAATGAAGAATAAATAATTTGCATAATAGGTCCCTCTGTACAATTAGGGTTATGTACCATGGCTATCTTAATGATCATACAGCTGTTGATTCAATAATTGAATCATAGAGGCTGGTGCTTGGATGAATATCTAAAGAGTTAGATTGAGGACTCATCAAGCACCGTTAAATGATTGTTAAGATGTGATCTCCAGCCTGAGTAGGAGATGGCAATCCTTTCTCACATAGGCTGATATCTGACCGACCTCTTGATGCAGGTCCTCTGCATAGGAATAGAGATTCAGAGGTGTCAGATTAGTTAGGTCAAAGAGTTGACTTAACGAGATCGAGATAACCTAAGTCCTATGTTGAATGCTGTCACAGCATAGGCACGCATCCTCTGACCGGAGACAGATGTATTGCTATATGTCTGAGTATGTACATTTGGCAGACCAATAGGTTGATGACCTAACCAAGGTCTATACACCGGCGCGCTGGTGTGCATATAAGGGCATATGAGTAATACGATCTCTCAAAGGGATCATACAGGTTCACTACTGAACCGGAAGACATGAGCTCACTCATGAGATATTGGGAAGAATCAAATTCCGTGCACGGTCGTCTCGCTTTGGAAGCTTGACTGAATTTGTAGGTTTGATATATACTTTTGGAAAGTATATGATCAAGACCTAGGTATGATATATGCTTTTGGAAAGTATATGATCAATACCAAATCCCAATGATCAAATGAGAAACTTGGTGATCAAACCCTGAAGAAGACAGTGTAAAATAGATCTTGATCTTCGGGTTGACCATGGGTCTTCCAGTATGCAGGATGTACAGGTATTGGGAATACCTGAGGGTGATGTGATCATAAACGATTGTATATCCATGACGCTTCCATTCCGAGGGAGTGATGAAACAGGTCTGGATTTTAGTGACTCCTTCCAGTAGAGAAGCAACCTGATCTTAGTCCAAGTGTTGGACATTGGTCTGAATGAGATTCAGATGTAATGAGAAGATTAGATTTGCGGTCTTGATTTAATCAAGCATCTATGGGAGGTTCGTAAGATCTGGATTTGAGATAATATCTCAATATCCAAGTCACTATACGTGGAATAATACAATCGCCCTGTCCTTATCTCCAAGTATCTGCGGAGAAAGCACATTATTCATGAAAGGGTTCAAGAATAATTCTTTTGATGAAATATCCAAGCAAGGACTTGATGATTAAATGAGATTTAATTATCAAGCTTAATATGAATATAATTCATATTATGAAAATGATTATCTAAGATAATTAAATGTGATGTAATTATCAAAGATTAAGAGAATGTGGATAACACTATCCATGATATATGTGTGTTATAAATATGATTTATAATATAAATATATAAGAGAGAGAATCTATGTAAATAGCATTTGTTAATTAATTGTGTGGATTGGATTCACATTAATTAATTAATTGGAAATGTAATTTACAAATTAGTTTGGGTTGTGAATGTGATTCACATAATGATCAATGGCATGATTGAAATATTCACAAATTAATTTGGAATTAATTTGGTGGATATTATTACAATAATAGTTATTGCAATTTATTAAGAAATAATAAGATAAAATAAAAGGAGACAAAATAACACCCTATAATTTAGGGTGGTTGGTTGACTCCCTTTTTGTTGTCACATTATCTCTTAATTAGTTAAATTAAATTATGTTGATAATGTTGCAACATATTTTAATTTAAATTAATGTTGTTGGTTTTAACCAACAACAATCATAGCCATTGATTTAGCATGGACCAAGCATAGCCCTTGGATCCATGTGTCCCATGGATTGAGATCCATTGGACCCTAAACTAGTATAAAAGGAGGGCTAGGGTAGCCTTTCCAAGTTACAACAACATTCTTGAGTTGAAGAACTCTACTCTCTCTCTCTCTCCCATTCTCGTGGGGTCTCCCTAATATTCAAGTGGCCGTCCACTTTGTGTATTAGGAAGGAGATCATTTTTTTCTATGCCTCGACGCTTGGATCTTCGTCAAAGGATTGCGGGAAGGACGCGACTCATCATCGTGCCCGCAAGCGCATTCTCCGTGGGTCGGACTTAAGATAGGAGGATCTCTACTTTGGGATCTCGCGATCACAACCACGCTTCAAGAGGTATTCCTTGTACTTTGTGGTTTGATGAAACGATCCGAGAAGTGTTCTCGTGATCATGTGGTTTCATCTTTAAAGTTAAAAATTTTAATTTCCGCTGCATCTAGCATCTAGTACGACTAGTTGCTCCGATTGCATACGATGCGATCGACACGCTTCCGTGATGCGCTTAAGGATACTCAATATCCTTCAGGATACCATCAGGATGATTGCCTTTCCTTTCTCCCTGCCGACAGAGGAGCCGTACTAGCAGCCGCAGCCATACTACCAGTCACCACCATCCCCAAACACTCAGATGGTGGTTTACCAGCCGGATTAGCCCCTGGCAGTACTCCCGCCACCCTCCTACGAGCCGGAGCCGTCGATGGATGTCAAGGGGATTTGGTACGACCGACCCCAGCCCGGTATCGTACGAGACCATCCCGGATTCCGTTGGTCAGCCGGAGGTGCCAGTTCCCAGCAATAGCCTCCAGTTCAGGGTGGCCAGTACGGCCATCAGCGAGAGCACCAGCAGCCCCAGCCCCCAGTACACTAGCAGCAGCAGCAGCAGCAGTCATCCCAGTATGGCCCTCGTCCCTATCAGCAGGGACAGTCTTGGAGGCGAGAGCAGCCTCAGCAGTATCATCCACAGCGGTACCCCTCTCACCCACCCCAGCCACAGCAGCCTCACTACCAGCGAGGCCACCCGTCAGGTTCTCAAGGGCCATCCTATGAGAACCCCGCCTTAGACAACCTAGCCCGCCTCATGACAGATCAGCAGGCTACCTTTAGACGAGAGATGGATGAGTTCCGCTAGGAGATGCGGGAGATCGTGAGAGGGAAGGCCTCCATTTCTGCCCAGATTGAGCCGAACCCGAACAATCTAAAGAGGAAGTCTAAGCAGGTAGAGATCACAGATATTACCACTCCTAGTAATTCATTTGGTGATTTGTCTGCATACATGTTTGATGCTGATTTTGTTACACTTAGGAGCGGTAGGATGCCAGCAGGCGGCACCTCGTCTGAGCGACAACCCCACGCCACTTCCAGAGCGTTAGGCGAGGAGGAGCACGGTACTGAGGCCGCGAGAGATGATGACGGTGGTACTAATGCTACCATGGATGTTGATCCAGCCGACGGTACTGAGGCCGTCGTTTCACTAGTTGGAGGAGGTGGTATTGACGCTACCACAGTTGCTGAGCCAGAGCGCGGTACTGATGTCGTGATTCGACATGCCGAGGGTGGTACTGAGGCCACCATTTATACTTCTGCTAGTCCTGATGTCTTTCCGCCTGTACATGTATCTCAGGACATTTCTGGAAATAAAGGAAAGGGTTTGCTATTTTCGGATCCACATGTGTTGATTGATGATGTTTGTGTGGATTATGTTGTTCATAAGCATGTCAGGCCCTCTCCTAGTCCTTCATCTAAGAAGGACCCTGTGATCCCCTTTCCACGAGCACTTCGCATGGCAAAGGGGAAGAAAACAGAAAATCAAAAAACGAATCATCAGATAGAGTTCAGCCAGCAGATGATAGATCGATTCCATATATAGATTACTCTTCAGGAGGCCTTGGAGCACATCCCTGTACTCCAGAGATCACTCAGAGACAGGACCACAGTCAGGAGGAAGAGGAGGAACCATTAGTCAGAGATCCATGTGCTTACTCGTGCCACGTGTTTCGCGATACAGAACCGTCTGCCAGCCAAGAGGCCAGATGTAGGAGCCCGGTATGTCAGATGCCACATTCATGAGCAGAGGTTCGACCGCACTCTATTAGACATCGGTTCTTCGATCAACCTACTTCCGGCAGCCCTTCTCGACCGCTTCGAGTTGGGCACTCTCCGACAGAGCAGGACAGTCCTTCAGTTGCTGATCGATCAGTCAAGAGGCCGAAGGGGTTGCTGAAGGATGTTGTCGTCACGATTCAGGGCCTGAAATTCCCCGTGGACTTCGTTGTGTTGGACATGGAGATCCCTGAGTCTGTGACTGATACCCCCCATCATTTTAGGATGCCCGTTCTTGGCCACAGCCAAGGTAGTGTCCGACCATGATAGCGGGAAGGTGTACTTTCGCGTTGAGGGAGAGAGTATACAAATAGAAACGGTCGAGGAGACTAGAGCCAGAGATTCAGCTTGCTCAGAGCCGACTTTCGATTCAGAGCAGATGATAGAGGCACGGCGAGACATCCACCAGGACTGCGATTTTGTGATTACAGATGACGAGGCAGTTTGGGCAGATCCAGTCGCACAGGTCATCCTCTCACCTTCAGAGTTCGCTGATGTAGAGACGCCAGCAGAGGAGAGCTTGGAGAGCGCAATCCTGGTCCAAGATACATTTCATGCAGCAGATTTGGTTCCCTACCGCAAGAAAGATTTTTGTGAGTATGATACAGATCCCTCGGAGTCAGATAGTGATTGGCAGAGTTCGATGATTTGACACCATGTCTGACTTCTACTGAGCCTACATCTAGGGAGGAGGTTGATTCCGTGCAGAGCAGAGCCAGTCTAGCAAAGCAGCCTTCTCCAGATCCAGTTTGTGAGCGAGAGTTCTCATTCTCCTGTGTAGATTTGGCAGCATTCCCTCATATTTTTCAGAGGCCAGATCCGCCAGCACCTACTTGTCCATATCTGAAGCCGCTACCATTGTCGCTGAAGTATAGGTTCCTTGCAGGTGAGCATGAGATGTACCCAGTCATTATCTCCGCTGATTTGACTGGAGAGCAAGAATCCCGTCTAATGGGGGTTCTTGAAAAAAACCGCAAGGCGATAGGATGGAGTGTAGCCGATCTCTAGGGGATCAGTCCGGCTTTGTGCACCCACCATATCTATCTCGAGGAGGAGGCAAAGCCGTCGCATGAGTTCCAGCAGTGGTTGAACCCGAATCTTCGATAGGTTGTCATGAAGGAGATCTCAAAATGGTGGAGCGTCGATTTTATCTACCCCATCTCCGACTCCAAGTGAGTCAGTCCATTGCATGTGGTGCCCAAGAAGACGGGCATCACTACAGTTGTCAGTGAGTCTGGAGAGGAGATCGCTACCCGAGTACCCACTTCTTGGCGGGTCTGTGTGGACTACAGACGATTGAACCAGGACACCAAGAAGGATCATTTCCCCTTGCCCATTATTGATCATATTATTGAGAGGATGGCAGGAAGAGCCATTACTATTTCTTGGATGAGTACTCTGGCTATAATCAGGTGGCCATCGCGCTTGAGGACCAGGACAAGACCACCTTCACCTGTCCCTTCGAGACATATGCTTTTAGACGCATGCCATTTGGACTGTGCAATGCTCCGGTGACATTTCATAGATGCATGTTGTCCATCTTTTCGGACATGGTGGGGGAGTGCTTGGAGGTCTTCATGGATGATTTCTCGGTCTACGGTGACGGATTCGATTCTTGTCTTGACTACCTAGACTGAGTCCTTCAGCGATGCATAGAGGTTCACCTTATGTTGTCTTGGGAGAAGAGTCACTTCAAGGTGACTCAAGGGATGGTGCTTGGCCATATCATCTCAAGCAGGGGCATGGAGGTTGATCCGGCCAAGGTGGATGTCATTAGAAAACTCAATCCACCGTCCAACTTGCGGCAGTTACGGTCTTTTCTGGGGCACGTCGGATTCTACCGATGCTTCATTCATGATTTCAGCAGGATTGCCCAACTGTTGACTGATCTGCTGACGAAAGAAGTCGAGTTTCTTGTTGATGATAAGTGTATATCGTCATTTGAGACTCTT
Organism: Ottelia alismoides; assembly: GCA_037367405.1. Lineage (NCBI taxonomy): Eukaryota > Viridiplantae > Streptophyta > Magnoliopsida > Alismatales > Hydrocharitaceae > Ottelia > Ottelia alismoides. Next base: position 324,016 of record JAZKJV010010975.1, on the reverse strand, counting down.
AAGAGTCGAGTTGTAGAGGCTCCTGTTCTCCAGCCACTTGGTCTCTCCCACTTGAGATCATGACGGACGCCTCCGATTTTGTCGTGGGGGCCGTGCTGGGACAGAGGAGGGATGGAGTCCCATTTGCTATTCACTACACTAGCCGTACATTGGATGTCGTGCAGCGGAACTACACAGTCACTGAGAAGGAAATGCTAGCCATACCATATTTCAAGTAACTATGAAGAATGTTTGTTGGATATTAATTAGATCATTGATTTAATGTGATTAGATTAATTGGAATCCAATTAAAATCAAAACACTCTATTATGAATAGAGTTGTTATGTCCCTTGAAAGAATTAATTATGTGAATATGATTCATAATATATAATCAAATTTTGAACATGATATGTAGGATCACGTAAGTGACATCCATGGTCTCCCGTCAAGGAAAAGGGTTCTGTTACCAGAGATTGTATGTCCGAGATGTTTATCTGAAGTGACAACTCCTTCATGCAAGCTATTTGGATCAGGTTCTCTGATTCTCGAAAGAGTACAAACGTATGCGTAGTGACTTTTCACCCTAGATAAGTTCAGATCTTACATCATTGGATCTAGAGTGACCATATACACGGATCATATCGCCATCCGGTACCTCATGGCAAAGAAGGATGCCAAAGCCAGACTGACCAGATGGATCCTTCTACTCTAGGAGTTTGATATAGATATTAAGGATGAGCCTGGAGTCAAGAATGTGGTGGCAGATCATCTCTCCCGATTGGAGTATCTTGAGGATTCTGAGCAGATTGAGCCTATTTGTGAGACCTTCCCAGATGAGGCGATCCTTACTATCGCCTCGCTCCCATGGTATGCCGATATTGTGAATTTTTGCCAAGAAAGTTCCACAAGATTGGCCCAGGCAGAAACTTGAGACCTTCCTCCCGAAGGCCAAGTTTTATCACTGGGAGGATCCCTTCCTTTACCGCGAGGGAGGGGATAGTATTTGGCATCGGTGCATTCCTCAGGAGGAGCATCACAGCGTCCTTACTTACTGCCACAAGCTTAAGGCAGGAGGACATCACTCAGGGAGGAGAACGGCATAGAAAGTGCTCCAATCCGGCCTATGGTGGCCTACTCTCTTCAAGGACTCTGACGAGTTCATGAAGAGGTGTACTGACTGTTAGAGGATGGGCACTTGTGGACAGCGTGATATGATGCCGATGCAGCCCATACACTTCTGTGAGGTTTTTGACCCATGGGGCATCGATTTCATGGGCCCATTCCCTAGGAGTCAGGGATTTGAGTACATTCTGTTGGCCGTGGATTATGTGAGTCGTTGGGTTGAGGTCGTCCCCGCCCGAACCGCAGATGCTAGGACTGTTTGCAGATTTTTGAGGAAGAATATCATTTCACGGTTCGGGGTACCTCGAGTGTTGATATCTGATGGGGGGTCTCATTTCATCAACGACAAGGTAAAGGCCCTTGCTAGCGAATTCAGCATAGACCATCGAGTTGCCACTCCATACCACCCTCAGACGAATGGTCTTGTTGAAGTGTCGAACAGGGAGATCAAGACTATATTGCAGAAAGTCGTCCGCCCTGACCGAAAGGATTGGTCACAGCTTTTGGACTCGGTCTTGTAGGCATATAGGACGTCTTTCAAGACGCCTTTGGGTACATCTCTCTTTCGCCTCGTTTATGGCAAGCCGTGCCATTTACCTGTTGAGCTGAGACATAGGTCACTTTGGGTTGTCACTGATATACTTTTGGATCCAGAGAGTGTAGGAGATCAGAGGAGGGCAGAGTTAGCAGCCCTGGAGGAGCTTCGTGATACCGCCTTTTCAAACAGCCTACATTACAAGGAGAGAGTGAAGGAGTGGCATGATTCTCATATCAGCCACAAGCAGTTTGAGCCAGGACAGAGAGTATGGTTGTTTGATGCTAGGCTTCGTCTATTTCCAGGGAAGCTACAGAGCAAATGGAAGGGACCGTATTTGGTTAGAAAGGTACATGACAATGGGAGTATTGATATATATGAGTTGTCTTCTGATGTTACCTTTCGAGTGAACGGCCAGCGGCTCAAGCCATATCTAAATCATGAGCCGTGGGTCGTTGATGTTGCCCCGATTCACTTTACTTGAGATGTGGTCTCTTGACTCACATCTATTGCATCTCATGCCTGATTATCACTGTTCTTCCGACTTGTATAGATCCAGTTGTTCATATCACTCTATTCTTTAGTCCCACACCCCTTTTCTCATCTTATGATTATGCTATACCTAGGGTGTACTTTACCCTAAGTATAGGGGGGTGTAGGACTCTCAAGTATCCTATTGATTCTTTCTACCCCTGTTTTGTTGCCTATACTTAGGGATATTTCACCCTAAGTATAGGGGGGGTAGACCCTGTACATCCTTCCACTTGGATTTCCCTTCATGTATAGCTTATTGTACTTAGGATTACTTGATCCTAAGTATAGGGGGAAACACCGAGTTCTCTTTATTATATTCTTTGATTCGTCGTTGTATATACCCATTCTTTTCACTTCCCTATACTAAGCACGAGTTATGTCTTCTTCATCGCTCTTGATCACTCTGAGGACATCGTTCGAGCTAAGTATAGGGGGGTGCCATATATATTTCATATATACTTTAGCCATAACTCGTACTTTGTGTGAGTGTATCAATAAATAAAAATGGCTAAAAATCCATAAAAATTTAAAATTTTCCCTTGTAAATAAAATTCTTCTTGTATATACCTATTTATTTATAAAAATTATTTTTGTACAAATGATTGTAAAATCTTTTTGTGTAAATAGCTTGTAAATATTTTCCTATCAAAATTATGTATATAGTACAAAATTTTTTAAAATGTTTAGAAAACAAAAAGTTTGAAAAAATCTTGTGTAAATTTTTGTAAATATTTTGCAAAACTTCGCATTCATGCATACATCTATCCATGTCATGATCCGCGAGTGCTTCATCAAATGAAGAAGGATCATTGTCGATTTCACTTGACACATGGAATCCATACCTTTCAAGTGGTGCAACCACCCTCGAACTCCTTCGAAGAGGTATGGGTGTTCCATCTTTATTTATCTCTTCAGTTTCTGATCTAGGGAGCTTAGAATCATCAGGGGATTCAATGAGTTCCTCTACTTCATTTTTGTCTTGACCTTTAAGGAAATCATCCTCCAAAAATTTCACATCTCTAGAGACAAAAGCCTTTTGGGTCTCAGGGTCATAGAGTTGGTATCCAATACCATCTTTAACATACCCAATCAAGAAACACTCACGAGTGCGAGATTCTAGCTTACTTGCGTCCATGTTTTTAGCATGAACCAAGCAACCCCAAGCCCTCGAGTGATTAACACTAGGTTTGGGTCCATACCAGAGCTCATGAGGAGTCGAGCACAGATTTGCTAGGAATCTTATTCAGGATATATATTGCAGTCTCTACTGCATATCCCCAGAAACTAAGAGGTAAATGTGCTTTACTCATCATTGAACGGACCATATCCATGACAGTCCTGTTGCATTTTTCAGTAACACCATTAAGTTGGGGAGTTCCAGGAGGAGTGAGATTGGAGACAATTCCATTCTCTTTAAGATATTCCTTAAATTCATCTGAGAGGTACTCGCCACCTCGATCAGATCGAATTTGTTTAATATTCCTATCGGTTTGGTTCTCAACCAAATCCTTGAACTCTTTGAACTTTTCAAAGGTTTTATATTTATGACGAAATAGGAAGACAAACTCGTATCGCAAATGGTCATCAATAAACGTCAAATAATATCGATATCCATTTCGAGTCGTGGTATTGAAGGGACCACATACATCGGTATGTATTAGGTCAATAATACCTTCACATCTTGTAACTTTGTTACGGAAAGGCATCCTAGTCATTTTACCTCGAATACAATGTTCACAGGTAGGCAAAGATTGAACCTGTAGAAAATTTAAAGGTCCATCCTTTATCAATCTGTTGATCCTATCAACAGACAAATGACCAAGCCTTTGATGCCAAATCATATTTGAATGATTTTTATTCTCCCTGGATCTTTTAGGGTTTTTATTAGTGGTTGTAACATTCATGACATGCTCATCAATGCACAATTCATAGAGTCCATCAGAAGTTAAAAATACCATCCGCACTATATTTATCATAATGATTTATGGCTAATTTATTACAGAAAAGGAATGAATATCTATTTCTAACAAGCTTAGATACATATATTAAATTCCTTCTGACTTCAGGTACATAAAGACACTCTTTAAGTACTAAAACTCTACCACTAGATAATGATAGTCGACAGGTCCCGATGGCGACTGCTGCAACACTTGCATCAGATCCCATCTGGATGACTATATCCCTTTCTCTAGATTCCTAGTTTCCTGAAACAAATGCAACAATTGTATACATGAACAGAAACATCAGAATCTACGACCCAACTTCCTTCTCGACCAATGAGAAAGCTAGTTTCAATGATGAATGTAGATTTTATACCTGCTGGGGCTTTACCTTTGTCGACTGACTTCAGGTATTCCGAGCAGTTACGCCTCCAGTGCCCTGACTTCTTGCAGTGGTGACAGACGTCGGTTTTCTTCGACGCTATCAGTGCGGATGCATTGGAAGATGAGCCAACGCCATGACTCTCCTTCTTTCTCTTCTGGGCCAGGCCCTTCCGAGAACCTTGCTTCCGACCACGCTTCCCTCTGACTTGTGCAACCATTGCACTGCCAATGGGACCATCTTTCTTCATTACGTCTTCTGCAGACTTTAATGCAGCAAGAAGTCCACCATTTGTCAAGTCTAACTTGTTCATGTGGAATGAAACCACAAAATTATTGAAAGACTTGGGCAAAGACAGCATAATGAAATCAATTTGCATCTCTGCATTCATATTTGCCTCGAGAGTCTCCAGCTCATACAAGTACCCAAACATTTTGAGTACATGTTCTCGAACCGAAGTTCCCTCCAACATCTTGCAGCGAACGAGTTCTTTCATAATGTTGTAACGCTGCGTGCGGTTAATGTCACCAAACATATCTTTCAGATCCTGCATTATTTACCTGGCATGTGCTCATCTCCACATGTTGCTTCTGAAGAACATTGGAGAGAGAACCAAGGATATAGCATCTAGCCAAGATATGATCCTCATCATACTTGTCATTGTATTGCTTTTCTTCCTTTGATTTAGGGCTTTCATGCTTGTCTTCTATGAGCACATAACTTATGCGCTCAGCCGAGAGAGAACAAGCTCCAAATTACGGATCCAATCCGAGTAATTTGGATCGGTCAACTAGTTGACCTCCAGAAGCCTGCTTAGTGGGTTCATGGACTTCATTTTCTGAAATTAAGAATGCACTATATTAGAACATATAATCATATATTCATATTTATGATATTTGATTAAGGCATTTTAAATCAAATTTTCCTCGCTCTGTCAACCTTGAAAGTTTATTCCCTTAATGAATTTCAAAGTAAGAGATATACTTATCGTTATATCTCAAGCAAGAACTGAGATCTCCTCCTTATCTTTGTCATATCCCAATAATATGAGAACATAAGACTCCAATAAAGAGAAGCAGGAACACATTTCACCTTGCAAGTCCAACTTGCATTTCCCAATTCGATCTTTAATACCCAGACCCACCACCTCTAAGGTGATGTTGACCCGTCATTAATTAAACCAACCATCAACAGTAATACAACTCGCTATGCGCAATCCAATATCGCCCCAATAATATGAGGACCCGATATTGGGGTCACTACGCATACGTCCTTACTCTTTCGAGAAGCGATGAGCCTGATCCAAATGGATTGTATGCAGGAGCTGTCACTTCGGACAGGGGTCTCCTACATACAATATCTGGCGAAGGAACCCTTCGCCTTGATGGGAGACCATGGATGTCATTTATGTGATCCTCCACCTCATATTCAAATTTTAATTAAATATTATGAATCATATTCATATATTTAATTCTTCCAAGGGAAATACACATCTATTCATAATAGAGTGTTTTTAATTGGATATAATTAATTCAATCATATTAAATTAATTATCAATTCAATTCAATCAACAAACTTGATTGTTTTTACTTGAATACATATATGGTATTATCTCAAAGTACGTATTAATTAGAATTTTGATAATTAGAAAATACATCTTGATTTCTTCGGCATTATCGAATCCCTACCCGTTGTCATGGCCAGTACCGACGAAAGTGGGACGGACCGCAATCGGTGCGACCCGCTACCCCAATGCTTCCCGACTAGACACCATATCCACCTCAGAAAAGGATAATGCCAAATAGATCAATTTGTACTTGAGATGATCATCGGTTCTTCAACCAAAATTATACCATAGTAATAATCAAATCATTTTTTATTATAAAGAAATTTGCTACACAAATTCCCAATCATATTCAAGCAAGGAGTTTGATGATTGTGTTTCCAATTATGATCTAGATCAAATCTAATCAATTTATTGGTTGAGGCCATGTAAATTAAGTAAATAATCATCATCAAATATTTCTCCAATATTTTCCATAATTATTTCATGAAATTAACAATTAATTTCACTAATTGACAATCACATAGTTCATGATTAGGACTGTAACTTCAGCGGTGACCCATACTTACTAAAATTAACATAACTCAATCAATTTAAATCCAAATTAGACAAAATAAATTTTCAAACATTGCTAATTTGATTTAGGATAGAACCTAAGTGATATTTCACGTATTTCGAGGTGGATAAAAATAGTAATTAAGTCATTAATCATGTTAAGATTCGCAGTTCCCGCGACAATGAATACATGTTTATTAAAACAACCATATCTTGAGCAAATGGAATCTAAATTACGTAAACTCAGATCCTATGGTTTCTTTATATAATGGGGAACATAATACAAGTGACTAATTCATGTTTAAACATTTTAAACAGGGTCGAATTCATTTACTAAACAGATGTGCGAAAATCAAATGCGATAAAAACTTTCGCAACCTTAACGAACCCAAGTCGTCCGGGGTTTATGGATCGTATCCCAAACCATCAACCTAAGGCTCTGACACCACTCTAAGGAGACGGTTTAATCCTCAAGCGCATCACGGAAGCGTGAGCGTCATATCGAATACGACGTAGAACGACTAGTCGCACTAGTTGTTCTATGCAGCGGAATTTAAAAAAAAATTCATTCGATGAAACCACATGATCCAAGAACGATTCTCGGATCGTTTAATATAGAACCACAACAAGTATAAATGAATACCTCTTGGAGCGTTGTTGATCGAGTCTCTACGAAAAGAGGCCTCCTGTCTCAAGTCAGATTGTCGAAGAAGACGCTTGCGAGCGCGGGGATGAACCGTGTGATCCTCGCAATCCAACAAGATGATCCAATCACGGTGAACTCCTGATCTCGTCTTACGAGATCAAACACCTTCTTCGCGAGTGTAGCACTCTAAAGAATATGGAGAACCGAAGAACATTGAGGCGGCAGCGCGGTGGCGAGGGCGACCATGGCTTTCTCCTCTATGGTTTGGTGCACGGCCACCAAGGAGAGAGGGAGAGGGTTGACGTGTAGAATGAGAGAGAGAGAGATGTGCTTCCAAAGCATTACCCTAGAGAGCATGGTATGCCTCTCTATTTATAGGGTTTTGTGATCCATGGATCTCAATCCATGGGATACATAAAATCAATGGATGAGATTTATTTATGTTTAATACAATGATCAAGATTGTTGTTGGCAAAAATCAACAACTAATAATTTAATTTAGATAAAAAAATATTTGATAAATCAAAGACCATTCAATCCTAAATTGAATCATACAAATAAGGAGATTAACTAACATGGAGATTGCATCTCCCATGGATCACGGTGGACGGCCACCAATTTCCGGATTGGTCATGGTGGTCGTCCACTTGATTCCAAGTGGGTGCAATCTCATGAAATCTCATGAGATTGCATATCTCCGTGGAAATGACCATTATTTAATCCAACAACTTTTGTTGTGATTTATTCTTCAAAAATAATTCATAATTAATTTTGAGAATATTGCAATCCATCAACTATAACCCCAAAAGAACCAGATTCCATAAACAACATAGAGGAAGAATGAAAGGAATTCTTCTCGAGGCAATCATAATTCTTTCAGAAGATATGCTCTTCAGGCACTTGAACCCGCTTGGGTCACAGCTAGACAAATAGAAGCTGAGCGAAGAGCAATGACACGATATGCGCGAATAAATATGGGTACACATATTTCCCGACAAACCCGTTACACTAAGACCAAGTCCGAGAATGTTGTAGTAAGGGAAGGACAAGAACTCTCTCTTTATCCTCGTCGACCTCTTTCCTGGAGTGACCTGGAGTGGTACAAAGGGAGCCTAGAACCCACGGCCCTATAGTTCCCCCTTTCTTCATCGAGGCCCTGGCTCGCCTACTACAGTAAACTACGGCTTGCTGCTTCCGGCTTGACCCTAGCCCTCGCCAACCTCCTGTGCCTGCCATTGGAAATTTATGAATCACATTCACAACCCAAAACAAAATATAACTTACATTTTCAATTAATTATACAATGTGTATCCAATACCCATCAATAATTAATTAACAAAAATAAATTATAATTAGCTCTCTCTAATACATTATAAATCACATTTATAATATATTATGAATAATTGGATATTGCTATCCACATTATTCTTATCCACAATAATTAAATCACATTTTATTATAATAGATAATTTCTACATACATCAAGATAATTAAATCACATTTAATTATCATTCTCTTGATGCTTAGATACATTTCAACTATGGAATTATTCTTGAACCCTTTCAAGAATAATGCGATTTCTCCGCAGATACTAGGTGATAAGGACAGGGTGATTGTATTGTTCCACGTATAGAGACTAGGATATTGAGATCAAATCTCAAATCCAGATCTCATGGACCTCTCATAGATGCTTGATTAAATCAAGACCGTAAACCTAATATTCTCATTGCATCTAAATCGCATTCAGATCAATGTCCAGTACATGGACTAAGATTAGGTCACTTCTTTACTGAGAGGAGTCACTAAAATCCAAACCTCTTTCATCACTCCCTCGGAATGGAAGCGTCATGGTTATACAATCATTTATGATCACATCACTCTCAGGTATTCCCAACACCTGTACATCCTGCATACTGGAAGACCTATGATCATCCTGAAGATATAGATGACTTTTACACTATCATCTTCAGAGTTTGATCATTAAGTTTCTCAATCTTGGTCATTGGCAATTGGTATAGATCATATGCTTTCCTAGAGCATATATCTTACTTTCAAATTCATGTCATGCTTCCAAAGCATGACGATCATGCATGGAATTTGATTAGTCCCAATACCTCATGAGTGAGTTCATGTCTTCCGGTTCACATGTGAACATGTATGATCCTTACATGCACACCAGCTCACCGATGTATAGACCTTGGTTAGGTCATTAACCTATTAGTCTGCCAAATGTACACACTCAAACATATAGCAACACATCTGTCTCTGGTCAGAGGATGCATGCCTATGCTGTGACAGTATTCAACACAGGTCTTTGCTTATCTCAATCTCGTTAATTCAACCCATTGACTCAACTAACCTGACACCTCTGAATCACTATTCCCATGCAGAGGACCTGCATCAAGAGGTCGGTCAGATATCAGCCATATGAGAAAGGATTGTCATCTCCTACTCATACTGGAGATCATCACTTAACAATCATTTGATGATGCTTGATGAGTCATCTATCTAACTCCTTAGATATTCATCCAAGCATCAACCTCTATGATTCAATCAATGAATCAACAACTGTATGATTATCAAGTTGGCCATGGTACATAACCCTTATTGTACAGAGGGACCTTATAGTGCATTCATTCATTTAATCTCAAAAAGAAGGAGTGAAAAATTAACCAATAACTTTTATTGATAAATCATTTATTACAATAACATTTATTGCGCGAATGGTTCGCCTCGAGCTCACATTGCTAACACTTTGAACAATCTTTCTTGATGTGGCCTTCTTGATGACAGTAATAACATACACATGTTCATGTTTGAGCTGAAGACCCAACCAAAGAGGTACTAGTTCCTGCAATAGAGTCGCGAGGGTATAGTGAAAGTTCGGAAAAACTCCCTCTTCTTTATTATTCCTATCCCAAAGTCTGTGACGACTTATATTAGACTCAACTGGATGATAGTGATTGTCTGTCAAGGTATAATTCACCTTATGTTAGGATGGTCCACCAATAAAGTGGAAGCTTCTTCTTTGATAGTTTTCATCTCTTTCCATCTCAATACGAGAGGTGATGTCCATGGCTTCATCTACAGTGGTGGCTCTAAAACCTACAAGCTTCTCTCTAAGATCTCCCCAAGCCTGCTAACAAATTTGGTAAAACACTCCTGTGATGAAGCATCTAGAGCTGGAGAGTAACGTAGCAGCTCTGTAAAGTGAATATAGTAATCTCGTAAAATTTTGGAACCCTGGGTCAAAGAAGCCAGCTCCCTCCTCTTTAATTCTTCCAATGGGAGGGACAGTAGTGAGCTTGGAACCTTTCTTCAAACATATCCCATGGAACGGGATCTACTAATTTCTAGGAAATTGCTCTCCACCATCATCTCGCGTAGTCTATTAGGGAGTAATTAGTGAAGTGCACTCAAGTGGCTGATGGTGCATGTATTATTCTCAACATCCTGCTGATATCATCAAGCCAAAGTTCTGCCTCAACAGGTGTGTCTATGCCTTTGAATCAAGTAATCTTTATTTTTTGGTAGTTATTCTGTAATTTTTGGTGTCTAAGAAGAGCTCTCTCCTATGCTCCTTCAGATGAGGTAGGAGCAGACTCAGTAAAAGGATGGTAAATAGATTCATCCTTAGAAAGGTGGATAGAATCCTCAACTCTTGCATCCACAGGTTTGGATGCCTCAAGTCTCTCAGCTTGTGCATTGAGTCTCTCCTCCAATGCATGTTGTTGTTTCCCCATCTCTTGAAGCATTGTCATCATAGCCGCTAATTGCCTAGACACATCTTGGTATGCCATGATCCTGCGATGAATCAAGGCTAAAGGTTAGATCCTATACGCCTTAACCTGATGTATATAAGGGATAAGACTTATGAATAGCACTGCAGTCAATCATTAAGATAAAAAGATCTTAATACACCCTTAGTTTCTGAATATTGTTCATAATTATCAATTACTGAGTAACTTATTGGAGTAACCAAGCTCTGATACCAAACTGTCACGGCCCCAATTCCAGGTCATCAGATCCTCCCATATCCGGATCTGATTAATCAGCAATATTTTATTCAGCAATCGCAACTAACATTCAGAAACATACTGCAAAAATTACTCAGAAAGAAGTATTTCAAAACTTTTCCATTCACAAAATAAAGTTTACATGAAACATTGTCCCACTATAACTATTTACATGTACATCAGCTGGAAAGAAACTGCATAAAAAGATTACTAAATACCTTATAGAGTAAAGCTATTGTAGTTGGTTGGATGACTATTATATTAGCTGGCTGGATTATTAAAGTCCTTGCGATTGCTCCCCAACACTTGTTGTGTTTCCATATACATAGGATGAAGATTAGAGAGTGTTAAGTAACGTAAAAGAGAAAAACAAACAAATGGTGTAATTTTCTAAGACTTGTTGTCACAAAAATTTCATTTCCTTCTCATTAGTTTAAGTCTTATTTCTTCTATTCCACATCATGGATTAGTCTAGGGGAACCCCACCAATCATGGACTCTGAAGCTGTGAGCACTTCGGGATTGGAGATTGCATTGATCGGGTGAGCTTATGCCATCGCACACCGCCTCAACCAATCCTCCAATACTACCCTGATAATTTTCCTTTTCTTTTATTATCTCGGGTTTCAAACCCTCAGCCTGGAAAACAAAGGAGCACACCACCCTTGAGGACTCGGTTGCTTAAACCTCAGGCTAACCTTTAATCATATATACTAGCAGCTTTAAATACATGTTATCGTGATCCAGTCGCTATTAAACCACTCGTGCCTCCACAAGACACGACCACATCTTCTGTCATTCAACCCAAATATATTGGCACTCGGTACCATACATTGCAAATCATTCATTTCATGCACACTTATCATAACAGGGCAACCGTGTACCACCTAAGTAGGGCAATGCCAATACAGGTTCCTTCCGACAAACCTACAGATTGCACGCTCGACTGGTAGTTCTACTCCTGGTCATTCTTAATGTAAGACGCGGTCCTTTTCAGAATCCAACTCAATATACATTCAATTGTCATGATGTAATTCTTTCGTTAAGTCTTCAATTTACATAATCATAAACATTTAGTATAGACTTGTATATATTAATTCATACTTATATATACTCATACTTATATATATTTTAACTCCCAAACTCTAACTATCCAAGCCACTACATCTATTTGATGCTAGACATTATTTTAGTGGGAATTACGAAGAAACTTTCCATATTTTCTCAAAATAACCAAATTAGGGTACTTTTGTAGCAAAGAATATAAATTCAGAAACTTTAACGATCTCCTATGAAAACCCAACAACAAAAGGAAGGATTTCATTACCTAATTGAGATATATCTCATGTATGCATCACTTTAACGTGATTCGTTTTCAGAAAAGTATGATTTACAACTCCTGAAACAATTGAAATTCATTTTTAGATCAAAAATGCTAAGAATGTGCCAAGAACATGAAGAACGAACGAAGAACGTGAAGAACACAAAGGACATGAAAAACATACTTTTCTCTTAAAATTTCAGCAGAGCTTCTCCTTATATATGGTGATATTTCTAGGAAAATTTCGATAGAGATTTCCCTTATACTGGGACATATTTCTGGGAAAATTTCGGCAGAGTTTCCCTTTATAACGGGACATTTTTCAAAATAAAAATAGAAAGAGTTTCCTCTATAAAATAATGGGGTGGAAAGCAATAATGAAACAGAAAGAATTCAATAGAACTATAAGTGATTAAGAATTGGTAGACACCATGCGTCTTAGATGAGTAAAGGTGTGACGAATCATAGGGTTCACTGACGTGCATAGCCTCCCGCACCTAAGTAGGGTGTTACACATATTTCTCCTTGCACCACAACAGAAAACGAATCGAAAAGGATGTTGGATCGAAACTAAGTTGGAAAAAGAATATGAATTGAAAACCTAGTTCAAGTTAGAGCTTACTTACGAAGCCAACTAGGAGAGGATCGTACCTTCCTCCTTCTCATTCTCCTGGCAGTGCTTTGCTAGCGCTCCTTCGCTACCTCCCTCTCCTCCTCCCAACCTCTCGACCCTAGACCTCGAGGTAGTGGTGGTAGTAGAAATCGTAGAGAATGAATGGGTAGGGGTATTTGTAGGCTTTAGAAAACCACTAACCATAGTTAGTAAACCATGTTTTAGACCTTAACCACGGCTAGCGGCCCATAGTTTTGGCCGATGATTTTGGCCAAAGCTTACCTGAAACTTAGGGCTTGAGTTAGAACTATCTATAAGATTCTAGATTCTCTAATGACGCTTAATTTGTGCTAATCAGGATTAACTTTTACTAATCATGATTTAACCTTCATGGCTTATGCTTAACTTTTGTTAACCATTGATTAGTGTTTGCTAATAGTCATCAACGATCCTCAATTCATCATTAGTTTTTTAATCATGTTTAATTACCCTTAATGATGAGCATTAAGGGTTAGTGACATCTTAAAGTCTCCTTATCTTTCTTCCAAAATCATAACAATTCCAAACGAAGCCCGATTCATACAAAATAGATTCCGTTGGTTTCCACTTGATGAGCCGGATCTTATGTTTTATGATCCGAGAGAGACCAAGTTGAAGGCTTTACAACAAGTACCCACAACATATGAATTAATTAATGGATAACACAAATGTGAAGTACAATTTATTTTACTTTACAAACAAAGGTGTATATTGTATAAGCATGTAGAGGTCGAACCACTAAGAGCAAACAAGGGAGCCTAATGATTATTTCTAATTAAAATGAATCATGTACACAAGTGTCCTCTTCTCTTGTCTTTTTATGTGGGGTTTTTGTTTTTAAGTTTTTATTTGATTTTTATTTTATTTTTTTATATATTTAAAAAAATAATTTTTAAAATTTTCTATTTTTAAATTTATTTTTAATTTAAATAATATATCATATTATATAGATATGCATATAAGAGCATATGAATACTTATAATAATGTATACAAGATATAAGGTTTGTATGTATAATATATAATATATTATACTTAAAAATCAGAAAATATTAGTTATTATATTCCTGCATATATGGTATATTTGTTAGTTTTAAAAAAATATTAAGGTATTTATAATAATTATTAATAATATACAATATATGGAGGTATATATAGATATATATTACAATATAGAGTCGTATAATTATAAAATTAGCTAAAAATAATCGAAATTTGCAAAATAAAACATTTTTTTGTTCATATTTTCCACTATTTTTTATGATTTTTCAAGTGTTTTTGTACTTTCTAGGTATTTTTAAAGTCTAAAACATCCGAGAACAATGACTAGTTAAATAAGTCGGATTATTTTGAGATTTAAAAATACAAAATAAGTGAAAATTTCTCAAAACCAATTCCATATGTAATAATATAAATAAAGAAAATTACAAAATAAAAACTAATATTTTTGGAATTTTGCAGAATTTTTAAATTTTTTATAGGATTATGGAGCTTTATAATTTTTTATCATTTTTTCTATTTTAGGGATTTTTGGTCTGAAGTCACAATATACAGTAATAAACAAACACTCTTTCTTTTGAATTTCTAAACATGATTTTATAACTTTTTGTATTTCTAAAATCAAACAGGGACAAAATGTGCTCTTTTTGTTTTCAATAAATAGGCAAAGTGCATAAAATGTAAAACAAAATATGTAGAGTGAAAGAACATGCATATTGGTACTTATCCTATTTTTCATAATTTTGTAGCATGGATGGCATTTATAAAAATTACACAAACATGCACAAAAATATTTAAACTGGCATGGGAATATTTGCAATTAAAATTAAATGTACGGGAGAATATGCAAATATACCAAAGTTTTACAACTGATATTTAAATTTTATGTACTAAAGTACAAATATAAAAAACCCATAACAGTATACATGCAAAATGTCCCCTCACGTAGGGGTCTACGTGAGGTGATCTGGTAAAGACCAGAATGTAAATCACCAAAAGTATAAGGGTCCTCTTACAAAATATACACATTTAATTACACATCGAATTATATTTACAAGAATAAACGGTAAAATCAAAAAGGTAGAAGGGGTTGAGTGCAATATACCCCTTTAATCGATAGGAGTGAACATTTTGGTGGTGCCACATAGGCGCCACTTATCTCGATCAATGGTTGGAGGCGCTTACTGCTTCATCTGATGTGAACGGCCCAAATTAGATCTGGGCCTCGTTGATGGAGGAGCTCCGGTGAGAGGTGGTGGAGGAGCTCTGATTCACTGATCCGAAAAGGATCAGGTTGGCTCGAAGCATGGAAAAGATGCCGCATGTGATGGGGAACGAAATAGGCATGATAAAAGGATCAAAACGTGGAAAATTCATGGTGAAACAAGGCTAGAGCAGTAAGCCCCATCGATTTAAATTTTGAGATTTAAGCTAAAATAATGATCTACTTGCGAAATAAATGACAGGAATAAACAAACTCAGACTAAATCTACCTAAAAATAGATAAAATGCACGACTCGAACATGGTTCACACCAAGGATCAGGTACCTTGCCAGAGCGAGGCCTTGGACTGCCTCCTCTCCTCCTAGCACCGCCTCGACCTCGGGGGATGCATGCCCTGTCACCGGGAATACACATACATACGAAGGGAGGGGATTTAAGGCTTGAAAAGGGACCAAAAAATCAAAGAATAGTTGAAGGATCTTACTTATAGGTTGCTGAAGATATGAAATTTGATCAAGGATCGCAGTTGATTCAAGGACACTCGATTTGATCTTTGGCTATGGCGTGATTCAAGGATGTTTAATCTCCATGAAATGCACATCACTCCTAGCCAGAGTATAATGAGATCAATCAGAAAAAATGGCAAAAATCTGGGTTTTAACAGGGTGGGTACTCGAGGAAGAGGGGATTGTTGACCCAGGTCTGCACGAGGAATGATTTGGTTAGTCCATGTGGACCAACCAGAAAAATCCTAGGGGGGATTATTGTTAAAATCAATAGATAATAGCGAACGGATTGATTAATTTTAGATTATAAAATAAGATATGTTTATTATTTTATGTAGTATTAAATTCTTATTTTTATTTATTTTTATGGAGTTACTTATTACAAGTTACTTTTACAAGTATAATAGAGGTATATTGACCTGTGTTTTGAATATTTCATTTTTATTTTGTATTTAGATTTTATTATTTTTCATACTTAATTTATATATTTATAAGTTTTTTAAATATATACAAATGTATTTTCATTGTATTTTTATGATGTTATTTGTACACTTAAATAAATAGATGTATTTATTATATGGGTTTGATGGGGATGCCCCTTGCGGGCTGCCATGGCAGCCCGTCCCATTTCTTCGGCAATTTTTTTATTTTTTTGAAAACTTTTACCATGTGTATTTATCTATAATCCCTGGAATATGTCATTTGAATTTCATCAAAAACGGAGACTTCTATGCCCTCCATCTAACAGGTGGATTAGAACAATCTTTAGATCGTTAAAATTACATGTTCTAGATGGAGGGCATACGAGTCTATATTTCTAACGAAATTCGAATGATATATTAGAGGGATATATAAATGAATATACATGGTGAAATTTTTCAAAAAAATAAAAAAATTGCAGAAAAAATGGGGCGAGGCAGCCATGTTGGCTGCCCCCAAGGGGCATCCTCATTTTTTCCTTATTATTTATGTATAAGTATTGGTAATTCATCTATATATTTTATACACTTATTTATTTTAGTTTATTTCTAATTGTTTTATTGTATTCTAAATATGTACATATACTATAGATAATATTTAAAAGTTATAAAAATATGAAATTATGAAAAATATAAAGAATAAATAAAATGAATATTTTATTTAGGTATATTATACAACAGGGTCCAAAATCTAACTTTTGCATATTAACTTCAAATTAAATGAAACCATATTCATTAATATATAATAAATAGTAATATACAATTAAAATGATTTTCATTCATTTTAAGCTTGTTTGGAGAAGACATGGGTCTGGGAAGTTTGGATTTTGGCTTTTTACTGAGTGTAGAATGAATACAATATACTATTTGTGTGTGAAATCAATTTTGTATTTTTCTATATATTTTTATCTATACCTTTTATGTATAAAGTTTATTGATATAATATATATACATAATAAAGAATAAAATAGGTCCCAAAATTCATTATTAAAGAATAAATAATTAGAGTTTTCATTATGTTTTTGATCCTTATCTCCTCCTACTTTATTCCTTGTCGACCTAGTCATTGTGATGCCTAGGTTTCGGAGTTTAGGGTCATAAAATGTCCTTGGCATTTCATTTTTTTCTTATATTATTTCCTTTATTCTTTTATTTTGGCTTTAAACAATGTATTTTATATAATATTTATACCCTAAATAATGAGTGTTACTTCATGCAAAATAATGTTACATACATGCATTTGGCTAGGGAATGAAGGCCAAAATGAAAGAAGTGTGGAATGAACATTATAGTCCGGTGGATCAGATCTAGGTGGCAATACATACCAAAAGGTCCTAAGGAAGGAAGGAGAATGAAGGGAATTGCTCATCTTGACTTCTCAATTTATTATACGAATGGCACTTCACTTTAAAGCCTTTGATTGTATCGGGGCTAGATTGAATAAGAAAGACAAGTATATGTGAGGTTTATATCACGTCTCTTTGAGGAAAAATTGTTATTAAAAGAGAATACAAAGTCAAAATTGGAAGGCTTTATGGATATCCTGGAATTGAGATCTCATTCAAAGAGCTCGGTGTAAACAGTCGCTTATAGAGTTTCGAAAATCTTGCATCTGCCAATTATGTTATGGAGTACAACTTTGACCTACTTGCATTCATGGGGAAGGATTTACCGAACTGGTCTTTTTCATGAAAGGGATTTGGCTATTCTATTTTCCCCTCAACTAAATTTCCTTTTAACGTATTATGAAGAAAAGGAATCCCTTTATTAGAATCTGCTTTTCGACTATATTGAAGGCCTTCCATTACTTTTCTTTCACAAACTGGACATGAGAGTTTCTTCTCATCCAGCTCCTTGCGAATAAAATAATGTAATAATATTACTATTACATAAATATAATATATTTTATATCTTTAATATATTTTTAATTTAAAAAATAAAAACAATGAAAAAGGTTAAAATAAGGGAGTTTATAAGAAGTTCTATTTATATTGTATAGATATAATAACAAGTTAGACAATAGTTAGATGTCTATTTCAAATTTTTATTTTTATTTTTTGTTTATTTCTTATTAAATCGCGAAAAAATATGTAATCTAGTAAATAAATAAGAGTTGATTTCCCGGCAAGTGCGAGTGCTCTCCTTGAGATTAAGCATCCGTCTCTAAACCACAAGTTCGCTAGCTCGCAGGCTCGACGCTCGGGGTTGGGGTCCCACATGCCTGTCCTCTTTTGATTCTTTCTGATCCCTTCGACGCCACGTAGGCGCCACTTAACTAAATCAACGGCTAGAAGTGCTCACCGCTTCATCTAATGTAAACTGCCCAGATCTGATCTGGGCCTTGCTGAAGATCCAACAGCCTTGGAGATATGAGAAAGAACACTTCCAAGTCCTTCATTCAATTGTGCATAGCTCCTCGTCCCGGCCACATGGGGTTTCGCTGATGATCGTCTAAGCTTTCTGGAAGCATCTCACACCGATTGGCACCATCAAGAAAGTTCGAGCCTCGCTGCAGAGTGTGAATCAAACCAATGTTTGATTTGAAACTGCGACATTGATGCAAGTTGTTCCCTTGTAAATCATGATATATTCAAAAGTTACATAATTGTCAAGGGCTATAAGTCCTAATAGAGCTTCTTCATTGTAGGAGATGTCCGAGTCGTTTTTACTTGAGTTAGAGGAGTCAAAGAAGTCCCACGTGACTTGAAAAGATTCTTCTTCAAATGATTGAAGTGACATCTTGAGAATCCTTTAGTACTTACATTATCATTGTCCTTTCTCTTGTGTGACTCATGACGTTTGGATTTGGGGTCGTCATTCTTGAAGTGATCGTTCTTCTTGAAGTTGTGGCATGTAATTTCACTTTCCTTTTTCTGAGCATCCGTTCTCGTGAGTTTTTTTTAATTCTCGAGTTACCATATGTTGTCATCTTTTGAGCTTTCGTCGAACAAAGTGATTTCTTTTCTTACAGGGCCAAACTCATATTTTTCTTTATATTTATCTTGACTTCCTTCTCTTGTTATCATCAACTTCATATGAGAGAAGTTTATCAATGAGAATCGTTCACCGGGAGAGTGTCTAAGTTGTTAGCTTCCTTGATATTTGTTGCGATCCTCCTATCATCTTTAAGTATTTTGAGAACCTTCTTTACCTGCATAAGTTCTTCCATCTTCATACAAATATTAAAAAGACTATTAATGATATCTATGAACCTGGTGTAATACCTTTGACAAATTCTTTGTCTTTCATCTTGAATATCTCATATCTATGTTACAAGATATTCAACCTGTTTTCCTTGATTTTGCCTGTGCTTTCGTAGTGACACTAAGCTTGTTCCATATCACCTATGTTGTCTTGCATGTGAGACCGAGTTATATCACGATAAATAAAATAGGAGCATTTGATGCTATAAATAGATATGACAACTCATCATATAATTCAGCTCAATTAGTATACAAGGTCTATACCATTTCATCTAGTTTCCAGGTCCCCTCTAAAACTAACCATGTATATGTAGTCATCATAATTACATCCCGTAATTTTGGAACCTGATTGAATGTGGATATCTTGAATTAATTGAGAAATCTCCGAAACATAAAATCACAAAAAGTTGTGGATATCGATTGATTCAAGCATGTATGTGGTGCATCAACTTTCAATATCATAAAGTCTCCTTTGATTGGTTGGCGATGATCACACAATTGCCATGCATAATAAACAATTCACATCTTCCTAGCAGATGTCCGCTAAAAAATTATAATAACATTTTATATAAAAAGTTCAACTAACTATACTACGTCAAGGTCATCCAATTGGTATATTCATTATAGTTATCTTCTCATATATTTATTCACAAAGTGACTACCACCATCAAAAATAATTATGTGGGGACTCTGAACCTTTAAATGATATTCTTTGCCACAAACATACATACAAACTTGTTGCATGTGGTTGGAATAGGGATAGCCTCTTCCCACTTAAAAAGCTAGCCAACTACTAGGAGAATGTGCTTGTAGCCGCGGCTGACAGAGAATGGGCCCCTAAAGTCAATACCCTACGCATTATTCCGAAGGGTTCTATCTTTACTTCCCATGTCAACTATGGGGAGAAAATAACAAAATGTTTTCGCGAAGGCTCAGGCTAAAGGTATATTTTAAAGATGTCGTTCCAAGTTAAGATGATTGATATTTATGATCCATCTTGAAGGGGAGTATTCAAAGATATATATATATATCTTTGTCTAATTTATGTATTTCCTTTTTCTTATTGTCTCTATTATGTAATTTAGCTAACATGATTTTTTCTTCTCTGTACAAAGAGAACCCTGGGGCCTCATCATTAATCAATTTCAATATTTATTTTCCATAGTTATCATTTCTACAATATTTATATCGCATCCACATGTAGCAATATGCCTAGAAAAGTACAGATGTCTCTCAAGAGTTGTCTCTAAAAAACTAGTTATAAATAGAAGGAAATGTACAAAAGCTAATACATACCACATTTGCTACAGATCAATAGTGATGAAGCTCAAACAAACACAACTGCTACTATTGCTATTGCTCAAGAACAACTGTTGGATTTAAACAAAAGGATAACCTTCTAAGCGATTGCCTAGTAATAGTTCTAACACTATCACTAGTGTAAAGATAAGAAAAAGAGTGTATGGGTGCGTTCACACACTAACTATGAAGCAAGACTCTATATGGATTGTCTCGTCTTACATCAAATTACAAGCCCCATAGGTGCATTAAAGTTTAATCTACATACATAAAACCATCAAGAACTACCCAAGTCCACTACCTTTTGATGAAGGTCGTGAATGGCTTAGGGCACAAGTTGGGGGTCTAATCATTAATCCATCAACAGATGTATTTGTAGTTGGGTAAAATTCCACAAGCTATCCCTATTTTCCAACAAATATGGGAAACCAATCCATTGATTTCTTTATCATATAATCATGAATAAGTCATATCCACTCCAATGTTCCGGTGGCAGTGCAGTGTGCCTACCACTTAAAAGATCAGGATTCAAATCCCTCTTTGCGGGGGCTATGTTAGGTAGACAACAACCAACTTAAAAATACTCGGATCTTTCAACATGAAGTTGAGAAAGATTCCATGTAGCCGGCCCTATTTAAAGTTGGATAAGCCTTTACTTTTTTTACAATCAAGAATGAGTCGACAAACTATCTTTGTTTTTATCTGAATATGGGAAACTGATTGTCATTCTACTTCTTCATTAACTACATTACATAACTCACTCTCATAGTGCCAATATTCAGAAATCCAGGTGATGTGGCCAAAACATCAACTAGCATCCAAGTACCAACTCCATGTGAAAGCAAACATTAAACCGCCAATCACGTCATTTGGTATCAAATTCCGTTGAGCGGACACCATAATGTTACCTCGAGCACCAAATACAATGTGTCACTCAGTATGTCCACTAGGGTTGCATCATCTAAGTTCCTATTTTAGTACCCAAGTTACTTTAAAACATATATCACATATTTGAGAAAGATTAAGTAGACCATGCTTCAGACCTTTAGTAATCGAAGAAGTGCATGAGTTGCGAATCATGTTTTCATTGATGATTATACTTGTGTGTTTGTTATCAAAGTAACTTTCCCACCTTACGTGGGATATATCTTGATGAAGATATCTTCATCTCAAGTCATGTGTTTAGAGCACCCATTGTCCATAATCCACTTTCCTTGCTTGATATCCCGTGAAAGAGTGCTTGGCCATGTAACTAAGTTGATGGTGTCTCCAATGATGAGGTGTTTACACATTCTTATTAGGTTCCATAAGTCAATTGATAGAACATTTTGGCACCCATTTCTATTGAATATTCGGAGGGTTAGCTTGGTCCATGGGATTTCATCGAGGTTATTAACCTTGTTGGATTTATTTTGATTACAAGTAACTTTTATAAGAAATTTAAATTTAGTTTCCACATGTAAAAACACCTAGTAGTTTATTCAACTCTTTCTCACCGTTAGTAAATGTTGTTAGATCATCTATAAGAGTCATAATTTTGGTTTTAATTTCATAGATAGCATCTTCTAGTTTGTCTATATTATTCTCGAATAAGATATTTCCTTTTCATGCTCTTGTTGAGAAGATAAAACATATCAATTAATCTCACGAATATTTTTTCCAAGAAATTCTACTCTAAATTCATGTTCTACTTGTGAGGTGTATGCAGTGGGTTTTAGCAATTTTTTCAGTTTAGCAACTAGGTCAAGCAAATAATTTATAACATCTCCAAACTCATCGACAGTAGGTTAATTGTCTACATCTGCCATTTCTCAAAGCATTTCTTTATACACAAGACTCCATTTTTTCTCTTTATGGATGGTAAATATTTATCAAAACACGGAGTGTGAATCAAACCAATGTTTTTATTTGAAACTATGATATCGATGCAAGTTGTTCCCGTTTAAATCGGATAGATTCAAAAGTTACATAACTATCAAGGCTATGCACCCTAATAGAGCTTCTTCATTATATGAGTTGCTGAATCAGTTTCACTTGAGTTAGAGGAGTCAAAGAAGACCCTGTGACTTGAAAAGATTTCTTCTTCAAATGATTGTGGTGATATCTTGAGAATCCTTTAGTTCTTGCATTATCATTGTCCCTTCTCTTGTGTGACTCATGACGCTTGGATTTGGGGTAGCCATTCTTAAAGTGATCATTCTTCTTGAAGTTGTAGAACATGATCTCACTTCCCTTTTTCTGAGCATTCATTCTCGTGAGTTTTTTGAATTCTTGAATTACCATAATGTTGTCATCTTCTGAGCTTTCGTCGGACGAAGTGACTTCTTTTCTTTCAATACCGAACTCATCCTTTTCTTTATATTTATCTTGACCTCCTTCTCTTGTTATCATCAACTTCATATGAGGGAAGTTTATCGTTGAGAATCGTTCACCAGGAGAGTGTCTAAGTTGTTAGCTTCCTTGATAGTTGTTGTGATCCTCCTATCATCTTTGAGTAATTTGAGAACCTTCTTGACCTGCACAAGTTCTTCCATCTTAATATAAAGATAAAAAAGACTATCAATGATATATGTGAACCTGGTGTAATACCTTTGACGGATTCTTTGTTTTTCGTCTTGACTATCTCATATCTATGTCACAAGAGATTGAACCTGTTTTCCTTGATTTTGCATGTGCTTTCGCAGGTGATACTAAGCTTATTCCATATCACCTATGTTGTCTTGCACGTGAGACCGAGTTATATCATGATACATAAAATAGGAGCATTCGATGTTGTAAATAGATATGACAACTCATTATATGATTCAACTCAAACTAGTATACAAGGTCTATACCATTTCATCTAGTTTCCAAGTCCTCCCTACAACTAACCATATATACGTAGTCATCATAATCACATCCTGTAATTTTGGAACCTTGATTGAACATGGATATCTTGAATTAACTGAGAAATCTCTGAACCATAAAATCACAAAAAGTTGTGGATATCGATTGATTTAAGCACGTATATGGTGCATTAACTTTCGATATCATAAACTGTCCTTTGATTGTTGGCGATGATCACACAATTGCCATGCACAATAAACAACTAACATCTTCCTAATAGATGTTCGTTAAAAAATTATAATAACATTTTATATAAAAAATTCAACTAACTATACTGAGTCAAGGTCATCCAATTGGTAAATTCATTACACACAGTGAAATCATCACCAGAATCTCAAGAAATCACTCTAAGTTCTAACATACCCATCATAATAACGTGTGTTGAAAAACGATACGATGGACTCAACTTGGATTTTCAGTATGATCGTCCGTAACCTCATCATTAATCTCCATTTAGTTGTCTATGTTTTCGGAGCATGCTCCATCACTCAGTCAATTTCAGTCACTGTCCTCATTCTATTTAGATTTATATACATTAATCTCTAGGAAGACAAATGCAAATGCACACGTCTTGAATCATGCAAATTTCTCGACTTTTGGTATATAGAATCGACCGACATGGTGAATCCATCATTTCTACATATCATACAACGTATTTTTATCGATATCATATTCTACCTTATCAATAACATGTTCTCGAATCTCGTGACTTTCTACAAAACATCATAAGATTCTAGATTCTCTAATGACGCTTAATTTGTGCTAATGAGGATTAACTTTTACTAATCATGATTTAATCTTCATGGCTTATGCTTATCTTTTGCTAACCATTGATTAGTGTTTGCTAATAGTCATCAACGATCCTCAATTCATCGTTAGTTTTTTAATCATGTTTAATTACCCTTAATGATGAGCATTAAGGGTTAGTGACATCTTAAGTCTCCTTATCTTTCTTCCAAAAATCATAACAATTCCAAACAAAGCCCGATTCATACAAAATAGATTCTGTTGGTTTCCACTTGATGAGCCGGATCTTATGATATATGATCCGAGAGAGACCAAGTTGAAGGCTCTACAACAAGTACCCACAACATATGAATTAATTAATGGATAACACAAATGTGAAGTACAATTTATTTTACTTTACAAACAAAGGTGTATATTGTATAAACATGAAGAGGTCGAACCACTAAGAGCAAACAAGGGAGCCTAATGATTATTTCTAATTAAAATGAATTATGTACACAAGTGTCCTCTTCTCTTGTCTTTTTATGTGGGGTTTTTGTTTTTAAGTTTTTATTTGATTTTTATTTTATTTTTTTTATATATTTAAAAATATAATTTTTAAAATTTTCTGATTTTTAATTTATTTTTAATTTAAATAATATATCATATTATATAGATATGCATATAAGAGCATATGAATACTTATGATAATGTATGCAAGATATAAGGTTTGTATGTATAATATATAATATATTATACTTAAAAATCAGAAAATATTAGTAATTATATTCCTATATATGGTATATTTTTTGTTTTAAAAAAATATTAAGGTATTTATAATAATTATTAATAATATACAATATATGCAGGTATATATACATATATATTACAATATAGAGTCGTATAATTATAAAATTAGCTAAAAATAATCGAAATTTGCAAAATAAAACATTTTTTTGTTTTCATATTTTTCCACTTTTTTATGATTTTTCAAGTGTTTTTGTACTTTCTAGGTATTTTTAAAGTCTAAAACATCCGAGAACAATGACTAGTTAAATAAGTCGGATTATTTTGAGATTTAAAAATACAAAATAAGTGAAAATTTCTCAAAACTAATTCCATATGTAATAATATATTTAAAGAAAATTACAAAATAAAAACTAATATTTTTGGAATTTTGCAGAATTTTTATATTTTTATAGGATTATGGAGCTTTTTAATTTTTTATCATTTTTTCTATTTTAGGGATTTTTGGTCTGAAGTCACAATATACAGTAATAAACAAGCACTCTTTCTTTTGAATTTCTAAACATGATTTTATAACTTTTTGGATTTTTAAAATCAAATACGGACAAAATGTGCTCTTTTTGTTTTCAATAAATAGGCAAAGTACATAAAATGTAAAACAAAATATGTAGAGTGAAAGAACATGCATATTGGTACTTATCCTATTTTTCATAATTTTGTAGCATGGATGACATTTATAAAAATTACACAAACATGCACAAAAATATTTAAACTGGCATGGGCATATTTGCAATTAAAATTAAATGTACGCGTGAATATGCAAATATACCAAAGTTTTACAACGGATATTTAAATTTTATGTACTAAAGTACAAATATAAAAACCCATAACAGTATACATGCAAAATGTCCCCTCACGTAGGGGTCTACGTGAGGTGATCTGGTAAAGACCAGAATGTAAATCACCAAAAGTATAAAGGTCCTCTTACAAAATATACACATTTAATTACACATCGAATTATATTTACAAGAATAAACGGTAAAATCAAAAAGGTAGAAGGGGTTGAGTGCAATATACCCCGTTAATCGATAGGAGTGAACAGTTTTGGTGGTGCCACATAGGCGCCACTTATCTCGATCAATGGTTGGAGGCGCTTACTGCTTCATCTGATGTGAACGGCCCAAATTAGATCTGGGCCTCGTTGATGGAGGAGCTCCGGTGAGAGGTGGTGGAGGAGCTCTGATTCACTGATCCGAAAAGGATCAGGTTGGCTCGAAGCATGGAAAAGATGACGCATGTGATGGGGAACGAAATAGGCATGATAAAAGGATCAAAACGTGGAAAATTCATGGTGAAACAAGGATAGAGCAGTAAGCCCCATCGATCTAAATTTTGAGATTTAAGCTAAAATAATGATCTACTTGCGAAATAAATGACAGGAATAAACAAACTCAGACTAAATCTACCTAAAAATAGATAAAATGCACGACTCGAACCTGGTTCGCACCAAGGAGCAGGTACCTTGCCAGAGCGAGGCCTTGGACTGCCTCCTCTCCTCCTAGCACCGCCTCGACCTCGGGGGATGCACGCCCTGTCACCGGGAATACACATACATGCGAAGGGAGGGGATTTAAGGCTTGAAAAGGGACCAAAAAATCAAAGAATAGTTGAAGGATCTTACTTATAGGTTGCTGAAGATATGAAATTTGATCAAGGATCGCAGTTGATTCAAGGACACTCAATTTGATCTTTGGCTATGGCGTGATTCAAGGATGTTTAATCTCCATGAAATGCACATCACTCCTAGCCAGAGTATAATGAGATCAATCAGAAAAAATGGCAAAAATCTGGGTTTTAACAGGGTGGGTACTCGAGGAAGAGGGGATTGTTGACCCAGGTCAGCACGAGGAATGATTTGGTTAGTCCATGTGGACCAACCAGAAAAATCCTAGGGGGAATTATTGTTAAAATCAATAGATAATAGCGAACGGATTGATTAATTTTAGGTTATAAAATAAGATATGTTTATTATTTTATGTAGTATTAAATTATTATTTTTATTTATTTTTATGGAGTTACTTATTACAAGTTACTTTTACAAGTATAATACAGGTATATTGACCTATGTTTTGAATATTTCATTTTTATTTTGTATTTAGATTTTATTATTTTGCATACTTAATTTATATATTTATAAGTTTTTTAAATATATACAAATGTATTTTTCATTGTATTTTTATGATGTTATTTGTACACTTAAATAAATAGATGTATTTATTATATGGGTTTGATGGGGATGCCCCTTGCGGGTGGCCATGGCAGCCCGTCCCATTTCTTCGGCAATTTTTTTATTTTTTTGAAAATTTTTACCATGTGTATTTATCTATAATCCCTGGAATATGTCATTTGAATTTCATCAAAAACGGAGACTTCTATGCCCTCCATCTAACATGTGGATTAGAACAATCTTTAGA
Organism: Ottelia alismoides; assembly: GCA_037367405.1. Classification (NCBI taxonomy): domain Eukaryota; kingdom Viridiplantae; phylum Streptophyta; class Magnoliopsida; order Alismatales; family Hydrocharitaceae; genus Ottelia; species Ottelia alismoides. Next base: position 296,229 of record JAZKJV010010975.1, on the reverse strand, counting down.
TCGTTAAAATTACATGTTCTAGATGGAGGGCATATGAGTCTATATTTCTAATGAAATTCGAATGATATATTAGAGGGATATATAAATGAATATACATGGTGAAATTTTTCAAAAAAAATAAAAAATTGCAGAAAAAATGGGGCGAGGCAGCCATGTTGGCTGCCCCCAAGGGGCATCCTAATTTTTTCCTTATTATATATGTATAAGTATTGGTAATTCATCTATATATTTTATACACTTATTTATTTTAGTTTATTTCTAATTGTTTTATTGTATTCTAAATATGTACATATACTATAGATAATATTTAAAAGTTATAAAAATATGAAATTATGAAAAATATAAAGAATAAATAAAATGAATATTTTATTTAGGTATATTATACAACAGGGTCCAAAATCTAACTTTTGCATATTAACTTCAAATTAAATGAAACCATATTCATTAATATATAATAAAAAGTAATATACAATTAAAATGATTTTCATTCATTTTAAGCTTGTTTGGAGAAGACATGGGTCTGGGAAGTTTGGATTTTGGCTTTTTACTGAGTGTAGAATGAATACAATATACTATTTGTGTGTGAAATCAATTTTGTATTTTTCTATATATTTTTATCTATACCTTTTATGTATAAAGTTTATTGATATGAGATATATAATAAAGAATAAAATAGGTCCCAAAATTCATTATTAAAGAATAAATAATTAGAGTTTTCATTATGTTTTTGATTCTTATCTCCTCCTACTTTATTCCTTGTCGACCTAGTCATTGTGATGACTAGGTTTCGGAGTTTAGGGTCATAAAATATCCTTGGCATTTTCATTTTTTTTCTTATATTATTTCCTTTATTCTTTTATTTTGGTTTTAAACAATGTATTTTATATAATATTTATACCCTAAATAATGAGTGTTACTTCATGCAAAATAATGTTACATACATGCATTTGGCTAGGGAATGAAGGCCAAAATGAAAGAAGTGTGGAATGAACATTATAGTCTGGTGGATCAGATCTAGGTGGCAATACATACCAAAAGGTCCTAAGGAAGGAAGGAGAATGAAGGGAATTGCTCATCTTGACTTCTCAATTTATTATACGAATGGCACTTCACTTTAAAGCCTTTGATTGTATCGGGGCTAGATTGAATAAGAAAGACAAGTATATGTGAGGTTTATATCACGTCTCTTTGAGGAAGAATTGTTATTAAAAGAGAATACAAAGTCAAAATTGGAAGGCTTTATGGATATCCTGGAATTGAGATCTCATTCAAAGAGCTCGGTGTAAACAGTCGCTTATAGAGTTTCGAAAATCTTGCATCTGCCAATTATGTTATGGAGTACAACTTTGACCTACTTGCATTCATGGGGAAGGATTTACCGAACTGGTCTTTTTCATGAAAGGGATTTGGCTATTCTATTTTCCCCTCAACTAAATTTCCTTTTAACGTATTATGAAGAAAAGGAATCCCTTTATTAGAATCTGCTTTTCGACTATATTGAAGGCCTTCCATTACTTTTCTTTCACAAACTGGACATGAGAGTTTCTTCTCATCCAGCTCCTTGCGAATAAAATAATGTAATAATATTACTATTACATAAATATAATATATTTTATATCTTTAATATATTTTTAATTTAAAAAATAAAAACAATGAAAAAGGTTAAAATAAGGGAGTTTATAAGAAGTTCTATTTATATTGTATAGATATAATAACAAGTTAGACAATAGTTAGATGTCTATTTAAAATTTTTATTTTTATTTTTTGTTTATTTCTTATTAAATCACGAAAAAATATGTAATCTAGTAAATAAATAGAGTTGATTTCCCTGCAAGTGCGAGTGCTCTCCTTGAGATTAAGCGTCCGTCTCTAAACCACAAGTTCGCTAGCTCGCAGGCGTGACGCTCGGGGTTGGGGTCCCGCATGCCAGTCCTCTTTTGATTCTTTCCGATCCCTTCGACGCCACGTAGGCGCCACTTAACTAAATCAATGGCTAGAAGTGCTCACCGCTTCATCTAATGTAAACTGCCCAGATCTGATCTGGGCCTTGCTAAAGATCCAACAGCCTTGGAGATACACTTCCAAGTCCTTCATGCAATTGTGCATAGCTCCTCGTCCCGGCCACATGGGGTTTCGCTGATGATCGTCTAAGCTTTCTGGAAGCATCTCACATCGATTGGCACCATCAAGAAAGTTCGAGCCTCGCTGCAGAGTGTGAATCAAACCAATGTTTGATTTGAAACTGCGACATTGATGCAAGTTGTTCCCTTGTAAATCATGATATATTCAAAAGTTACATAATTGTCAAGGGCTATAAGTCCTAATAGAGCTTCTTCATTGTTGGAGATGTCCGAGTCGGTTTTACTTGAGTTAGAGGAGTCAAAGAAGTCCCACGTGACTTGAAAAGATTCTTCTTCAAATGATTGAAGTGACATCTTAAGAATCCTTTAGTACTTACATTATCATTGTCCTTTCTCTTGTGTGACTCATGACGTTTGGATTTGGGGTGGTCATTCTTGAAGTGATCGTTCTTCTTGAAGTTGTGGCATGTAATTTCACTTTCCTTTTTCTGAGCATCCGTTCTCGTGAGTTTTTTTTAATTCTCGAGTTACCATATGTTGTCATCTTCTGAGCTTTCGTCGAACAAAGTGATTTCTTTTCTTACAGGGCCAAACTCATCTTTTTCTTTATATTTATCTTGACTTCCTTCTCTTGTTATCATCAACTTCATATGAGAGAAGTTTATCAATGAGAATCGTTCACCGGGAGAGTGTCTAAGTTGTTAGCTTCCTTGATATTTGTTGCGATCCTCCTATCATCTTTAAGTATTTTGAGAACCTTCTTTACCTGCACAAGTTCTTCCATCTTCATACAAATATTAAAAAGACTATTAATGATATCTATGAACCTGGTGTAATACCTTTAACAAATTCTTTGTCTTTCATCTTGAATATCTCATATCTATGTTACAAGATATTCAACCTGTTTTCCTTGATTTTGCCTGTGCTTTCGTAGTGACACTAAGCTTGTTCCATATCACCTATGTTGTCTTGCATGTGAGACCGAGTTATATCACGATAAATAAAATAGGAGCATTTGATGCTATAAATAGATATGACAACTCATCATATAATTCAGCTCAATTAGTATAAAAGGTCTATACCATTTCATCTAGTTTCCAGGTCCCCTCTAAAACTAACCATGTATATGTAGTCATCATAATTACATCCCGTAATTTTGGAACCTGATTGAACGTGGATATCTTGAATTAATTGAGAAATCTCCGAAACATAAAATCACAAAAAGTTGTGGATATCGATTGATTCAAGCATGTATGTGGTGCATCAACTTTCAATATCATAAAGTCTCCTTTGATTGGGTGGCGATGATCACACAATTGCCATGCATAATAAACAATTCACATCTTCCTAGCAGATGTCCGCTAAAAAATTATAATAACATTTTATATAAAAAGTTCAACTAACTATACTACGTCAAGGTCATCCAATTGGTATATTCATTATAGCTATCTTCTCATATATTTATTCACAAAGTGGCTACCACCATCAAAAATAATTATGTGGGGACTCTGAACCTTTAAATGATATTCTTTGCCATAAACATACATACAAACTTGTTGCATGTGGTTGGAATAGGGATAGCCTCTTCCCACTTAAAAAGGTAGCCAACTACTAGGAGAATGTGCTTGTAGCCGCGGCTGACAGAGAATGGGCCCCTAAAGTCAATACCCTACGCATTATTCCAAAGGGTTTTATCTTTACTTCCCATGTCAACTATGGGGAGAAAATAACAAAATGTTTTCGCGAAGGCTCAGGCTAAAGGTATATTTTAAAGATGTCGTTCCAAGTTAAGATGATTGATATTTTTGATCCATCTTGAAGGGGAGTATTCAAAGATATATCTATCTTTGTCTAATTTATGTATTTCCTTTTTCTTATTGTCTCTATTATGTAATTTAGCTAACATGATTTTTTCTTCTCTGTACAAAGAGAACCCTGGGGCCTCATCATTAATCAATTTCAATATTTATTTTCCATAGTTATCATTTCTACAATATTTATATCGCATCCACATGTAGCAATATGCCTAGAAAAGTACAGATGTCTCTCAAGAGTTGTCTCTAAAAAAACTAGTTATAAATAGAAGGAAATGTACAAAAGCTAATACATACCACATTTGCTACAGATCAATAGTGATGAAGCTCAAACAAACACAACTGCTACTATTGCTATTGCTCAAGAACAACTGTTGGATTTAAACAAAAGGATAACCTTCTAAGCGATTGCCTAGTAATAGTTCTAACACTACCACTAGTGTAAAGATAAGAAAAAGAGTGTATGGGTGCGTTCACACACTAACTATGAAGCAATACTCTATATGGATTGTCTCGTCTTACATCAAATTACAAGCCCCATAGGTGCATTAAAGTTTAATCATTAATTACATACATAAAACCATCAAGAACTACCCAAGTCCACTACCTTTTGATTAAGGTCGTGAATGGCTTAGGGCACAAGTTGGGGGTCTAATCATTAATCCATCAACAGATGTATTTGTAGTTGGGTAAAATTCCACAAGCTATCCCTATTTTCCAACAAATATGGGAAACCAATCCATTGATTTCTTTATCATATAATCATGAATAAGTCATATCCACTCCAATGTTCCGGTGGCAGTGTAGTGTGCCTACCACTTAAAAGATCAGGATTCAAATCCCTCTTTACGGGGGCTATGTTAGGTAGACAACAACCAACTTAAAAATACTCGGATCTTTCAACATGAATTTGAGAAAGATTCCATGTAGCCGGCCCTATTTAAAGTGGGATAAGCCTTTACTTTTTTTTACAATCAAGAATGAGTCGACAAACTATCTTTGTTTATATCTGAACATGGGAAACTGATTGTCATTCTACTTCTTCATTAACTACATTACATAACTCACTCTCATAGTGCCAATATTCAGAAATCCAGGTGATGTGGCCAAAACATCAACTAGCATCCAAGTACCAACTCCATGTGAAAGCAAACATTAAACCGCCAATCACGTCATTTGGTATCAAATTCCGTTGAGCGGACACCATAATGTTACCTCGAGCACCAAATACAATGTGTCACTCAATATGTCCACTAGGGTTGCATCATCTAAGTTCCTATTTCAGTACCCAAGTTACTTTAAAGCATATATCACATATTTGAGAAAGATTAAGTAGACCATGCTTCAGTCCTTTAGTAATCGAAGAAGTGCATGAGTTGCGAATCATGTTTTCATTGATGATTATACTTGTGTGTTTGTTATCAAAGTAACTTTCCCACCTTACGTGGGATATATCTTGATGAAGATATCTTCATCTCAAGTCATGTGTTTAGAGCACCCATTGTCCATAATCCACTTTCCTTGCTTGATATCCCGTGAAAGAGTGCTTGGCCATGTAACTAAGTTGATGGTGTCTCCAATGATGATGTGTTTACGCATTCTTATTAGGTTCCATAAGTCAATTGATAGAACATTTTGGCACCCATTTCTATTGAATATTCGGAGGGTTAGCTTGGTCCATGGGATTTCATCGAGGTTATTAACCTTGTTGGATTTATTTTGATTACAAGTAACTTTTATAAGAAATTTAAATTTAGTTTCCACATGTAAAAACACCTAGTAGTTTATTCAACTCTTTCTCACCGTTAGTAAATTTTGTTAGATCATCTATAAGAGTCATAATTTTGGTTTTAATTTCATAGATAGCATCTTCTAGTTTGTCTATATTATTCTCGAATAAGATATTTCCTTTTCATGCTCTTGTTGAGAAGATAAAACATATCGATTAATCTCACGAATATTTTTTCCAAGAAATTCTACTCTAAATTCATGTTCTACTTGTGAGGTGTATGCAGTGGGTTTTAGCAATTTTTTCAGTTTCGCAACTAGGTCAAGCAAATAATTTATAACATCTCCAAACTCATCGACAGTAGGTTAATTGTGTACATCCGCCATTTCTCAAAGCATTTCTTTATACACAAGACTCCATTTTTTTCTCTTTATGGATGGTAAATATTTATCAAAACACGGAGTGTGAATCAAACCAATGTTTTTATTTGAAACTATGATATCGATGCAAGTTGTTCCCATCTAAATCGCATAGATTCAAAAGTTACATAACTATCAAGGCTATGCACCCTCATAGAGCTTATTCATTATATGAGTTGCTGAATCAGTTTCACTTGAGTTAGAGGAGTCAAAGAAGACCCTGTGACTTGAAAAGATTTCTTCTTCAAATGATTGCGATGATATCTTGAGAATCCTTTAGTTCTTGCATTATCATTGTCCCTTCTCTTGTGTGACTCATGACGCTTGGATTTGGGGTAGCCATTCTTAAAGTGATCATTCTTCTTGAAGTTGTAGAACATGATCTCACTTCCCTTTTTCTGAGCATTCATTCTCGTGAGTTTTTTGAATTCTTGAATTACCATAATGTTGTCATCTTCTGAGCTTTCGTCGGACGAAGTGACTTCTTTTCTTTCAATACCAAACTCATCCTCTTATTTATATTTATCTTGACCTCCTTCTCTTGTTATCATCAACTTCATATGAGAGAAGTTTATCGTTGAGAATCGTTCACCAGGAGAGTGTCTAAGTTGTTAGCTTCCTTGATAGTTGTTGTGATCCTCCTATCGTCTTTGAGTAATTTGAGAACCTTCTTGACCTGCACAAGTTCTTCCATCTTAATATAAAGATAAAAAAGACTATTAATTATATATGTGAACCTGGTGTAATACCTTTGACGGATTCTTTGTTTTTCATCTTGACTATCTCATATCTATGTCACAAGAGATTGAACCTGTTTTCCTTGATTTTGCATGTGCTTTCGCAGGTGATACTAAGCTTATTCCATATCACCTATGTTGTCTTGCACGTGAGACCGAGTTATATCACGATACATAAAATAGGAGCATTCGATGTTGTAAATAGATATGACAACTCATTATATGATTCAACACAAACTAGTATACAAGGTCTATACCATTTCATCTAGTTTCCAAGTCCTCCCTACAACTAACCATATATATGTAGTCATCATAATCACATCCTGTAATTTTGGAACCTTGATTGAACATGGATATCTTGAATTAACTGAGAAATCTCTGAACCATAAAATCACAAAAAGTTGTGGATATCGATTGATTTAAGCACGTATGTGGTGCATCAACTTTCGATATCATAAACTGTCCTTTGATTGGTTGGCGATGATCACACAATTGCCATGCACAATAAACAACTAACATCTTCCTAATAGATGTTCGTTAAAAAATTATAATAACATTTTATATAAAAAATTCAACTAACTATACTGAGTCAAGGTCATCCAATTGGTAAATTCATTACACACAGTGAAATCATCATCAGAATCTCAAGAAATCACTCTAAGTTCTAACATACCCATCATAATAACGTGTGTTGAAAAACAATACGATGGACTCAACTTGGATTTTCAGTATGATCGTCCGTAACCTCATCATTAATCTCCATTTAGTTGTCTATGTTTTCGGAGCATGCTCCATCACTCAGTCAATTTCAGTCACTGTCCTCATTCTATTTAGATTTATATACATTAATCTCTAGGAAGACAAATGCAAATGCACACGTCTTGAATCATGCAAATTTCTTGACTTTTGGTATATAGAATCGACCGACTTGGTGAATCCATCATTTCTACATATCATACAACGTATTTTTATCGATATCATATTCTACCTTATCAGTAACATGTTCTCGAATCTCGTGACTTTCTACAAAACATCATAAGATTCTAGATTCTCTAATGACGCTTAATTTGTGCTAATGAGGATTAACTTTTACTAATCATGATTTAATCTTCATGGCTTATGCTTAACTTTTGCTAACCATTGATTAGTGTTTGCTAATAGTCGTCAACGATCCTCAATTCATCGTTAGTTTTTTAATCATGTTTAATTACCCTTAATGATGAGCATTAAGGGTTAGTGACATCTTAAGTCTCCTTATCTTTCTTCCAAAAATCATAACAATTCCAAACAAAGCCCGATTCATACAAAATAGATTCCGTTGGTTTCCACTTGATGAGCCGGATCTTATGTTTTATGATCCGAGAGAGACCAAGTTGAAGGCTTTACAACAAGTACCCACAACATATGAATTAATTAATGGATAACACAAATGTGAAGTACAATTTATTTTACTTTACAAACAAAGGTGTATATTGTATAAGCATGTAGAGGTCGAACCACTAAGAGCAAACAAGGGAGCCTAATGATTATTTCTAATTAAAATGAATTATGTACACAAGTGTCCTCTTCTTTTGTCTTTTTATGTGGGGTTTTTGTTTTTAAGTTTTTATTTGATTTTTATTTTATTTTTTTATCTATTTAAAAATATAATTTTTAAAATTTTCTGATTTTTAATTTATTTTTAATTTAAATAATATATCATATTATATAGATATGCATATAAGAGCATATGAATACTTATAATAATGTATGCAAGATATAAGGTTTGTATGTATAATATATAATATATTATACTTATAAATCAGAAAATATTAGTAATTATATTCCTATATATGGTATATTTTTTTGTTTTAAAAAAATATTAAGGTATTTATAATAATTATTAATAATATACAATATATGGAGGTATATATAGATATATATTACAATATAGAGTCGTATAGTTATAAAATTAGCTAAAAATAATCGAAATTTGCAAAATAAAACATTTTTTTGTTTTTCATATTTTCCACTATTTTTTATGATTTTTCAAGTGTTTTTGTACTTTCTAGGAATTTTTAAAGTCTAAAACATCCGAGAACAATGACTAGTTAAATAAGTCGGATTATTTTGAGATTTAAAAATACAAAATAAGTGAAAATTTCTCGAAACTAATTCCATATGTAATAATATATTTAAAGAAAATTACAAAATAAAAACTAATATTTTTGGAATTTTGCAGAATTTTTATATTTTTTATAGGATTATGGAGCTTTTTAATTTTTTTTTATCATTTTTTCTATTTTAGGGATTTTTGGTCTGAAGTCACAATATACAATAATAAACGAAACTCTTTCTTTTGAATTTCTAAACATGATTTTATAACTTTTTGGATTTTTAAAATCAAATACGGACAAAATGTGCTCTTTTTGTTTTCAATAAATAGGCAAAGTACATAAAATGTAAAACAAAATATGTAGAGTGAAAGAACATGCATACTGGTACTTATCCTATTTTTCATAATTTTGTAGCATGGATGACATTTATAAAAATTACACAAACATGCACAAAAATATTTAAGCTGGCATGGGCATATTTGCAATTAAAATTAAATGTACGCGTGAATATGCAAATATACCAAAGTTTTACAACGGATATTTAAATTTTATGTACTAAAGTACAAATATAAAAACCCATAACATTATACATGCAAAATGTCCCCTCACGTAGGGGTCTACGTGAGGTGATCTGGTAAAGACCAGAATGTAAATCACCAAAAGTATAAGGGTCCTCTTACAAAATATACACATTTAATTACACATCGAATTATATTTACAAGAATAAACGGTAAAATAAAAAAGGTAGAAGGGGTTGAGTGCAATATACCCCTTTAATCGATAGGAGTGAACAGTTTTGGTGGTGCCACATAGGCGCCACTTATCTCGATCAATGGTTGGAGGCGCTTACTGCTTCATCTGATGTGAACGACCCAAATTAAATCTGGGCCTCGTTGATGGAGGAGCTCCGGTGAGAGGTGGTGGAGGAGCTCTGATTCACTGATCCGAAAAGGATCAGGTTGGCTCGAAGCATGGAAAAGATACCGCATGTGATGGGGAACGAAATAGGCATGATAAAAGTATCAAAACGTGGAAAATTCATGGTGAAACAAGGCTAGAGCAGTAAGCCCCATCGATCTAAATTTTGAGATTTAAGCTAAAATAATGATCTACTTGCGAAATAAATGACAGGAATAAACAAACTAAGACTAAATCTACCTGAAAATAGATAAAATGCAAGACTCGAACCTGGTTCGCACCAAGGAGCAGGTACCTTGCTAGAGCGAGGCCTTGGACTACCTCCTCTCCTCCTAGCACCGCATCGACCTCGGGGGATGCACTCCCTGTCACCGGGAATACACATACATGCGAAGAGAGGGGATTTAAGGCTTGAAAAGGGACCAAAAAATCAAAGAATGGTTGAAGGATCTTACTTATAGGTTGCTGAAGATATGAAATTTGATCAAGGATCGCAGTTGATTCAAGGACACTCGATTTGATCTTTGGCTACGGCGTGATTCAAGGATGTTTAATCTCCATGAAATGCACATCACTCCTAGCCAGAGCATAATGAGATCAGTCAGAAAAAATGGCAAAAATCTGGGTTTTAACAGGGTGGGTACTCGAGGAAGAGGGGATTGTTGACCCAGGTCAGCACGAGGAATGATTTGGTTAGTCCATGTGGACCAACCAGAAAAATCCTAGGGGGAATTATTGCTAAAATCAATAGATAATAACGAACGGATTGATTAATTTTAGGTTATAAAATAAGATATGTTTATTATTTTATGTATTAATAAATTCTTATTTTTATTTATTTTTATGGAGTTACTTATTACAAGTTACTTTTACAAGTATAATACAGGTATATTGACCTATGTTTTGAATATTTCATTTTTATTTTGTATTTTAGATTTTATTATTTTGCATACTTAATTTATATATTTATAAGTTTTTTAAATGTATACAAATGTATTTTCATTGTATTTTTCTGATGTTATTTGTACACTTAAATAAATAGATGTATTTATTATATGGGTTTGATGGGGATGCCCCTTGCGGGCGGCCTTGGCAGCCCGTCCCATTTCTTCCGCAATTTATTTATTTTTTTGAAACTTTTGACCATGTGTATTTATCTATAATCCCTGGAATATGTCATTTGAATTTCATCAAAAACAGAGACTTTTATGCCCTCCATCTAACAGGTGGATTAGAACAATCTTTAGATCGTTAAAATTACATGTTCTAGATGGAGGGCATATGAGTCTATGTTTCTAGCGAAATTCGAATGACATATTGGAGGGATATATAAATGAATATACATGGTGAAATTTTTCAAAAAAATAAAAAAATTGCAGAAAAAATGGGGTGAGGCAGCCATGTTGGCTGCCCGCAAGGGGCATCCTCATTTTTTCCTTATTATATATTTATAAGTATAGGTAATTCATCTATATATTTTATACACTTATTTATTTTAGTTTATTTCTAATTGTTTTATTGTATTCTAAATATGTACATATACTATAGATAATATTTAAAAGTTATAAAAATATGAAATTATGAAAAATATAAAGAATAAATAAAATGAATATTTTATTTAAGGTATATTATACAATAGGGTCCAAAATCTAACTTTTGTATATTAACTTCAAATTAAATGAAACCATATTCATTAATATATAATAAAAAGTAATATACAATTAAAGTGATTTTCATTCATTTTAACCTTGTTTGGAGAAGACATGGGTCTGGGAAGTTTGGATTTTGACTTTTTACTGAGTGTAGAATAAATACAATATATTATTTGTGTGTGAAATCAATTTTGTATTTTTCTATATATTTTTATCTACACCTTTTATGTACAAAGTTTATTGATATGAGGTATACATAATAAAGAATAAAATAGGTCCCAAAATTCATTATTAAAGAATAAATAATTAGAGTTTTCATTATGTTTTTGATCCTTATCTCCTCCTACTTTATTCCTTGTCGACCTAGTCATTGTGATGCCTAGGTTTCGGAGTTTAGGGTCATAAAATGTCCTTGGCATTTCATTTTTTTCTTCTATTATTTCCTTTATTCTTTTATTTTGATTTTAAACAATGTATTTTATATAATATTTATACCCTAAATAATGAGTGTTACTTCATGCAAAATAATGTTACATGCATGCATTTGGCTAGGGAATGAAGGCCAAAATGAAAGAAGTGTGGAATGAACATTATAGTCCAGTGGATCATATCTAGGTGCCAATACATACCAAAAGGTCCTAAGGAAGGAAGGAGAATGAAGGGAATTGCTCATCTTGACTTCTCAATTTATTATACGAATGGCACTTCACTTTAAAGCCTTTGATTGTATCGAGGCTAGATTGAATAAGAAAGACAAGTATATGTGAGGTTTATATCACGCCTCTTTGAGGAAGAATTGTTATTAAAAGAGAATACAAAGTCAAAATTGGAAGGCTTTATGGATATCCTGGAATTGAGATCTCATTCAAAGAGCTCGGTGTAAACAGTCGCTTATAGAGTTTCGAAAATCTTGCATCTGCCAATTATGTTATGGAGTACAACTTTGACCTACTTGCGTTCATGGGGAAGGATTTACCGAACTGGTCTTTTTCATGAAATGGATTTGGCTATTCTATTTTCCCCTCAACTAAATTTCCTTTTAACGGATTATGAAGAAAAGGAATCCCTTTATTAGAATCTGCTTTTCGACTATATTGAAGGCCTTCCATTACTTTTCTTTCACAAACTGGACATGAGAGTTTCTTCTCATCCTGCTCCTTGCGAATAAAATAATGTAATAATATTACTATTACATAAATATAACATATTTTATATTTTTAATATATTTTATTTTTAATAAATAAAAATAATGAAAAAGATTAAAATAATGGAGTTTATAAGAAGTTCTATTTATATTGTATAGATATAATAACAAGTTAGACAATAGTTAGATGTCTATTTAAAATTTTTATTTTTATTTTTCTTTATTTCTTATTAAATCACGAAAAAATTTGTAATCTAGTAAATAAATAAGAGTTGATTTCCCTGCAAGTGCGAGTGCTCTCCTTGAGATTAAGCGTCCGTCTCTAAACCACAAGTTCGCTAGCTCGCAGGCTCGACGCTCGGGGTTGGGGTCCCACATGCCTGTCCTCTTTTGATTCTTTCCGATCCCTTCGATGCCACGTAGGCGCCACTTAACTAAATCAACGGCTGGAAGTGCTCATCGCTTCATCTAATGTAAACTGCCCAGATTTGATCTGGGCCTTGCTGAAGATCCAACAGCCTTGGAGATATGAGAAAGAACACTTCCAAGTCCTTCATTCAATTGTGCATAGCTCCTCGTCCTGGCCACATGGGGGTTCGCTGATGATCGTCTAAGCTTTCTGGAAGCATCTCACACCGATTGGCACCATCAAGAAAGTTCGAGCCTCGCTGCAGAGTGTGAATCAAACCAATGTTTGATTTGAAACTGCGACATTGATGCAAGTTGTTCCCTTGTAAATCATGATATATTCAAAAGTTACATAATTGTCAAGGGCTATAAGTCCTAATAGAGCTTCTTCATTGTAGGAGATGTCCGAGTCAGTTTTACTTGAGTTAGAGGAGTCAAAGAAGTCCCACGTGACTTGAAAAGATTCTTCTTCAAATGATTGAAGTGACATCTTGAGGATCCTTTAGTACTTACATTATCATTGTCCTTTCTCTTGTGTGACTCATGACGTTTGGATTTGGGGTAGTCATTCTTGAAGTGATCGTTCTTCTTGAAGTTGTGGCATGTAATTTCACTTTCCTTTTTCTGAGCATCCGTTCTCGTGAATTTTTTTAATTCTCGAGTTACCATATGTTGTCATCTTCTGAGCTTTCGTCGAACAAAGTGATTTCTTTTCTTACAGGGCCAAACTCATCTTTTTCTTTATATTTATCTTGACTTCCTTATCTTGTTATCATTAACTTCATATGAGAGAAGTTTATCAATGAGAATCGTTCACCGGGAGAGTGTCTAAGTTGTTAGCTTCCTTGATATTTGTTGCGATCCTTCTATCATCTTTGAGTATTTTGAGAACCTTCTTTACCTGCACAAGTTCTTCCATCTTCATACAAATATTAAAAAGACTATTAATGATATCTATGAACCTGGTGTAATACCTTTGACAAATTCTTTGTCTTTCATCTTGAATATCTCATATCTATGTTACAAGATATTCAACCTGTTTTCCTTGATTTTGACTGTGCTTTCGTAGTGACACTAAGCTTGTTCCATATCACCTATGTTGTCTTGCATGTGAGACCGAGTTATATCACGATAAATAAAATAGGAGCATTTGATGCTATAAATAGATATGACAACTCATCATATAATTCAACTCAGTTAGTATACAAGGTCTATACCATTTCATCTAGTTTCCAGGTCCCCTCTAAAACTAACCATGTTTATGTAGTCATCATAATTACATCCCGTAATTTTGGAACCTGATTGAACGTGGATATCTTGAATTAATTGAGAAATCTCCGAAACATAAAATCACAAAAAGTTGTGGATATCGATTGATTCAAGCATGTATGTGGTGCATCAACTTTCAATATCATAAAGTCTCCTTTGATTGGTTGGCGATGATCACACAATTGCCATGCATAATAAACAATTCACATCTTCCTAGCAGATGTCCGCTAAAAAATTATAATAACATTTTATATAAAAAGTTCAACTAACTATACTAAGTCAAGGTCATCCAATTGGTATATTCATTATAGTTATCTTCTCATATATTTATTCACAAAGTGGCTACCACCATCAAAAATAATTATGTTGGGACTCTGAACCTTTAAATGATATTCTTTGCCACAAACATACATACAAACTTGTTGCCTGTGGTTGGAATAGGGATAGCCTCTTCCCACCTAAAAAGGTAGCCAACTTCTAGGAGAATGTGCTTGTAGCCGCGGCTGACAGAGAATGGGACCCTAAAGTCAATACCCTACGCATTATTCCGAAGGGTTTTATCTTTATTTCCCATGTCAACTATGGGGAGAAAATAACAAAATGTTTTCGCGAAGGCTCAGGCTAAAGGTATATTTTAAATATGTTGTTCCAAGTTAAGCATGATTGATATTTATGCTCCATCTTGAAGGGGAGTATTCAGAGATATATCTATCTTTGTCTAATTTATGTATTTCCTTTTTCTTATTGTCTCTATTATGTAATTTAGCTAACATGATTTTTTCTTCTCTGTACAAAGAGAACCCTGGGGCCTCATCATTAATCAATTTCAATATTTATTTTCCATAGTTATCATTTCTACAATATTTATATCGCATCCACATGTAGCAATATGCCTAGAAAAGTACAGATGTCTCTCAAGAGTTGTCTCTAAAAAAACTAGTTATAAATAGAAGGAAATGTACAAAAGCTAATACATACCACATTTGCTACGGATCAATAGTGATGAAGCTCAAACAAACACAACTGCTACTATTGCTATTGCTCAAGAACAACTGTTGGATTGGATTTAAACAAAAGGATAACCTTCTAAGCAATTGCCTAGTAATAGTTCTAACACTACCACTAGTGTAAAGATAAGAAAAAGAGTGTATGGGTGCGTTCACACACTAACTATGAAGCAAGCCTCTATAAGGATTGTCTCGTCTTACATCAAATTACAAGCCCCATAGGTGCATCAAACGTTTAATCATAAATTACATACATAAAACCATCAAGAAATACCCAAGTCCACTACCTTTTGATGAAGGCCGTGAATGGCTTAGGGCACAAGTTGGGGGTCTAATCATTAATCCATCAACATATGTATTTGTAGTTGGGTAAAATTCCACAAGCTATCCCTATTTTCCAACAAATATGGGAAACCAATCCATTGATTTCTTTATCATATAATCATGAATAAGTCATATCCACTCCAATGTTCCGGTGGCAGTGCAGTGTGCCTACCACTTAAAAGATCAGGATTCAAATCTCTCTTTGCGGGGGCTATGTTAGGTAGACAACAACCAACTTAAAAGTACTCGGATCTTTCAACATGAATTTGAGAAAGATTCCATGTAGCCGGCCCTATTTAAAGTGGGATAAGCCTTTACTTTTTTTTACAATCAAGAATGAGTCGACAAACTATCTTTGTTTTTATCTGAAATGGGAAACTGATTGTCATTCTACTTCTTCATTAACTACATTACATAACTCACTCTCATAGTGCCAATATTCAGAAATCCAGGTGATGTGGCCAAAACATCAACTAGCATCCAAGTACCAACTCCATGTGAAAGCAAACATTAAACCGCCAATCACGTCATTTGGTATCAAATTCCGTTGAGCGGACACCATAATGTTACCTCGAGCACCAAATACAATGTGCCACTCAATATGTCCACTAGGGTTGCATCATCTAAGTTCATATTTCAGTACCCAAGTTACTTTAAAGCATATATCACATATTTGAGAAAGATTAAGTAGACCATGCTTCAGACCTTTAGTAATCGAAGAAGTGCATGAGTTGCGAATCATGTTTTCATCGATGATTATACTTGTGTGTTTGTTATCAAAGTAACTTTCCCACCTTACGTGGGATATATCTTGATGAAGATATCTTCATCTCAAGTCATGTGTTTAGAGCACCCATTGTCCATAATCCACTTTCCTTGCTTGATATCCCGTGAAAGAGTGCTTGGCCATGTAACTAAGTTGATGGTGTCTCCAATGATGAGGTGTTTACTCATTCTTATCAGGTTCCATAAGTCAATTGATAGAACATTTTGGCACCCATTTCTATTGAATATTCGGAGGGTTAGCTTGGTCCATGGGATTTCATCGAGGTTATTAACCTTGTTGGATTTATTTCGATTACATGTGACTTTTATAAGAAATTTAAATTTAGTTTCCACATGTAAAAACACCTAGTAGTTTATTCAACTCTTTCTCACCGTTAGTAAATTTTGTTAGATCATCTATAAGAGTCATAATTTTGGATTTAATTTCATAGATAGCATCTTCTAGTTTGTCTATATTATTCTCGAATAAGATATTTCCTTTTCATGCTCTTGTTGAGAAGATAAAACATATCGATTAATCTCACGAATATTTTTTCCAAGAAATTCTACTCTAAATTCATGTTCTACTTGTGAGGTGTATGCAGTGGATTTTAGCAATTTTTTCAGTTTAGCAACTAGGTCAAGCAAATAATTTATAACATCTCCAAACTCATCGACAGTAGGTTAATTGTGTACATCCGCCATTTCTCAAAGCATTTCTTTATACACAAGACTCCGTTTTTCTCTTTATGGATGGTAAATATTTATCAAAACACGGAGTGTGAATCAAACCAATTTTTTTATTTGAAACTATGATATCGATGCAAGTTGTTCCGTCTAAATCGGATAGATTCAAAAGTTACATAACTATGAAGGGCTATGCACCCTAATAGAGCTTCTTCATTATATGAGTTGCTGAATCAGTTTCACTTGAGTTAGAGGAGTAAAAGAAGACCCTGTGACTTGAAAAGATTTCTTCTTCAAATGATTGCGGTGACATCTTGAGAATCCTTTAGTTCTTGCATTATCATTGTCCCTTCTCTTGTGTGACTCATGACGCTTGAATTTGGGGTAGCCATTCTTGAAGTGATCATTCTTCTTGAAGTTGTAGAACATGATCTCACTTCCCTTTTTCTGAGCATTCGTTCTCGTGAGTTTTTTGAATTCTTGAATTTCCATAATGTTGTCATCTTCTGAGCTTTCGTCGGACGAAGTGACTTCTTTTCTTTCAATACCGAACTCATCCTTTTCTTTATATTTATCTTGACCTCCTTCTCTTGTTATCATCAACTTCATATGAGAGAAGTTTATCGATGAGAATTGTTCACCAGGAGAGTGTCTAAGTTGTTAGCTTCCTTGATAGTTGTTGTGATCCTCCTATCATCTTTGAGTAATTTGAGAACCTTCTTGACCTGCACAAGTTCTTCCATCTTAATATAAAGATAAAAAAGACTATTAATGATATATGTGAACCTGGTGTAATACCTTTGACGGATTCTTTGTTTTTCATCTTGACTTCCTCATATCTATGTCACAAGAGATTGAACCAGTTTTCCTTGATTTTGCACGTGCTTTCGCAGGTGATACTAAGCTTATTCCATATTACCTATGTTGTCTTGCACGTGAGACCGAGTTATATCACGATACATAAAATAGGAGCATTCGATGTTGTAAATAGATATGACAACTCATTATATGATTCAACTCAAACTAGTATACAAGGTCTATACCATTTCATCTAGTTTCCAAGTCCTCCCTACAACTAACCATATATATGTAGTCATCATAATCACATCCTGTAATTTTGGAACCTTGATTGAAGATGGATATCTTGAATTAATTGAGAAATCTCTGAACCATAAAATCACAAAAAGTTGTGGATATCGATTGATTTAAGCACGTATGTGGTGCATCAACTTTCGATATCATAAACTGTCCTTTGATTGGTTGGCGATGATCACACAATTGCCATGCACAATAAACAACTAACATCTTCCTAATAGATGTTCGTTAAAAAATTATAATAACATTTTATATAAAAAATTCAACTAACTATACTGAGTCAAGGTCATCCAATTGGTAAATTCATTACACACAGTGAAATCATCATCAGAATCTCAAGAAATCACTCTAAGTTCTAACATACCCATCATAATAACGTGTGTTGAAAAACAATACGATGGGCTCAACTTGGATTTTCAGTATGATCATCTGTAACCTCATCATTAATCTCCATTTCATTGTCCATGTTTTCGGAGCATGCTCCATCACTCAGTCAATTTCAGTCACTGTCCTCATTCTATTTAGATTTATATACATTAATCTCTAGGAAGACAAATGCAAATGCACACGTCTTGAATCATGCAAATTTCTCGACTTTTGGTATATAGAATCGACCGGCATGGTGAATCCATCATTTCTACATATCATACAACGTGTTTTTATCGATATCATATTCTACCTTATCAATAACATGTTCTCGAATCTCGTGACTTTCCACAAAACACCAGATTTTTAGTAACCTTCAATGTGTGTATGTGTACAATAATGAATTATAGGCGCATGCATCATAACCACATGTTTTCTCAAAAAAATATAATACGCTATATGACACAAAGAAATAAATCCTAATCCAACTACCCTAATACAACTAAACCTATCTTGATCCAACAAACCATTGTCAAAAAAATCACCTTCGCAAATGGATGGGGAAAAGAGACAGAAGAGTATGACGAAGGCGATAACATCACGATGATTGTGCCATCAACAACAACGGGATAAGAGACGGGAGCAACAATTACAACATGGGTGAACAAATGTGTAAAATTAAGAGAGTAGGTCATAAAATTAAGCCGTTTCTTCAAGATGTAGGTCATAATATTAAGAGAGTGACCTCTTAAGTGATAAAACCTTTGTATGAAATTAAAGCCGCCTGTCAAAATACAACTTATTTATGTAAGCAACATAACATAATTTTCCCCATCATATGGGCAAATAGTGTTTTCTTCTCGCGGTAACATAACACATGAATTTTCCTCCTCCTCACCCAAATCAGATCTCCACTGCTCCTCGCTCGTTTCCACGATCCTCCCGTTCATCGCCTCTCATTCATCTCTGGCATCAGCATGTACGTCGCGTACGGATGGCCCCAAGTTATCCCCTTGGACCCAGCCGTGGGCGCACTCGACGACGGCGAGGACGACGAGAACGAGCGTGTCGTGCTTCTCAAAGTCGCCGGAGGCCTCCTCCTCGTCGTCAGCCGTTGCCACATCGAGATCTGGACCTCCTCCCAGCAGGTACGTAATCCTGATGGACGATGGTTCGTCTCTTTCTTTTCTAACACCGCAAGGCAGCTCCAATCTCTTCCACTCTTCTAATACTCAATGGCATTTTCCTTTACCAAAAAAAGCACAAGGTGAGGGTGGGAAAGTATCTGAGGGACTCTGATTCTATTCGAAGAGAAGGCGAGATAGTTCGTGCCGCCTGGAGCCCTGATACCAGGTCCATCGCTCTTATGGTAATCAAGTCAACTCAAGGGTTCTGTGGCTTTGTATTCTCAGAATTTTTTCATTCCGAAACGCTGATTTGCTTACTGCTTTGCAGACGTCTATGGGTTATTTTCAAATATTCAAGGTCCAGACCGCGGGAGGGAAGAAGCTGCTGCTCAGTGGGGGGAAACAGTCGTCTCGGCTCTCTCTTGTCAATATATCCCCGTCAATCAGCGAGAAAATTCCCTTCTCCGATGCGGAGAATGCAATCACGTAATTTTCCTTCTGCATATATACGGAACTTACGTCCTACTACATGTCAATACATGCATAGATTCTTGGGCTAGACTCTTATAAATGTTAGTAAATGCTTAATCTGCCGAGGACTTACTTGTTCCTGTCGAGCTTGTGATTTGAATGGACAGCTTTCTCTCTCTCTCTCTCTCACTCGCAAAAGTAGATAAATAAAACAAATTGCACTTTTGTTTCCGAGCAGTTTTCACATAGGATACTGGCATAAATTGTTCAAAATCTAATTTGGAAGTGAAATAATCAGAACTAAATAGTCATACTATATTAGAGTTAGAGTGGTACTTACTACAACTTGCACGGGCACACACATTCACAATATAACTGATATGTTGAAATTTCATTATCCATTAAAGATCTTGTAATATCATCCGATCAAGTTGCATGGCATACTTATCCTGGATAAAAGGGATTGTTTGGACAGTATAAAAGTGGCTCGTCAACCTGTAAGCATATCTGATATATACCTTATTTGGGTGGCGATTTTTCAAATTGTATTGTTGGATTTTGGGCGTACTAGCTGTACAAAGTTTCTCTAGATATTCTCACAATAATTCTGCCTTGCACGCTTGTTTTACACATAGACACACCACATATACATGTGCATACATGTATGGACACAGGCATATATGTGTATGCATGCTGAGTAAAAGGACAAAGCTCCTGGGTGCATCATGTTTATGAGTTGATTTCATACTTCCAGGAGCAATTTGGTATGTGATAACAAGAAAATACTCTTTGGTTGTGAAAATGGCTATCTACGACTGGTTTCATGGAAGGCAGAGGTAAGTCATGTCTTCTACTTCTGCTTGGTTAATATGTCTCACTTTGAAATATAAGCTAGTGCTTCCACACACTTGTTGTTCATTGTCATCTTCTTTTCCACTCAGTTCAGTGATATTTTCAAGCTCGCTTCTGCCGACATGGTCGTGACAGCAAATTCTTTCCGAAGTATGGCATCGTCAGAAGGAAACTTGGTTATCTCGAGGCCTACACTTAAATCTCCCTGTTCAATCATCAAACTTGAACTGTCAGCTGTGTTGAAACTGCTAGTAGTTTTATATTCTGATGGTCATGCTGCAATATGTTCTGTTAATAGAAAGGGTCTTAAATCCACTGATTCTGTCAAACTTGAAAGATGGTTGAATGTTGAGGATGCAGTATGTTCTTCAATAGCTTCAGACCAACAGATCCTGGCTATTGGCTGTAGGAAGGGCATCGTTGAATTATTTGATTTGGCACAAGGATCCTCACATCTTCGCAGTGTCTCCCTCTATGATTGGGGGTAAGTTTTTCTGAACCATCTCAATCATCTTCGTAATTATTTTTTGCTTGCTTTTACTTTTTTGGTTTTCCAGTCACTTAATGCAAACATAGATAGGTGGCTACCTACCTCGCATAGTCGTCATTTTGCTCTTCAAAAAACAAAAAAAGGGTATTGTGGATAAACGGATTAGATGCTGGATTTTGATTCTAAGTGGTTCTGCATGTGCTTTAGTGCGAAGGACAATGGGGAACAAATTCCACAAGGGTTTATCCTGGAGTAACATTACCCCACAATAAGTATGTGTGTTATATTTCTAGGATGGATCTGCCACTTGGTTAGGGAGTCTGCAGGCAACCTGATGGAGGTTTATCAAACTTGTTACAGGAAAGACAATTGTTTGTGGTGGGCACGTGTAACTAATCCGAGGATTCGTGCAGGGAATGAAATTGGGGGACAGGATGGGAATGTGGATGAGGGGAGGAAAACCGGATACATGTCAACTGCCTGGGGTTTTGAATGGGAATGCACCAAGATATACATAACTAAGAGCAATGCAATGGAGGAGAATAAAATGGGTGGGGAATGGAGGATCAACAAGGAGAAAGAAACTCTGAATGGAAGAGTAATAAATGCCAATGGCTAAATATACTTTATTATTTCGGATATATGAGGTAGGCGCATAGATATGGGTTGTTTTTTTGAGGCCTTATGAATTACGTTGGTGGATTTGTCTATTTGCATCTTAATCTCACACCAAGCCAAGTTCAAATCTAATCTGCCTATGCTGTCATATTTAGGTACATGCATAGCATGTGGGGGTACTTTTGCCAATATCTCATCTTTAATTTGAGACATGGATGTCCCACTTAACGGGACTAGGAGGTGCATGATAGAGGATTAGAGGATATGGAAAGATCCTTAAGCGCATCACGGAAGCGTGAGGATCGCATCGTATGCGATCGGGAGTGACTAGTTGCACTAGTTGCGGAAGGCAACTGAATTTAAAAAATTTTCATGCGATGAAACCACATGATCCAAGAACACTTCTCGGATCGTTTCATTTACAACACAAACAAGTATTAGAGTTACATTTTGAAGCATGGTTGCGATCGAGTTCTAAACGAAGAGACCTCCTGTCTCAAGTCCGATCCGATAGAGGAGACACTTGCGAGCGTGTTGATGAAACGCGTGCTTCTCGCAATCTATGTTGATGATTCAAGCGACGAATCTCCTGATCTCGTCATACGCGATTCGACGTCTTCTTCACGAGCGAGACATATCGAAGTAGACGGAGATCCACGAGCAAACAATCCGACATCATAACGACGATCCTACGGCGAGAGCGGCTCTCTCTAGGGCTCCATGGTGGATGACCACAAGAGAGAGAGAGGGCGTGTGGAGAATGAGAGAGAGAGTTGTTTCTCCAACTTGTGTTATGTGTGTAAAGAAGAGCAAAAGGGGTGCCTCTCCTTTTATAATATTTTGGGATCCATGGATATCAATCCATGGACATCAATCCATGGACAACACAAATCCAATGGTTCACATTGATTTGTGTTTCTTTCAATGGTCATGATCTTGTTGTTTAAAACACAACAATAATTAATTTAAAAAAAATCAAATATATATTCAATATAATTTGATTTAATATTAAATCAATCTCCATTGGAGAAATAGGAAGGAGGCAAGCCTCCTTCCATAAGAGGAGTGAACAACCACCGCATTCCATGTAGGAATTTTGGCCGTCCACCATCTCTATGAGGAAGGTGGCTTTCTCCTCTTATTCCATGAGATTCCATTATCCCATAAATTTCTCCAATATTTGCAACAACTTTTGTTGCAAATTATTTCACAAAAATAAATCCAATTTATTTTGTAAACACTGTAATCATGTTATTGGAAATTTGTAAATCACATTCATAACCCAAAATAAAATGTAAATTACATTTTCAATTTAATGTTAAATGTGAATCAAATTCACATCAACATTTAATTAACAAATAGCTCTCTAATTTGTTATAAATCATAATTATAATATATAATTAATATGGATAGTCCTATCCACATTATTCATATCCATGATAATTAAATCACATTTAATCATCTTGAATCTCTATTCTCATGTGCTCAAATAATATGAATCACATTCATATTATTCACATCTTTGATAATTCACATTTAACTATCTTAGATAATTCTCTTTATAATATGAATCAAATTCATATTATTCATGATAATTAAATCACATTCAATTATCAATTTTCTCAATGCTCGGATACATATATCAACAATGAAATTATCCTTGAACTCTTTCATGGATAATGCGCTTTCTCTGTAGATAGTTGGAGATAAGAACATGGCGATTGTATTGTTCCACGTATAGTGACTTGGATATTGAGATACATCTCAAATCCAGATCTCGGGCCTCCCATAGATACTTGATTAAATCAAGATCGCAAATCTAATCTTCTCATTACACCTGAATTACATTCAGATCTATGTCCAACATTTGGACCAAGATCAGATTATTTCTCTACTGAGAGGAGTCACTAAAATCCAGACCCGTTTCATCACTCCCTAGGAATGGAAGCGTCATGGTCATACAATCGTTTATGATAACATCACCCTTAGGTATTCCCAATACCTGTACATCCTGCATACTGGAAGATCAAGAATAAATCCGAAGTATTAGATCAATTTTACATCGTCTACTTTATGGTTTTATCATTAAGTTTTTCATTTGATCATTGAGAGTCGGCATCGATTATATACTTTCCAAAAGCATATATCATACCTAGGTCTTGATCATATACTTTTCAAAAGTATATATCAAATCTATAAATTCAGTCAATCTTCCACAACGAGACGACCGTGCACGAAATTTGATTCTTCCCAATATCTCATGAGTGAGCTCATGTCTTCCGGTTCAGTAAATGAATCTGTATGATCCCTTTGAGAGATCGTATTACTCATATGCCCTTGTAATGACACCAGCGCGCCAGTGTATAGACCTTGATTAGGTCATCAACCTATTGGTCTGCCAGATGTACATACTTAGACATATAGTCACACATCTATCTCCGGTCAGAGGATGCGTATCGTGACAGCATACAACATAGGTCTTTGGTTATCTCGATCTCGTTAAGTCAATACTTTGATCTAACTTATCTAACACCTCCGAATCTCTATTCCTATGCAGAGGACCAATATCAAGAGGTCGGTTAGATATCAACCTATAGAGAAAAGGTTGCCATCTCCTTCGCAGGTTGGAGATCATCTCTTAATAATCATTTGACGGTGCTTGATGAGTCCTCAATCTAACTCATTAGATATTCATCCAAGCACTAGCCTCTATGATTCAATTATTGAATCAACAACTGTATGATTATTAAGATGCTCATGGTGCATAACCTTAATTTTAGTAAGGGACCTATTATGCAGATTAGTTATTCTTCATTTTAGATCAGGGGATGATATTTGCAATAACATTTATTGCATAATGGCTCGCCGTGGGCTCGCATGTCCAATAATCGCCCACTAGCCCAAAGAGCCATTAATAGGCTAATCTTTAAACCCGTACTCATGTGACAATCATAGGCTATTTAGATAAATAGCTAGGTAAGCTGATCAGTCACTCTGTTTCCAAGAGACTACACCAAGTCTTTTTACAGCACTTGCATATCCCCCAGCAACAGTGCTCGTATTTAATGCGAATGTTGCATCTTATGTAACCAATACTCAATTTTAGTTATAGTGTCCTTGACATTACAACTTAATAATTATTATAACCTGTATTTGCATAATCCTTTTCAGAATACCTTTATTCCTGGAGATATCTATCTCCTAAGCTATCTACAGTTAAGATCCTTATAGATTACTATCTACAAGGTCTTAAATTTTCGAAGATAGGACTTTGAGATTACTATCTCTAAGTTTCGTCATCTTTGAAGATATTGTCATTACTACAATCAAGTGTTTTATCTCCATAGTAGGATTAGTAACAATTTAGTACTCCCACTGTATGACAGTCATCTGGCTTTCGTACACATCTAGCATACACTCGACTTCACGTAACTGATGCACAGGGGCAAGCAATTTTAGCATTTATTTCCTCAACTCTTTGAGGTGCTATCCTTTCAATAGGTCAGTACCATATCTTAAGGGATGAAAATCTTTCTTGGAATTTTCCAGAAAATGGAATATGTCCAAGGTATACTACTAATGTGACAGTCCCAATACCCTCTTCTCTATGCTTCTGCATATCTTCAGAACTATGTTTCAGGAGGTATCCTTGAGACCATATCTCAAGTTATGGAACAAGCAGTGTATAAAGCACTTATTATCATCATCCTTATATCATTCTAAAGTGATTAGGATATTATCTACATTTAGCATGATGAACACAATTGTACTCCCACTAAGCTTTACATAGTTCACCAGATTCTGTCTGAAATCATAACATCTATAATTTCATTAAATCTTATGTTCCAACTACAAGAAGCTTATTTGAGTCCATAGATGGAGTTCTCTAGCTTCCACATTTTGCTTTCGTCAACCATGAAGCCCTGGGGCTACTTTATGTGGATATCCTCAGAGATGTATTCATAGAGGAATGCAATCTTGACTCACATCTTGAAGATGTCACAGTCAAGTTGTGTAGCTATAATTAGCAATATTATGATGGGTTTAAGCATGGTTACTGAAGAACAAGTCTCATTGCAAGCAATGTCTTCTCTTCGGGCCATACTTCGAGGGTCTCTACCTTTTCATCAGGTTCCCTTTTTCTCTTGAATATTCCTTTACACCTTAATTGGTCTTTTACCCATATAGGTGGATTCTCGAGGGTCCATATACAATACTTGTATATGAAGTCTACTTTAGACTTTATTGCTAAAATCCATCTTTCCATGTCATGATCCTTAGGAGCTTCATCACATGAAGTTTAATCATTGTCAGATTTCTCCGACACATGGAATACATCCTCAACTCATTTGAAGAGGTATGCGTGTTTCATCTTTTAATTGTCCTTTTAGTTTCCGATTTAAGAAGCCCCATTATCTTCTCAAGATTTAATGATTCCTTTACTTCATTTTCATCTTGATTCTTAAGAGTCTCATCCTCTAGGAATTACATTCTCAGAGATGAGATCTTTTAAGAATCTCGAGGTCATAAAGAAGATATCCAATACCATCATTTATTTTCCTAATGAAGTAGCACTCTTTGGTGTCAGATTCCAACTCGCATGCATGGAACCATATTAAGGATATATATTGTAGTCTCTACTACATATATACCTGGAAACCCTAAACCATATGAAGGATATATAAATCATATTTATAATATATATAATTAATATCGATAGTCTTATCCACATTATTCATATTCATGATAATTAAATCACATTTAATCGTCTTGGATCTCTATTCTCATGTGCCCAAATAATATGATCACATTTACATTATTCACATCTTTGATAATTCACATTTAATTATCTTAGATAACTCTTTTTATAATATGAATTAAATTCATATTATTCATGTTATCAATTTTCTCAATGGTCGGATACATATATCAACAATGAAATTATCCTTGAACTCTTTCATGGATAATGCGCTTTCTCCGCAGATACTTGGAGATAAAGACATCGCGAATTGTTCCACGTATAATGAGTTGGATATTGAGTTCACATCTCAAATCCAGATCTCGGGCCTCCCATAGATGCTTGATTAAATCAATACCGCAAATCTAATCTTCTCATTGCATCTGAATCACATTCAGATCAATGTCCAACATTTGGACCAAGATCGTATTACTTCTCTATTGAGGGAAGTCACTAAAATCCAGACCCGTTTCATCACTCCCTAGGAATGGAAGCGTCATGGTCATACAATTGTTTATGATCACATTACCCTCATGTATTCCCAATACCTGTACATCCTGCCTACTAGAAGACCAAGAATAAATTCGAAGTATTAGATCAATTTTACACCGTCTACTTCATGGTTTTATCATTAAGTTTCTCATTTGATTATTGAGGGCCTGTTTGGTTGTAGGGTTGGGCAGGGTTGGGTTGGGCTGGGTTGGGCTGGGTGAATAGTAATCTGTGAGGAGGAAGTACCTTTGTCAATAGTTGGGCCAACCCTGCAACCAAACATGCCCTGAGAGTCGGTATCGATCATATACTTTCCAAAAGAATATATCATACCTAGGTCTTGATCATATACTTTCCAAAAGTATATATCAAACCTACAAATTCAGTCAAGCTTCCACAACTAGACGACCTTGCACGAAATTTGATTCTTCCCAATATCTCATGAGTGAGCTCATGTCTTCCGGTTCAGTAAATGAACCTGTATGATCCCTTTGAGAGACCGTATTACTCATATGCCCTTGTAATGACACCAACGCGCTGGTGTATAGACCTTGATTAGGTCATCAACCTATTGGTCTGCCAAATGTATATACTTAGACATATAGTAACACATCTGTCTTCGGTCAGAGGATGCGTATCGTAACAACATACGACATAGGTCTTTGGTTATCTCGATCTCGTTAAGTCAACACTTTGACCTAGCTTATCTAACACTTCCGAATCTCTATTCCTATGCAGAGAACCAACATCAAGAGGTCGGTTAGATATCAACCTGCAGAGAAAAGATTGCCATCTCCTTCTCAGGCTGGAGATCATCTCTTAATAATCATTTGACGGTGCTGGATGACTCATCAATCTAACCCATTAGATATTCATCCAAGCACCAACCTCTATGATTCAATTATTGAATCAACAACTGTATGATTATTAAGGTGGTCATGGTGCATAACCTTAATTGTACTAAGGGACCTATTATGCAAATTAGTTATTCTTCATTCAGATCAGAGAATGATATTTGCAATAACATTTATTGCATAATGGCTCACCGTGGGCTCGCATGTCCAACAAGGAGTACCACATTCGATGGTTAATGATATGAGAGTGGTACTGGTCAGGGGGTTGGAAAGTAGTTCTAAATGAAGGTCATCACTTGGAATGTTAGGTGATTGGTGAAACCCGAGAAGAGTGTCTTCATTTCCAGTTAACCGAGCTCTTGGTTGAAGGATGTCATTCTCTTGCCAGAGACCTAGTTGGCAATTGGAGAGATCGATTATGGATGTCGATCAGTTATTTCTCTTATTGTGGCATCCTACCCCGTGCGGGTAGCTGGCAGATGCTGTTGTCCGCCACTCCCTAGATCTCGATTCTCAGCAAACCTGTCTCGTGCATATTAGATCCCCATTTGAAATACACAATCAAAGGAGAAAAGCAACAATTGCAATTGAAAGAAAGATTACACCCATTCTCATTATTGTTGAGAGATATATTATCTCTGTCCATTTTATGTATTTCTTTTTGTTATTGTCTCTATTATGTAATTTACCCAACAAGGTTTCTCCTCTCTATATAAGAGAACTGTAGGGCCAGAATAATTAATTCATTATTCTCTTTCCACATGGTATACGAGCAACAATCCTAAATCTGAGCTTGAACCCACGCGTCCCAACCCTACTTCCGGCCCCTTCTCCATCCAATGTTGTAGAAGTCGCCCGACTGGCCCAACTAGTAGGTCCGACTAGTCTAGTTGATGGGATGATCGATCGAGTATTGACTAATTCTGACTAGGTCGACTGATTTTTGCTTGGAGACACCATATTTTTTATTTTTTAAAAGCAGACTTTTTTTAATACGTTTATTGTTTTATTTAAATTCAATTACTTCTTTTCAATTATGAAAGTATAAAAAATGTAGAAATCTATGTAAGTATATAAAAAATACATGTATGAAAATGATTTATATAATTGAAATAATTAAAAAATTCAAAGTCGATTAAAGCTCGACTAAATATGATTAGTCGTCCGAATACCGATTAATCCTCAATCAATGACTAGACCGATCGAATAATGACTATCTATTCTTGCAACCTTGTCTCCATCCAACTTCGGCAGCATTGGGCCCTCTCACTCACCACCGCTATTGCTAGGATATCTCCTGCGGTCTTCAACGACATCTTCGTTGCCTTCGGCGACACCCTATCGCTCGAGGGCTCCTGCTGCAACATTCAACGATCTCCCAGTACCGTTGAAGCAACCATCGACGGTCTTCGGTGGCCTCCTAATAGAACTTCCGGTGAGTGCCTCTTAATGCCGCCCAAGTGTTTTCATTTGTCGTTCTAGCCCTCTAGCATCGTTGTTAGGTCTAACGACGTTGCTGTAACCCTCGCCAGGACATCAATGGTCTCCTTTGTCACTGTTGAGCTTCCCATGCTCTCCAAAATGTCACGATTTTTGGTTGTTTACCATGTAAACAAACCTCTAGATCGTCTGAAGGCCCTAGAGCACGTTCGTGGTTGATTGGGAACGGTTGTGGCATGAGTTTGCACACACAACTAGCTTCCCATATGTTCGTGTAGACACATTTGTTTCTCTCTACATCCCCAATCGAGGTTTTTCCTGGCATCTTTTTTCACCATGCAATTGCATTACAACAATCAAGCTGTTCTTTTCATTGCCGACAACCCTTCCTTCCATGAGAGGACCAAATACATTGAGGCAAATTGTCACTACACAAATGACATGATTCAGGAGGGCTTTATGTCTATTTCCCACGCTGGTTCAGGGGGAACAAACAACATATGTTTTACCAAGGCTCTAGTAGGCCATTTTGCATATGTCATTACAAGCCGAGCATGATTAACATATATGCGTCATCTTAAGGGGGAGTTTTGAGAGATAT
The DNA here is from genome assembly GCA_037367405.1 of Ottelia alismoides. NCBI lineage: Eukaryota > Viridiplantae > Streptophyta > Magnoliopsida > Alismatales > Hydrocharitaceae > Ottelia > Ottelia alismoides. The sequence goes on along the minus strand of JAZKJV010010975.1, from coordinate 266,035 downwards.
ATTTGTCTTTGCCTATTTTATAGATTTCCCTTTCTTATTGTCTTTGTTATGTAATTTGCCCGACATAGTTTCTCCTCTGTTATTTATGAAGGTATCATAAATAAGGAACTCCTAATTACATTAGGGCTCTTAATGTAATCATGACTTGTGATCAAATCATGACTTAATTGAATTAGGACTTCTTGGAATTGTGCAAAAATTTCGGATACTTGGAGATAATTACCGGGGGGATTGTAGAGGCCTTGTATAGTGACTTGATATTAGCTTAACTTTAGTATCATCTTTTCTAAAAAAAATTAGTATCATGATATTTAACTACTTGAGCTATCTGATCGAGTAATCTATCGAACCAACTCTCTGATTGACTCTGAATATTTTTGGATCAGTTTCTAATTCTTTTGATCTAGTAATCTAGATTTGGTCTATGAAATCACATTCATCTAATCTCTAAGTGGAGTCACTAAAGTCCATCCGGTTTCATCATTGTCTCGGGATGGAAACATCGTAATATATGCTATTACGATCATATCATCCTTGCGCATTTCCAATACTCATGCATCCTACATAGGGGAGACTTTGAATAACTTAAAATATTTATCCTATATTTGGTTATTTCCTTCTCGGGTTCATCAATATATTTCTCAATCGATCACTATGCGACAATATTAATGATATGTTTTTCAAAAGCATATATAAATATTCTCAAACTCGTATCGTATTTCCTAAACATGATTATCAATGGTGGAATTCATTGTGACCCTAATGTCTCATGAGTGAGCTCTTGTCCTCCATCTCAGTAAGCATGAACCCGATGACTCTCTTGAGAGATCATACGCCATATTTCCTTGTATGCATGCCAGCTCTCCATACGTAGACCTTGTTAGGTCATCACACACACACAAACAGACAAACATGAGACACATAAACACACACATGTTTTTTTATTGTAAATCGGTTGATCTCCTATCATGTGGGTCACCGCCTATGCGAATCCATTAAAAAATAAAGTATGGTACATTATCATACGATCCAAGTGTTGTAAATTGCGTTACAATGAGATACTACATTTTCACAATAAAACCTCTAGTTCTTAAAAATTAAGTCGTTTCGTCGAACCCAAATTGCCTAGAGAACTGCATAAGGTTTCGATTAATCATCATGAGAGTTGATGCCAATCGTCCGTATCGATCTCCAAAACTCCATTGTCCCCACGTTCGCAATCCAAGATAGCCCGACCTCTCTCTACACCCGCTTAGATGCTACGCACATGAAAAACAAATGATCTGAGTCCTTTTATGCCTCCTCACATCTGCCACACTGTGTTTCAGACGTACTTGTATTTTTTTTTGATAGGAAAAAAGGGTATAGTCACAAATTAGGACCCATCACGTTGATATATTATATGATTATATAAGAGATGGATTTTACATGACCATCACATCACCGGATCCCAAGTGGCACACGACGGTCTACAATGTATGTTAAGATTCTTATGTTTTGTCGTATTTATTTATATTGTTTATTTCTCTTGTTCCGTTTATGTAATTTACCCTTTGAGCTTTTCTCCTATGTAAGAGCTCTAGGGTTAGATGGAATACAACTTTTCGTTTCACCTCAACATGGTATTAGAGCGACGGTCCTAGACCGGAGCATGTAACCTAACCCTAGCCGCTTCCCCACCAAAATCCTCCTCACGCGCCACACGAGCTGCCGCTGCACAGGCAGCCGCCTTGCGTCGCACGGGTTGTCTCCCGCTGCTACCTTCCTTGCGCACTGCAAGTGCCGGCGCCTGCTACTGCCTTCCTCTGCCCATAGCTTCTAGCAGCGCGCGCTGCCTTCACGTGTGGGCTGACACCCTCGCCTCTCTAGGGCTGCCAGATTGCCACAGCCCCACGTATCCTACTTGCCGCCTTCACGTGTGGGCTGACGCCCCCGCTACTCTAGGGCTGCCACAACCCCACGTATCGTCCTTGCTGTCTTCGATCTCAGTTTCGATCCTCGTTTGGATCTCTAGGGTATGACATGTTCATCTAAAACAACTTAGCCACCAAAAAGCAGCTTCGAAGAATGGAAAAGGTTGTGGTATAAGTCTACACCCACAACCATCTTCCCATATGTTTGTGTAGACACATGTCTTATTTGTTGCAAGTCCCAGTCTTGGTGATTGTTGTCATCATGGTTGACAACAAAACAGATGTTCCATCTATGGGGGCCTTTAAAGGTCCAACCCCCATCACCAAAATGGATGGCACGAACTACGAACTGTGGGCCATGCAGTTCATAAGTCTAATGCAATGTAATGGTAAGAAGCACATCCTCACAGTGGAGGAGCCAGGTGACAAGACTGGGATAAACTTCTCATGGGAGGCAGATGATGCATATGCACGAGTATGACTATCTGGGACTGTGTCATTAGAGATAGCTAATGATATTCTGAGCCAGCCGACTGCGAAGGCTATGTGGGACATTCTCGCTGCCACATACTCACCAGCGAAGAACGAGTCGAAGATACTGCAGCTCCAGCATGATATGTTCACATCCAAGCAGAATGGTCGTCCCATTCATACCCTCTATACTTCCTTGAGGGGTATGTTTGAGAAGTTACATGGTTACATTCCCTTGACTGCTACACCAGAGAAGCTCAAGGCATATAAAGACTCCGTGATGACACGAGTCTTTCTAGCAGCTCTTGATCCTGAATACGACACTGCTCGTGCCCAGATCCTTACCGATGCTACCATACCTCCAATGGAAGAGGCATATCGTAGATTGAGGAGGCGATCAATATCCTCAGGTGGTACCTTGCAGTCCCTTACATCTTCAGCTATGGCTGCATCTCGTGGTAGGGGAAGTCATATACCATATCGTGGCAGAGGAAGCTCTAGCCATGGTAGAGGAGGGGGTGGTCGACCCCGTCAGCCTTACACCTATTGCCACAGATCTGGCCACTATGAGGAAACATGGTATTCTAAGCATGGGTTTCCTGCTTCAGCTCAGGTTGCAGAGCAGACACAACCAATTGGGAACCCCTCACCTGGTGCTAATCAGAGATTTGATGAACTTGTTTCTCGACTTGGGGAGATTATGCCCACTACTGGGTCGACTGGCTCTCTTTCAGGATCCTGAGAGGTGGCTGCCTCAGCATCAACATCTATATCATGTACAACTTATGCCTTTACTACTTGTTACAGGGCAGACTTGTCAGAATGGATCATGGATTCCGGAACATCCCATTATCTCTGTGTGACAGAAACCAGTTTAGCGTATTTCACCCGACTCAGAATGGACGATCTGTCGTGATAGCATATGGGACACATTCTCCCATCACCGGTCAGGGGGAGGTGCAATTGACCCCCAGAATGAGACTTCAGAATGTTCTTTATTCTCCTAAATTTTCCATGAATCTACTTTCAATTAGTCAAATCACCAAAGACTTACATTGTCGTGCCATACTTGATCCATCTACTCTTGTGTTTCAGGATATACTAACGGGCAGGGTGATTGGAACTGGCCATGAGCAAGGGGGTCTCTACAGATTAATGCAATGTCCTTATGATAGTGCCTCTTCTCTTCGTACTGGATCGGTTTCTCTCTATATGTGGCATCTTCGATTTGGTCATCTTACTCTGCAAAAGCTGTGTCACGTTCTTCCACAGATTTCTCCTCGTTCCACCTTTCAGTACAAGGCCTGCCAGCTTGGGAAGCATCATCGTTCTATCTTTCAGAGTCGTCCGGGTCGTGGAGGTCATAGTCTGTTTGAGTTGATGCATTTTGATATTTGGGGTCCCAGTCGTGTCCCAGATCATAAGGGACATAGGTTTTATCTTGTTGCAGTTGATAAGTTTTTGAGGTTGTCGTGGGTGTTTCTTCTTAAGAAAAAGTTTGATGAAAGTCCTGTTATCCAGTCCTTTATTAATGAAATAAAGAATATTTTTCTACAAAAGTCAAGTTTATTTGTTCCGATAATGCATTAGAGTTTTTTAGTACACAACTTTCTCAATTCCTTAGGTCTCTTGGCATTGTGCATCGAACATCGTGTGCATATACTTCCCAACAGAATGGGATATCAGAATGAAAACACCGTCATCTGTTAGACGTCATCATAACTCTTTTGATTCAGAGCCGTGCCCCTCATTTATATGCGGTTCTAACTACTTGCTATCTGGTAAATCGTATGCCCTCTACGGTGTTGGGAGAGAAGATTCCGTTCTTGATTGTGTTTTCCGAGATAGATCTTTTCTTGATAACACCTCGTGTCTTTGGTTCTATTGTTTTTGTTCATCAAATGTCTCCAGGTCTTGACAAACTCTCTCCTAGAGCTATTAAATGTGTGTTTGTTGGGTATTTCAAGACCTAAAAAGGATATCGCTGCTTTGACCCTGTTCGACAAAGATGCTACGCTAGTGCTGATGTTACCTTTTTCGAGTCCATTATGTATTTTTCTCCCACAAATGACATGTTTACTCCTTTAGTGGTTGGAGAAGAGGTCTATATACCACTTTCTCCATCATTATCACCTCTGACACCTTACCTTCTCCACCACCACCTCCACCATCACCACCTCCTCCACCGCCACCTACTTTCTTTCCGCAGGTTTACCAGCGACGACCCCCTGCTCATGTGCCTCCTCCGTCATCCAGCACACCCAAGGTATGTTCTGAACATTCGAGTTTTTCTGATGGCACTGGTGATTTGCATGTACAGACTGAGGTATATGACGTGGATACCATGTCTTCTACATCTGGTGAGGATTTGGATATGCCTATTGCACTAAGGCGGCAGAAACGAGCATGTACTATGCATCCTAGTGGGTCTCATGTTTCATTGGGGCATCTTTCCAAAGATTTTCCGAGATTTATTGTTGGTTTGTCTACTTTAGAGATACCGTGAACATATCAGGAGGCACTACAAAGCAGTCAGTGGTGTCTGGATATGGAGGAGGAGATGACAGCTTTACATTCACGAGGGACGTAGAGTGTTGTTCATGCTCCACTAGGCGCATATGTTGTTGGCAGCAAGTGAGTATTTACAGTGAAGCATCGGGCTGACGGTACAGTAGATAGATACAAGGCCAGATTGGTTGCTCGTGGATTCACCCAAACCTATGGGTTGGATTACCAAGACACCTTTTCCCATGTTACACGTTACTCTATCCTGCGGATTCTTATTGCTGTTGCTGTGGTTCGTGATTGGCCACTTTTCCAATTAGATGTAAAGAATGCTTTCTTGTATGGAGATCTGCAGGAGGAGGTTTACATGCAGCAACCACCTGGGTTTGCTGTTGAGAGGGAGTCCAGTATAGTGTGCCGTCTTCATAAGGCTATCTATGACCTTAAGCAGAGTCCGAGGGCTTGGTTTCAGAAGCTCTCGGAGTTGATTGAACAGAAGGGGTTTGTCAGATCCACTGCAGATCATACTCTTTTTGTTAAGAAAAATCAAAGAGGTATTGTAGTTGTTTTGGTTTATGTTGATGACATTGTTATCACTGGCAGCGATGAATAGAGCATTCAAGCAGCTAAGGATTTTCTTGGGCAACAATTTGTTACCTAGGATCTTGGCACGCTTTGTTACTTCCTTGGCTTGGAGTTTGCACGGAATCAACATGGTATGTTTATGACACAAAGGAAGTATGTTACTGATCTTCTATCTGAGACATGCATGACAGGATGTAGACCAGCTACTATCCCAATAGATCCTAATGCTAGGCTCTATGATTATGAATATGAGGAGGTGGACAAGAGAAGATATAGAGAGCTAGTAGTGAAATTATTATATGTTACTATTACCAAGCCTGATATATCCTTCGCTATGAGCAGAGTGAGCCCATTCATGGAGCTACCCAGACAGGCACACATGGATGTAGTATGCATGGTTTTGAGATATCTGAAGTCATCTCCAGGTGCAGGTCTTCTCTTTAGAAGAGATACTTCTCTTACAGTTTCTGGATGTGCAGATGTAGATTATGTTGGGTGTCCTAAGGACAGGAAGTTCACTTCAGGCTTCATTGTGTTTGTTGCTAGCTCACTGGTCTCATGGAAGAGTAAGAAACAAACTGTTGTTGCTCGGTCTAGCGCTGAATCAAAATATAGTGCCATGGCCCAAGGGAGTACAAAAATGATGTGGGTCAAGTCTGTTCTGACCGATCTAACGATTGAGGAGCCTCTTCCTATGCACCTCAAATGTGATAATCAAGCAACCTTGTTCATAGCTAATAATCCATCATTTCATGAGAGAACAAAGCATATTGAGGTAGACTGTCACTACACTCGTGACTTGATCTAAAAGGGGCTTATTTCAACGTCTTATGTTGTTTCAGGTGATCAGATTGCAGATATGTTCACCAAAGCCCTTGCAAGAGGTCCATATCATCATTGTTGTTCCAAGCTGAGCATGATAGATATATATGCTCTAGCTTAAGGGAGAGTGCTAGGATTCTTATGTTTTGTCGTATTTATATATATTGTTTATTTCTCTTATCCCGTTTATGTAATTTACCGTTTGAGCTTTTCTCCTATATAAGAGAGATCTAAGGTTAGATGGAATACAACTTTTCGTTTCATCTCAACAATGTACAACAACATTCTCAGAGTAAAACACATGCCCATGAAAAATTGTTTCATTCCTACCCACAACTTATGTACTTGTATATGTATATGTATATATGTTCGGGTTTAGGGCGGGATTAGGTACCCATAAGGAAATCCCAAACCCAAATCCGTCCAAAAATAAATGAGACGGGTTACGGGTCATTAAATGGAGCGAGTTCGGGTTGGGTACCCAACAAATCCACCCAGATTGGTATCCCTAATCTGGAGGGGAAGTCAAGTAGAGAAGACCATGCATGTAGGATGGTACATCACTTTCTGTCTACTACAAAGTACTTACCATAAAAGGTGGACCTCTATGGGTGAGGGACTTTGACTCAATAGAACGGGTGCTTGCTGAGTATAGGAGACTTATCTCTACCATCTTCGCTGGGTTGTCGAAAGGAACTGGGAAGCATGCGGTTGTAAAGTGGCTATCAGAGGGTTGGTTATGCCGTCACGCTTGCAACTATGCTTGAAAAAGATTGTGTTTCACTTGGAGGTGGGGTTGCCGACCACCAGAGAGGATTCCAGTAGGCGGAATGCCTCCATTGCTCAAGACGATTGAAATTGGATGATTGCAACGATTGGCTTTTCCTGGTTCTCGGGTTCACCTCGTGTCACCTCTATCTTGGTCTTGTATCGCCTCTATATTAGCGACGCACGATAGCCTAAGTATGTTGGAACCCAAGGGCCGACGCCTCTATTTCAAGCAGGCGTTGTTGGGATTTTGGAGAACTCGAGGTTGGTTCTTCAGTTAGAGCTTCGAAGGGAGTATCGGGGTGCGGATCAGTTGCAGTCTACTTCGGATCCATTGGACTTCAGTTGGATCCAATTGTTGATAACATAGTGGTCCGGATGGGTCCCTAACCCATCTAAAATAGTATGGACATGGTGAGGCAGGAGGAGCCTATTCAAGGGTTGGGCCCTCAAATTGAAACATGATGGGCTGATTGTGATTGGATGTTGTTCTCCTTCAATTGAAAGGTCGTGTGGATCCCCTGTCTCTATTGATCTAGTGAGTTGCAGGGAATCCTCTCCTGCAGATGAGTCGAGCTGGAGTGGTGGCCCTCCTCGACTGTCATCCTTGGGAACTGATGCTGCTGCTGCGGCCTACAGGTAGGACTTGTACGGGGTGAGGGGTCAGACAAATTGCTCTGGAGAAGATGCAACCTACATCTGCTGCCAATTTGGGCCTGATCAAAGGAAGCTTCAAGAGCCCAATAGGTTGGTTCTCTCTGGAGAACTGGGTTTTCAAGCCTTTTCAAATATGGTTACTTGGTGAGGTTATTTTTGTACTTTCATCAATACGGCCCGGGATTAGCAGTTCAGAGGGAAATGCCTTGAAGCAGGACAAGGAGGTGCAAATATACATGGGTAGGAAAGCTTGTGGGAAGTTGTTGATGCAGTCCTCACTCAGCGTTTGCAGTTCTAGGAGCCGAGCAAGTGGGCGTTGGTCAGATGGAGTTAGGACATCCAGGGGATGCACAATGCTCGTGCCCTTGGAGATGCCTTCGTGTAAGGAATTAGAGGAGTTTTTTTGGGCGTGATCCCAGTCCCACCGTTGGGGGCTAAGACTGGTTCAGAATGAAGGTTTTATCTTGGAATATTATAAGGGGCCTGAGGAGGCAGGAGAAAAGAATGGCGGTCCGAGAGCTATTTAAGGAGTCAAAGGTGGATATTGTTTTGCCGCAGGAAATCAAAATTGCACAAGGATGGATTTTATCTGGCGGGGAATAGGATGTATACTTATTATGGAGTTCGAATCGATTGATGTTGTTGGTGCGACGGACGGGCTAGTTATAGGTTGGAATGGGATTCGATTCACATTGAAGGAGACAAAGATCCAGAGACGTCCTTACATTTCTGTTCATTTTTGTCGAAGGGATCATGAATCAATGATAGATGTGCCACTTTTACCAATGTGTACGAGCTGACAAATAGGCTGTCTATTTCTGAGTTGCTAGAGGATCTGTGCCTTATATGTGGGAGATTCCCATCAGAGATGCGGATTATCTGCCGTGATTTAACGTGACATTGCATTCAGAGGACAAGTTGAAACTGCGAGGCGGGTTAGATGCTGGGTTTGCGACTCTATCGTCGCTGATCATGGATTTTCAGTTGGAGATCATCGGCGCTGGTGAATGTTACTACACATGGAGGGATTCCAGATTGAGATCATGCATAGACAATTTTCTAATGTCTGTTGAGGCGATGCAGTTGTTTCTGTTGGCCAGTGCGTGGGCACGTCTCTGGGAGCACTTAGATCACACTTTGTTGCTGTGGGATTCTAGCGAGGGGGTCGGAGTAAATCCGTTTTCGGATTAGGGAGCTCATGGCTTTTTGAAGAGGGTTTCTGAGACATGATCAATGATTTCTGGAGGGGTTATCATCCGATTGGGTCTGTCACTATTCTTTTAGTTACCAATCTGGGGGAGTTCGGGAGGCACTTGGAGTACTGTAGGAGGATTCGGGACCGACACCGTAGCAGGAGGTGCTCGACACAGGAGGAGGCCAGGCTGGACATGCTAAGGAATGAAAGTGAGCTGATTGCTGAGAAGATTGGGAAAATGTCATCCAACTTCGTACTACTCATTTGGAGGGTCAGAAGGTGGAAATTTAATTGAGGCAAAGATCATGGCAACATTGGCTCAAGGAAGGAGATATTGATAGTCGCTTATTTCGCTCTATGCTCAGTGCTAGATGTTGTCTTGATAGGGCAAAACCCATTGTTATCATTTGGGTGCTCTAGTTGCATCCCCCCTTCCTAGATTACTATCTTCCCTTGATCAAGGTCTTCTGAAACAAATGCAACATATTACAAACACACTAATGTCAACGATCCAATTACCTTTTCATCCAATGAGCAAGATGGATTCAAGGTTGAAAACTGATGTATTATGTGCCTTGTGCTTTATAAAAATTTTGAACTGAAGCATTCAATGATTTAGCTCCTTCCTGAAGTATCACTGAGATCCTTCTTTTTTAATTCTGTTTGGAAAACAACCTTTTAGAGAAGAAACATGTTTTTGAGAATCATAATATGCCAAAGAGAATATGCCTACGCGGTAAACTTCCTTGCTAGATTTTTTTGAAGATTTTTTCGGTGCCTTTAATATCTAACCAAAATTTCTTTACTAAGTTTATTTCTGTATAGTTGATACTAATAGCTGTTGTATTTTACCGCAGGTACTCTTCTGAGGACACTGGTCCAGTCAGTTGTATATCTTGGACACCTGAGAATTCTGCATTTGCAGTTGGTTGGAAATATAGAGGACTTACAGTTTGGTCTGTATCAGGATGCAGATTGATGTGTACAATCCGACAAATCGGCATGAATTCTGCTTCTTCTCCTGGTGTGAAACGTAACCATAATTTCAAACATGAACCTCATTTTGGTGGGACGTCTTTTCTGCATTGGGATGAGTATGGATACAAGCTATATGCTATGGAGAGAAGTTCATCTGATAGGATTCTTGGTTTCTCTTTTGGCAAATGTTGTCTCAACAGAGGCCTCCTTGGTGCATCTTTCGTTCGTCAAGTGATATATGGTGAAGATCGTATTCTTGTTGTGCAATCTGGTGAAACGGATGAACTCAAAATATCACATATTAACCTTCCTGTTAGAATCTAAATCCATGAAGTGCAGTCTAATTTTGAATTTATAAACTTAAACAAAAAGTTACGTCTGATTTAGCTTCTCTCGGCAGGTTTCATACATCTCACAGAATTGGCCTCTTCTGCATGTTGTGCCAAGCCAAGATGGTATGTACTTGGCAATCGCTGGTCTACATGGCCTTATCTTGTACGATCTGCGAGGAAAAAGGTGGCGTGTCTTTGGTGACGTGTCACAGGAACAAAAAATAGAATGCAGAGGACTTCTGTGGCTGGGGAAAGCAATTGTGGTTTGCAACTACATTGAATCTACCAGTATGTGAGTACTTTGATGTTATTATTATTTACACCTATTTTATTTGATCTAGAAGTTGTATATCAGAGAACAAAACTATCAAACTAAGTATATGATATTGCACCATCTTTTATTCTTATTTGGGGTGTAAGGGTGTGGGCATATGTATGACCTTGAACAATATTCAGACCAGTAGAAATCGTGAAAACCAGTTGGCTTTCTTCTAGCCTAAACGGAAAAGGTCTTATTTGATTCCTGACCGTTTTCCACAAAATGTTAACATCGTTTTATCCTGGGAAAATTTTCCAACTCCTTAAATGAAGATACATTTATATTTGACTGTGTAGTAAATTTTGTAAGAACAAACATAGTTGAAATGCTTGTAGACCTATCTTTACAGAATGCAAGTCTTTCCTCATATGAAGTACTTCTTGCGCACACAACCTCACGAAAACAACGGTACAAGTAAAAAAATGCATGTAAAATATAGTATAATTTTGATAAAAGAGAGCGTAAAACAAATGCTGTATTGACATATTATTGCTTCATACCAAAGCACACCAACATTTTGCAAGGAGAAAAATCTTTTTTTTACAGAGTTAAATTTTTTTCCAAAAGGGTAATTACTCACGTCTTAAGAAGTTACACCAAATCCCTTTCATGTGGAATAATTTGTAAAATTGCAATCATATATCTTGTTAAATAGTTATTGTCTATGATTTACATTTTGCAAATTAAGGATAAACGCTTGTACCTTCAAAGAACATTTGATTTGACAATGGTAACATGACTTCCTAATTATCTTCAAGGAATTAGTTTCACGAATTGTTAAAGAGAAAGGGGGGAAATTCAGTTTCCTATATACATGGGCGGACACCTTTGCATGGTTCCTCCTCATTTGATTCAAAAGAAATTTAGTTTCCTCATTATCTTAGTTTTGGGTTTTCTGTATTTAATTACTAATTTTTAGTAATTGCACTAACGCTATTCTTTTCTGCAGGTATGAACTGCTTTTTTATCCAAGATATCATCTTGATCAGAGTTCCTTGCTTTGCCGGAAACAATTGATGGGAAGACCAATAGTCATGGATGTATTTGAGAATTACATTCTTGTCACTTTCCATCCGTACGATGTCCATGTATTCCTTGCCAAACTTTCTGGAGAACTATCTCCTACTTGTAATCCAACTTTAGAGGTATTTCTACTGTTCTACATGAAATTATTCTCTCAAAATGGAAGTTTATTATTATAATGAGTTAGCTTGCATAATAAAGCAGAACATGACATGGTCTCAACAATTGAATGAAACAGCTGTCAACCGTTCGTGAGCTTTCTATAATGACTGGGGGAAGCCATCCAGTAGCAATGCGCTTTTTACCTGATTATAGCTCGAGAGAAGGGGATTCACAGGGCATTGATATTCCTCCTAGTTCCAACTCACCCTATGGACAGCCTTCTAGGTCTTTATGTTTATGCTCTTATTTGGTTGATGTAAGATGGTCTGAACTTGGTCTTTATTTACTAACTGACAATGTTCTGCTAGATGTTTGGTGTTGCGAACAAATGGCGACCTCTCATTACTCGACTTAGAGGATGGCCATGAACGTGAACTTACTGACTCAGTTGAGATGTTTTGGGTGACCTGTGAACAGTCGGAAAAGGCTGCCAATTTGATAGAGGAGGTTTCTTGGCTAGATTATGGTAGCCGTGGAATGCAGGTAGAGCACCTTAGGATATTACAAGAAGAGGCACCATTGTGTTTCATCTCTCTTGAACATTCTGCCCATCTTGTTAGATACCCTAATTTACTCTTTTCATTGTTAGAACTTATTTGGAAGTAATTTTCTCAGGTGTGGTACCCTTCTCCAGGCATTGATCCATTTAAAAGGGAATACTTTTTGCAGGTCATTAATTTTCTTATTTGTTTTTATGTATATATGCGTATTATTTTTCCCTTCATGACGAAATTTTACTTACACTTGAGTTAGCATTGTTTCTTGGTTCAGGACGTGTTCACTCTTGTCATTTTGTCTTTCTAATCACCTAAAAGTCAAATTTATTGAATTAACAAATCCAAAATTGAGGTTTCTCCAATAGCAAATTTGACGTGTTCTTGCATCTGTTTTCTGCTATCTTTAACCATGCCTGGGTTTAGCTTGAAGTAAACTAGATCATGATAAATAGTTTCTTTCCTGTTTCTACACTCCCACAGTTTCCTTTTGAGCCTCTTGTGAGGCTTGTTATCCAAATGATTTTTTGGAGTGGGACTATCGATTTACCACTGCAGTTTGGGGAACTAGCTCAAAGTATCAAACCCTAAGTGGGTTTATACCGAAGGCTGTAAGCAGCAGAAATAAGTTTGGTGATCAAGCTGGCGTCGCTCAGGAGGCATTTGGTGGAGTTCAATCGTGTAAACAGGGTTCGGAGATGGGCCGCGAGAGTGTCGGCTCAGGAGGAGGTGTGCTGGCTGGACAGGTTGGAAGACAAAAGGATCCTGACGGAGGAGCTGACGGCTAGGGAGTTGCACCTACAGGAGATTCTGTTTGAGGACAAGACGGAGGAGGTGCTGAAGGAGGGCGACATGAACACAAAGTTCTTTCATGCCACGACTAGTGGGAGAAGGCACACGAATTTGATCCACTCGATTTTCGTAGGAGGGAGGGTGGCGGAGGGGAACATGGATGTGGGACAACATTGAGATCACATTTCTTGGCCTTCAGTAGGAGGCAGAGTCAGCTTGGGTGGGGGTGGCAAGGGCGAGACATCTCGTAAATTTTCGAGTCGGAGGCTAGTGCTTTGGAGAGGGGCTTTTTAGAGGTAGAAGCCAAGCAGATGTTGTCTTAGCTGAATGCAGACGGGGCACCGGACTAGATGGTTTTCCGGTATCTTTCTACAAGGAAATCTGGGAGACGCTCAAGGTTGATGTGTTGGAAGTGTTGGAGGAATTTTGGATGGGAAACAATGATTTTGAAAGATTGAACTTGACACTCAATTTTCTACCACCGAAGGTCACACCAGTCAGGGTGGAGGATTACATGCATGTCGCTCTATCCAATGCTATATATCTTTTGATTTCAAAGATCCTGGCTAACAGATTGCGGGAGGTGCTACATTGGATCATCTCACCTGAACAAACATCGTTCGTGCATAGGAGAGCCATGGCGGACGGGTTAGTGATGGCATCCAAGATTGTTACTGATTGGAAAAGAAACAAGTGTGCTTTGGAAGGTGGATTTTTCCAAAGCATATCATTGTATCGACTGGAGATTCTTGTGGGCTTCACTCGAGAGAAGGGGATTCCCACAGACATGGGTTGCATGGATCAAGAGGTGTGTCACTAGACTCACTACGGCATCCCACACGGTATTCATCAATGGCAGACCGGAGGGTGTTTTTTTCCCGCCACAGAGAGGTATTAGACAGGGATGTCCACTGGCGCTGATGCTCTTTGTGATTGTAGCTGATGCTTTGACTGTAATGATGAGGAGGGCGATGGATAGGGATTGATGTTCTGGGTATAGGCGAGAGGACATCTCTATCCCGATTCTACAATATGCTGATGATACATTGCTGTTCTTGGGGGCGAATGAGGAGAAGATTCGGCAGGCCTTGATCATCATGGACATCTTTGAGGACGTCTCAAGGCTAAGGATAAATAAGGAAAAGTCGATGATAGTTCGTTTTAGTCTTATGGAGGATGAGTCGCGGTGCGTGATTGAGTTGATGGGGTGCCCCACGGGGATATTTACCGATTATGTATTTGGGGCTACCTTTGGTGGCGGGGAGACCGAAAATTGAGGATTAGAGGGTGCTTTTGGAGAGAATGAAGGAGAGGTTGTCTGGGTGGAAGGCGACGTTGCTTTCAAAAGGGGGGATGTTGGTGCTTCTGAAGCACGTTCTCTCAGGTATCCCAATCTTTTTTTATTCCACAAGATCGATGCTTACAGGGATTTGTAACAAAATTGACTTATTGATGATGAGATTTTTCTGGTCGGATGGACAACAGGACAGGAAGGGGATAGACCTGGCAGATTAGGGCAAGGTGACATCGAGCAAGAGGAAGGGGGGTCTGGGGGTGCCGCAGCTGGGAGAGATGAATAAGGCGTTCATGGCAAAATGGGTGATGTGAATATGGGGAAAATACGAGCACCCGGTCTGCTGCCTGCTCCAGAAGATTTATGGTGTTACAATGTCGATGGAGGTGGTCCAAGGGCATTTTCCATCTTCTTTTTGGATGGGTATTGTTGCGGTTATTCCGGATATTGTTGGTAAGAAGAGGCCAGTGCTGGGTGGTGCAGAGTTCCGTTTTTGGATGGATGATTGGACTGAGGATGGGGCTGTAGGGATGAGATATTCATACCTCTTGAGTTTGGCAATGGACAACGAGATGCGTGTGCAACAGGTTTGGGGGCATGGAGCTTGGTTGCCAATGTTTTCGTCTATGTTGTCGGATAAGAGGGTGGAGGAGTTCCTCTCTTTACAGACTGAGCTGTTGCAGAGCGAGAGTCCGTCTTCAGGCAGAGATCACTCTATCTGGGGGATGGGAGATTTACGGTGTGGAAGGCATATCATTATCTGATTGAGGACAAGGTGGACGTGTATGAGGAGATTCAGGTGGACATAGGAATAATATGGCGATGCAGGGTCCCTAACAGAATCAAGGTCTTCATGTGGCTCCTTAGGTTTGGGAGAATCTTCACCAAGGACCGCCGTGGACATGTGTTAGGGATGGAGGATGTTACGTGTATAGATGTGGCTTGGGGAGGGAGGATATTGTTCGACATGTGAGCCCACGACGAGCCATTACGCAATAAATGTTATTGCAATTCACTCCTTAAATCAGAAATGAAGAATAACTAATTTGCATAATAGGTCCCTTAGTACGATTAGGGTTATGTACTATGGCCTTCTTAATGACAATACAACTGTTGATTCAATTGTTGAACATAGGGGCTGGTGTTTCGATGATATATAAAGGGTTAGATTGAGGAAACATCAAGCACCACCAAACGATTGTTAAGAAAGGATCTCCAGCCTGAGAAAAAGATGGCAATTCTTCTCTAAAGGATGATATCTGACTGACCTCTTGATGCATGTCCTCTGCATATGAATAGAGATTCGGAGGTGTTAGATAAGTTAGGTCAACGAGTTGACTTAACGAGATCGAGATAACCAAGACCTATGTCGTATACTGTCATGATATAAGCACACATTGTCTGACCGGAGACAAATGTGTTGCTATGTGTCCGAGTATGTACATTTGACAGACCGATAGGTTGATGACCTATCCAAGGTCTACACACCGGCTAGCTGGTGTGCATACAAAGGGCATATGAGTAATACGATCTTTCAAAGGGATCATACATGTTCATTACTGAACAGGAAGACATGAGCTCACTCATGAGATATTGGAATCAAATTTCATGCACATCCGTCTCGCTTTGAAAGCTTAACTGGATTTGTAGGTACGATATATGCTTTTGTAAAGTATATGATCGATACCAACTCCTAATGATCAAATGAGAAACTTAATGATAAAACCCCGAAGGAGATAGTTCAAATGTGATCTAAAACTTCGGGTTTATTCTAGGTTTTTCGGTATGCAGGATGTACGTGTATTAGGAATATTCGAGAGTGATGTGATCATAAACGATTGTATAACCATGACGCTTCCATTCCGAGGGAGTGATGAAACATATTTGGATTTTAGTGTCTCCTCTCAATAGTGAAGTAATCTAATCTCAATCCAAATGTTGGACATTTATCCGAATACGACTCAGATACAATGAGAAGATCAGATTTACGACTTTGATTTAATCAAACATCTTTGAGAGGTCCCCGAGATCTGGATTTGAGATGTAATCTCAACATCCAAGTCACTGTATATGAAATGTACAATCACCCTGTCTTTATCTCCAAGTATCCGATGAGAGAGCACATTATTTTTGAAGGAGTTCAAGAATAATTTCATAGTTGATAACGTATCCGAGCATTGAGAAAATTGATAATTAAATATGATTTAATTATTATGAATAATATGAGTAGCTGGTGGAGGGCTAGCTTTTGCTATGTCCTCATGACACAATGTTTTGAGTGAACAAGGATGGGAGCGGGAGCAAGGTTTAAAAAAGCGCGAGGCAGTCCGAGGCATTTTCCCAAAATGTGAGGTGAGGCGTAAGCCTCGAGGCGGTCGAGGCGTAAGCCTCAATTTTTTGGAAAGAAAAATTAAAATTTAAGCAAAATAAATTGGAATAAATACTAACAACACAAAATATTGCAATATATTGTCCTAAAGTTAAATACAAACTACGAACTACAACTATGATTATCCAAAGTTCAAATACGATTGCGAAATTAGAAAAGAAAACATAAAGTAGGAAATAAAGTTTGACACAAGCATGAAATTAATGCAACATATGTTCCATCACTATTATGTGATACATCAAAATCACTAATCATCAATATCGATTCAATGAATCAACTTCAGTCTTCTCGCCCCTCAGCAGTGTTGTCGCCGCCATCGTCGTCGTCACTGCTGCTACTACTCATTGGATCCTCATCGGAATCATCCATAAAATTCAAATGCACATCATCATCAGCCTCATCATCGCTTCCATCCTCAGAATTGGAGTACTCCTCCTCAACATTAATTGGGATTTTTTCTTTATCTAATCAAGAAAGTAATATGCATAGTCAACCATTTGAAAGTTAATCACAAAAAGCTTTAATTTGTAATATTGTATTGCACCTTTGTAGTTTTTTCCCCCTTCTTTTTAGGTTGAGCGACTTGAGCTCCTCCACCTCTTTCACCTCCTTCCTCCTCAAGAGGATCATCCTCAAGGGGTATGTTTGCATCGAGATCCTGATAGGCCTCGACATCTTGAGATTCTGAGATCCATTCATCACCGGAGTCAATGTCTTCCAAACATAATGGATCTTCTATTGTTTTCTTCCTTAATTCACTATGTTTCAATTTCAAATTGAACATGATGTAAGCCAGATCATTGAGTTTCGCTTATGATAAACGATTTCTTTTCTTTGTGTGGACCTATATAGACATACGTAAGGTTTAAGTGATTAACATGAAACAAAAACACTATCATAAAATTAAATAATGCTTTAACCACTTACTTGATTAAACGAGCTCCAATTACGCTCACACCCAGAAGCACTACAAGTCAAGCTCGATACCCTAATAGCAAATGCTGCCAATTCAGGTGTTTCATCACCAAACAACGTCCACCAATCCCCTGGTAGTGGTCAACACATTTTAGTAATTATGTTAAAGTATATGGAAAACTCTTAAAATTTATTTACAATACTCACCAGGACTTCTTGTTTTTCTTGAATTAACAACATTTGCCCGTCCGAAAAATCCTCTGGCATGCATAAAAGAATCAAGTTGTGAATCTGCTTTCATCCTCGCATCTAGATCAATGATCAATCTTTCCATGCATGAAAACAATCCCATTTTGACTTCTAAGTGATTAGAGAATGTCGGTTCATAATAAAAGTAGAGATTAAGGAAATAAGCAGCAACATGTAAAGGCCTGTGAAGTTGACGATCCCAACGGCTATCCACAATATTCCAAATAATCTTATATTTGGTCTCGTCATTTTCAAGATTTCTAGCTATCTCCTCCTTGGCCCTGTCCATGGCTTCATAAATAAATCCCATCTGTGGATATTTTTCAGAATCCACCAACCTTAAAACGGTGACCAAAGGTTTCGTGGTGTTGAGAACATATGCAACACCAGGCCAAAAAGACTTGCTTTTCACAACAATGTTCACCACACTTTGCCCCAATGGTCGATTCACATAAGAACTGTTCTTCCATGCTCTTGAAGTGAAGAAGGATTCAAGTGGATCCTTGGCTCTAATCAAGCTTTGCAATGTAAGAAATGCAGTGGCAAATTTTGTAACGACAGGTTTCACCAAATCACAACCTGCAAATTTTCTCACCACTGCTAAAACCCAAGCATGAGCATACACAAAATTGATTATTTTTTTTGCTTTTTTGAACACCGATGCATGAAGTGGCAATTTGAGGATATCCTCCAACATCAAATCTATACAATGCGCTGCACAAGGTGTCCAATAAAGATTCTTCCTTTTATCCATCAAAATTTGTCCAGCTGCTTTGTAAGCGGATGCATTATCCGTTATCACTTGGACAACATTCGTCTCTCCGACCTCCTCAACAACTTCATCCAACACTTTAAAAAGCATCCTGGCATCTTTAACTTGATCGGATGCATCAATCGACTTCAAGAAGTAAGTGCCTTTGGGATTATTCACCAAAAAGTTAATCAATGTGCGTCCTTTCGTGTCAGTCCAACCGTCCGACATGATGCTACAACCCGTGGCAATCCAAAAAGCCTTCGCCTCATCAACAAGAGTGGTAATGGCCTGCTTCTCTTCTTTCAAAATCCGAGTTCAGAGTTCACGCATGGTTGGTGGCTTGAAACCCCTTCCAAATCCGCATACATCAATCATCGCCGCCAGATAAGAAGGACTATTGGCTATGTTGAATGCCAATGAATTCTAAAAAAAATCTCCCAATGCTCCTGCAAATCCTCCTTCTCTCATCTTTTTTCCAGCTTGAATTTAAAGTGAGTTGTTGTGTGGGAGGATCCGAAGTACCTACACCCCTACCTCCATGTGCAATAAAAAATCCATCGGTCCTCGAGCTTGCTTGATACCACTAGAATCTGTCGGTGCTCTTTGTGACGGTTCATTTTCATCACCTCCAAATGGCCCTTCCATCCCAACTCGGCAAACTTCTTCCAGTTCTTCAAACCGTCTTCTCTTTTCATTACCCTTGTTGTCCATGAACATCTTCATCTCTTGTTGAACTTCAATTGGAACGCTTGGACAAGCTCTCACATTCTTGCATGTCTTTGCAAGATAGTCTTTTAGTCGCTTCCCTCCATCCGGGATCCGATCGCCCCCCACTTTGGCCTTTCCTTCCCATATCTACAAGTTATACAATAACATACACATATTGATGTATACTAATAGTACAAGATGAACATACATGTAATTCTTCATCATGGGTAAGAATTTAACATAAAACAATTGGAAAAATACATAAAAAAGAACACATAATGAAACCCTCTAATAGATAAACAAATAAAAATGATGAACACAAGGAAAACATATTTTTTTTGAAAAAAACAGTTTCGGAGATGGCGGCGGCGCAAACCTGCTTCGGTTGGGCGGCGAGAGGGTCGGCGATGGAGAAGGCGGCTGGGCGGTGACTCTGGCTGGGCGGCAAGAAGCGGGGCCGGGGCGATGATGTCAGGGGAAGGGTGGGGGGGGGGGGGTTTCGTTTCTGTTAAACAGAACGCCCCCTTCCCCCTGACCCTTCGATTTTACGAAAAATAAGGTGACCCGGAATTTAAAAAAAATCGATTTTTTGAGGCTTACGCCTCAGCCTCGCCTCGAGCGCCTCAGGCGATGTTGAGGTGTACGCCTCTTATGATGCACCTGAGGCATGCGCCTCGGGGTGTTTTGGGCCCGCATCGCCTCGAGGCGTACGCCTTTGCGCCTCGAGGCACCGCCTTTTAAAACCGTGAGCGGGAGTGGAGATCAGTGATGGTGCTGGTGGGTGGAGAGTGGTGCGAGCACGAGCGCGTGCACAACACGAGGATGTTGTTGCGAGGAGAAGGGTTCGTCCTCTGCCGCGCTCCCTGTCGTTCGAGCGAGGTTGTTTCTGATGTCGAGCACTAGATCACTGGGCCTCACAGTATCACGAGTTGATTAGATGCTTCCGATGCGAGGGTTTCACGCTTCAGAGCAGGGTCTGTAGGGCGGTGTTGCAGCGCTGTTCATTGAAGAAGACTGCGATCAAGCATCTTGGTTTCCCTGTCTTCCTCGTCGGGGAGGGCTGTAACAGGGATGCGTTGTTCAGAGGAACTTCCGATGTCAGTGCAGCTATTGGAGGTCATTTTGGTGGTGATGTGGCAGATCTTTCACCTTGGAGGGTGGTGGCGCGGGGGCTCCGTCGTGATGAAGAGGAGGCTCTTTTCTCGTTGTCGAGAGAAGGATGACCGCTCCTTGGCTGGTGGCCCATAGGCGATGCTGATGGATGTTTCTCGTCGTTCGAGCTCTCAAGAGTTCAGGTAAGAGGGCTTCTTTTCGTCTGGCGCGAATTGGTATTGGTTCGTCATCTTTTGTCGGGCGTCTTGGTTCTCAATATTGCTTCGGGCGGCCTCGGTCTGGGTCAAGATCCACATTTGATCCTGGATTTCCGTGGCTTTCGCCCTCAGTAGTTGGGCTGGAGAGAAGTGCAGGTTGGAAATCGGTGCCTTTAGCTTGAGCTTTCTTCGGTCTGCTCGGCGCCAAGGTCCTATTCGTACGATGGAGGGCGACACAAGGTTGCGTTGGTGGGTTTGATGGCTGGGCAGTCGGTCAAGACAACGAAGGAGGAAAGGCCACCAGCGTTGACATGCGTCATAACGATTCCTCGACTCATGTGCTGCTTTCAATTCGACATGTTTTCTTCGGAGGCAATTCATTCCTCTTCAGCGGTTCATTTCCGCAGTTATCTGCGGGCGTGATCGGTGGGACCGCCCAGATTCTTCCAGAAGACCGGGTGGGAGGGGTTGCTCGGGTCACAACCCTAGCGAATCAGTCTTCTGACCGATTGCGAACCTCGGGTCAGCCGTGGATCCGACTCCAGAGTTGCAGCCGGTTCATTTGGGGGATCCGAATGTGGAGCTGGTTCATTTGGCGGACTCGATTACAAAGGTGCAACAATTAGCGAACCTCAGGTCAGACGTGGATCCGAATCTCGCATCTTGCTCCGAACCTCTGGATGATCCGAACTTGAAGGATTGCTACACGTTTTGGAGGACCCGACTGCGTTAGAAAACCCGCTTGGACAACTTGCAGCTTTGCTCCGCAAACCCGACGCTGTGGAGGGCTCGGTTGCGGGTCTGTTCGAGGAGGGCAGTGGCGCTGGGCATGCGGGTACTCGTTGCGTTGTTTTGTTGTTAAAGGCGACGGTACCGCCTCGGCCTGTTGCTGCCAAGGGCGACCATGTCTTGGGACGGACCGATCCGGAGGAGGCTTTCGCAGCGAGGGTTGAGGGTTCCGCTGAGGGAGGTGGCCTATTTTTGTCGGCGGGGGAGAGGCGTGGGGGAGGACTGCCTAATGGCGAGGGTTCGGGGCAGCGGTTTGGAGCCTGTTATGAGTGGAAGAAGGGGGTTTGGAAGAAAAACCTTAAGAAGAGAAGGATGCTGGTAGGCCCAAGGATCTCCTGTGAGGAGGAAGAGTGCTCACAGGTTGAAGCAGATGTTATCCGAGGTCGTCCCGGCTACTTTAGTCTGCTGGATAGGGACTTTGTTGCGAGCTTGGGTGTGGTACCACCTGTGAAGAAGACAAATCCCTGTTCTTTATGAAGGCCCTCTCGTGGAATGTGAGAGGGTGGGCCGCCATGATAAGAAGCTGGGAGCATTGTTTTAAAAGGCGCCGCCTCGAGGCGCAAAGGCGTACGCCTCGAGGCGAGGCGCATCAAATTCGCCCTGAGGTGCACGCCTCAGGTTCTCTGGGTGGGGCGTGCGCCTTGACTTGGCGTGAGGCGCTCGAGGCGCGAGGCGCTCGAGGCGAGGCGGAGGCGTAAGCCTCGAAACATGAGGGTTTTTTTTACATTTTTGGTTATGTGCTTTGCACTTGACCTTATTTTTTGTTAGCATTATATTTTTTATGTTTGTATTTTTGTTTACATGTTAACCCTTGCATATTTCTATATATAGCTCCATGCAAAGAGAAGAGATCGCTTGAAACAAGCGAAGTTCCATGATCTTGTATACTTCATCTTCAATTTATCATACATCTACACATACTAGTTCTATTACACACGGATTTGAGTTTGAATTGTAATAAATGTTTTATATTAGTTGCAAGTTTGCAACTTGATGTTGTTATTTGGTTGTATAAGTTGTGAATCTTAGAATAGTTATCGTATATATGAAGAAGCAAGGATGCAAATAAACACGTGAAT
Organism: Ottelia alismoides; assembly: GCA_037367405.1. Taxonomy (NCBI): domain Eukaryota; kingdom Viridiplantae; phylum Streptophyta; class Magnoliopsida; order Alismatales; family Hydrocharitaceae; genus Ottelia; species Ottelia alismoides. The sequence goes on along the minus strand of JAZKJV010010975.1, from coordinate 243,532 downwards.
TAAAATAATTATTACATTTGATTGTGAATAGTAAAATAAAAATATCATCTTTAGTAAAAAAAATCGCCGGGGGCGCTGCCCTCACACCCCCGCAGGGGGGAGCGCACTCGACCGCCTCGAGGCTTACGCCTCGCCTCGATTTCAGGAAAAACGCCTCGGACCGCCTCGCGCTTTTTTAAACCTTGGCTGGGAGTGAAGAACACTATTTTGGAAGCAAGAGCAGATATTTTCCTTCTGCAAGAAGCGAACGCTCGGGTAGAAGAAGGGGCCCTGGTGGGATTTGGGCTGTGGAAGTTTGTTCGATAATTCGGAGTTGGAGGCGCAAGGGGCGGTGGGAGGTCTTTTTACTAGCTGGAAAGGAGCGGTTTTTAAGAAGGTCGGGGAATGAAAAACCCTATACTCCATCTCCGTCGGCCTTAGGCATGTCTCTCACGATCCAATGTTTATGGTCCCACTAGTGGCGAGGGGGTTTGCCTGTCCTATGATATTGTTTTGTAGATGCGGTTAGAGGAGAAGGTGTCTGGCTGATTGGGGGAGGTCTTAACGTAACGTTGTTCTCGGAGGACAGGCCGTCGGAGTCTGGAGAAGGGGACCCTGGATTTGAGGAGTTCAGGAGCATGGTGCACTCGTAAGGCCTCCGGTTGCACATACACATGGCATAATAGGAGATCGAGGTCGAGGTTGGACATATTCTTTTTGTCGCCTGAAGGTTCCATGTCTTTACCGCTCGTACGGGCGAGGGCTTTGCTGAGGTCGCGCTCCGATCATACTCCCATTCTGTGGGTAGGCGAACATGCCTGTAGTTCTTTCTTTTTCTGGTTCGAGCAGGATTGGCTAAGGAAAGAGGGGTTTAGGGAGTTGCTTATTGAGAAGTGGCAAGGTTGGCAGCCTGAGGGCTCGGCAGTGGGGTGATTCACAGCGAAGTTAGCTTTGCTGAAGAGATCTCGGTGGCAAAGAAAGGCCCAGAGAAGTGTGATGCATGAGGGGATGGTGCACCTGGATGCGTTAAACGACCAGAGAGGTTTGGATCAAGAGGAGTTAGGGGAGAGAGCGCGGTTCCTGGAGACTTTAAGACTTGATGACAAAAAGGTGGAGGTCGAGTGGAGGCAAAGGTCAAGGCAACGATGGCTGAGGGAGGGAGGCGCCAACACAAGGTTCTTCCATGGAATGTCTTCTGGGAGAAGGAGACGTAACTTCATTAACAAGTTGAAAGTGAGAGGGGAGCATGTGTCTAGAGATGAGCAAGTGGGGGCGACACTTAAAAGTCATTTTGTTTCAGTCTCCAGAAGGCAGCACAGTGAGGGTTGGGGATGGCTAGGCAGAGGGGCGGAGTTCTTCTCGAGCGAGCAATCATATGGTCTTGAGGTCCCATTTGAAGAGGGGGAGGTGAAGCGCGCAATCTTGGATTTGAATGCAGATGGTGCTCCGAGGCCTGATGGTTTTCCGGTGTTCTTCTACCGGGAATTTCGGGAGCTACCGAAGGAGGAGTTTCTGGAGCTACTGAACAAGTTCAGACTGGGCAACTGCGGTTTTGAAAAGGTCAACAGAGCGCTTCTGTTCCTCCTTCCTAAGAAATAACACCCCATTCCTAAGAAAGAGCACCCCATGGAGGTTGGAGATTTTTGTCTGATTGCTCTCTCCAATGCAAGCTATCTCATTGTTGCAAAGGTTCTGGCTAATAGGCTCAAGGTTGTGCTCGACTCTATTTTCATGCAAGGACAATATGCTTTTATTCTGGGCAGAAAGATGACGGATGGCTTGGTGATGGCCTCGGAGATTTGCCTTCATTGGAGGCGGACAAAGGAGAAAGGGGTTCTGTGGAAGATAGACTTTGCAAAGGCTTATGATTGTGTGAATTGGAACTTCATTTGAACATCTCTGCGGCGTCACGGGTTTCATGATCTTTGTATCTATCGAATGAAAAGATGTGTTACGACCTCCTTTTATTCTGTTCTGGTCAATGGTAGACCGATTGGGGGCTTCTTTTAGCCGTAGAGAGGTGTTAGGCAGGGGTGCCCCCTTGCTTCGATGCTCTTCGTTCTAGTAGCAGATGCTCTTGCGGCTATGTTCAGATGTGCGATTGAGGATGGCTGGTGTGAAGGTTTCCGTTTGGGTACGATCTCCATCCCTTTTCTTCAGTACACAAATGATACGGTCACCTTCGTGAGTCACTATGAGGAATCGATCAAAATTACAACCCAGCTAATGGGGATTTTTGGGGACCTTTCTGGGTTGAAAATTAACAAGCAAAAGTCAGTGGTGACTGCATTTGGGTTGGCAAAGAATGAAAGTAGCAGGGCGACAGAGATGCTGGTTGTCCTCTTGGGGAGCTACCCATTACGTACCATGGTCTTCCATTGGTCGCTGGGAAACTTAAGAAGTTCGACTAGGAATTGGTCATTATCAGATTTGAGCAGGGATTGGTGGGCTGGGAGGCGATGACACTGTCTAGAGGGGGGTAAATTGATCCTCCTGAAGCATGTTCTTTCGGCCATCCCTATCTTCTTCCTCTCCACATGTCTCATGCCGTCAGGTGCGAGGAAAAAGATTGAAGCTATGATGCGCAGATTCTTCTAGTCTGATGGTAAGCAGTAGGGGCCATGCCTCAACCATGTGGCATGGGAGGAGGTGACGTGATTTAAGGGAGAAGGTAGTTTAGGTGTTCGGGACCTAGAGTGCATGAATAAGGCATTGCTGGGAAGTGGATGATACATATCTGGGGGGAGTCATCGAGGCTGGCAGCAAAACTTTTGAAGGAAATTTATGCGGTAAAAGGCACACTTGTGGCAAGTAGGGTGCACTTTGAGTCATCTTTATGGGTAGGGGTGTGTGCTGTTTTGCCCCTCATGGAGCCGAAACTGAAGCCGACACTGGGGGTGGTGAGATGTTTCGTTTTTGGCTTGATGACTGGACTGGGGAGGGGCCTCTTGAGGGTAGGTTCCCGAGGCTATTCGCTCTTGCCTTATGAAAGGACTGTTAGGTTGCTCAGACTCGTGGGCTAGGCAGTTGGATGCCGGATTTCCTCGTGGATCTCTCCCATCAGATATTAGAGGAGCTTATCAGATTGCAGTCGGAGTTGCCTTCGCCTGCTTGCATCTCCGAGGGTAAAGATCACTTGGAATGGGGCGATGGTGGAAGGTTCTCGACGAAGAAGGCATACATAGAGTGTAGAAGGGAGGATGCCAACCTAGACAGAGACCTCTGCAGAGACATGAAGATCATTTGGGCCGCCAAGATCCCTTGCGAGGTTAAGGTTTTCCTCTGGTGTCTGAGGTGGGGTGGGCTGTGTGACAAAGCGAGGAGTGGTAGATTGTTTGGTATCGCTAATACGTCCTGCGACAGATGTGGTGAACATGTTGAGGACACGGAACACCTTTTCTTCAGTTGTCCCTCTTTGGCGCAAACGTGGAGAGAAATAGGGCCAGCTCGGGTCTCGACCATGGGTTTTACCGAGTTTTGGGCTTCTCTGAGAGCTGTCGGGGGTAATTCGTTGGACAACTGAGCCTTGTCTTTTGTAGCACTGTGGGCCATTTGGGGAGGAAGGAATGACCTTAGTAGTAGCTCATTGTAATGCTCTTTTTCATTTCTGATCTTCCATGTAATGTTTCCTGAACCCTTTATTAATGAATCGCTCTTTTTCATTTCTGGTCTTCCAGGTAATGTTATATGAACCCTTTATTAATGAATCGTGGTGAATTTCATCTCGGAATCTTACCCTCTTTTCTTCACAAAAAAATGAATAATATGAGTATGATTCATATTATTTGAACACATGAGAATGGAGATCCAAGATAATTATATATGATTTAATTATCAAGGATATGAATAATGTGGATATCACTACCCATGTTAGTCACATATATACTATAGATGTGATTTATAATATATTAGAAAGAATTAATTGTAATTTATATTTACGAATTAAATGTTGATGTGAATTGGATTCACATTGGACAATTATTATATTTTATGTTGGATGTGTGAATATGATTCACAATTTATCATTGGCATGCTTGGAATTATCACAAAATAATTTGGAATTATTTTTGTGAATAATTATGCAACAAATGTTGTTGCACATATGGAATCTTGGAGAGATAAGAGATCTCACCAATTAGGAAAAGGAGAACCACCTCCCCTTTTGTAGGGTGGATGACCATGGAGTCCTACTCCATGTATGGCCGTCCACTCTATTAAGGGAAGGTGGTTGATCTTCTTTCCTTTATTTTCGCATCAAATTGAATTGAATTAACTTAAATGTGTTGTAAATTATTTGCAACAAATTTTATTTATTTTAAATTTATTATTTATTGTTGTAAATTTATGCAACAAAATCATGACCATTGATTGAAAGCACAAACAATCCCACCATTGGTTTCGTATGCGCATGGATTGTGATCTATGGACATCCAAAATAGTATAAAAGAAAGGATAGTCCTAGCCTTGCTTTTTACATTACATGAATTACAACAACAAATCTCTCTCTATTTCTCATACACGTCCACTCTGTCTCAACAATGTGGTCGTCCACATTATTGACCTAGAGAGACTCGCAATCATCTCCTTCATCTTCGGTTATTCTTTCTCATGAAGAAGGTGTCGGATTTCGTGAGATAAAATCAGGAGACTCATTGCTCGGATCATCAAACTTGTTTTGTGAGAAGCACGCGTCTCATCATCGCATCCGCAAGTGCGATCTCCGTCAGATCGGACTTGAGACATGATTTCTCTTAGTTTAGACATGATCGCAAATACGCTTCAAGAGGTATTCCTTGTACTTGTATGTGTTGTTGATGAAATGATTTGAGAATGGTTCTCGCATCTTGTGGTTTCTTCATTTATAAATTTTAAATTCTGCTGCCCCATGTAACTAATATGACTAGTTACCATAGGTCATATGCGATGCGACCTATACATTTTCGTGATGTGCCGAGGCCTAAATCATAGTCTTCATATATGGACCATCTTTTTCTTCTGTCAATTCTCATATGAGGTTTGGAATCGGGCAAACGTCATCTGGTTTACTCGGGGTGATTGCACAACCTTCTGGAGATCTATTCGATCCGTTATGGATTCGGGCATGACGACGTGACATTTTCCTTTGTGGTGGTCTGGTCTTTATTATGTGCGAGAAACACAACCATTTTTGAGGGGATACGTTTCATGATGAAAATGTAATGACACTTTAGGGTGCTCTATTTATCATGGCAATCATGACATATTATAATGCATTTATATATTTTTAATATACATATACGTATATGGTGTGGTGGGTCCCAACCCAAGACTCCACCCTCTTTTGTCTTAAAAAACATCAAAAATAAGTCAGTCTGACTAAGGAGTATACTGTATATAGGGAATAGTTGGGGATAATTCATACTGACCAAGGAATATACAATATATTGGCGAATAGTTAGGGATAATAAGTTAGACTGACCAATGTCTATATAAAATATGGGGGGATACTTAGGGCTTAATTGGTTCTTAGTCTATTTGTTGATCAGAATTATATTTCCACAATATGGAATTTTACATATGTCATTGTCAATATCCCACCCCACCTTCCTCTCTTCACGTACATGCTGCAGAGGTAGTGGTCATCATCTCGGCGGAGGGCGGCGGCTCGGGGAGGCTGGAGGCTAGGTTGCACAATCAACAATTGGTACTCGGTTGGCAAGGTCACTGACTAAGGACTAATCGGTAGTCGGGAGAGTAATCGGAATTAGTCAGGCATTAGTTGGTTTGGAATTTTTTAATTATTTTAAATCTATAAATCAATTTTTATAACATATACTCTCATTTATATTCATATATTTAGCAGTTTTAATATTTTTAAGAGCTTAAAAACATATAGCAAGAGAAGAAAAAATGAAGCAAGTTAAGAATAAAATGTTTGGTACATAGTACAAGCAGATGTTCAAAAATAAAAAACATCTACAACATGCTCAAAAAATAATACAAGTGAAAAGTGAGACACGTGTCACAAGTCAACGGATTCAATCCTCAGTGCCATCATCCAAGTCCAGCTCTTCTTCATCATCATCGCCTTCTTCTTCTTCTTCATCTTCTTCTTTTATATCTTCAAGATGTAGCCCCTCCTCCTCATTCATCGGCGTAGCATTGGAGCTTGATGATGAAGCTCCCCTTCCACGTTCACCTCATTGGCTCTTTCTTGGTTCCAAATTCTCTTCGGCACCACTAGTATGTGCTACAATACCCCATGTCAATCCGGAACCTGGAAAAACCCCCTCATCATGAGCATCAACATCTCCGATCCATTCAACCATGGGCGCACGGTTACAAGATGAGAGAGCATCTCTTTCTTTCTCAACTCGACGTTCCTGCAAGTTGGAATTGAAACATACATACACAAGATCGTTCAGCTTCTTCGTCTCCAACATGTTTCTCTTCTTGGTACAAATCTGAATAATAAAAAAATTAAATTTATATCAATTTATATTTTATTATTACTAATCGAATTGGGTGGGTGGAGTGGAGTCATTACCGAGTCAAATGTACTCCAGTTACGCTCACATCCCGATGATGAAGATGTCAAGCTCAAGATTTTGATCACGAATTTCAAATGAGTTGTGCCATCTCCATAATTATACCGCCAATTAGCTATTGAAATAGAAAATTGGTCAAAATAATAAAATAAATGATTAACATTAATAGAAAACAATGACTGAAATACCTGGATCATAATTGCCATCATTTGTCATTCTCTGTCTCACAACTAAAGGCTTGTCTAAATCTCCACGACCAAGTCTATATGCCGGAACTCATCCTTGGTAGTCACATCTTGTATATCTAAATCTAGATATTTTTTTCAATGCACTCCTTAAACCCTCTCCTTACCACAACATCTGGATCACCATGAGACTCAGTGTAGAAAAAAAAGGGTTCAAGTAATAGGCTGCTAGATGCAATGGAGTATCGAGCCTCCCTTTGGTCTTGGGGGTAACAACATCCTCAAAAAAAATTATAAGACTCCACACCATTGAATGCTGCAATTATCTCCCGCTTGGCCTCTTCAAGCACTCAGTAGACAAAGCCCATGGATGGACGTTGATCTGCATCAACCACACGTAATAAACAAACCAATGGAATGAAAACTCTGATAGCATGTGATGCATGGTTCCAGAATGCAGGGCTTAATACAATGGAACTCGCTGCTTCTCCCTTTTTGGTCTTATATTATTTGCTGTTTCTCAACTTCAGAGGAAAACATCAATCTCACTTATTTTTCTTCTCATTTAGGCTCTCAAGAGTGAGAAAAGCGGTTGCAAATCTTGTTTGGCCGGGCCTTGCAATGCCCCTCTTGCTTGTGAACTTGTACATCACGCTTAGAGTTTTGGTGTGAGAGTAAATGAACACCGTAAGCCTCTTCACCTTTGTGATTGCACTCTTCACCTTCGTCTCTCTGCTTATCTCCTTCAAAGCAAGATCAATGGAGTGCATGGCACATGGAGTCCACTAAATTTACGGATATTTGGTTACCAACAATCTTCCTGCTACCACATTGGCGGATGCATTATGTGCCACAATTTGAACCACTCTATCCATTTCCACTTCATTCAGACACTCCACCAACTTGCAGATGTATTCCGCAGTGTGAGCCTCATTTGAGGCATCTATGGATTTCAAAAATGAAGACCCCAAGGTGCAATTGACACAAAAATTGATGATGGTTCTTCCTTGCTTGTCCGTCCATGCATCAGTCATCAAAGAGCATTCTGTCGACATCCATGTATCACGATGGCATTGCAAGTCATCGTGAATCTCCTTCATTGCCTTCTTCAGAAGCGGACCACTAAGCTCATACCTCGTGGGAGGCTCTAGTCCAGGCCCGTACTTACAAATCGCCTCTACCACATGCATGAAGTTTTTCGTCGTCAATACATTAAACAGAATCGTTGATGTATATGCCCATTAGGATATGTACGAGGTAACCCTATCACGATGATCCTTGGAGAATGCATCCTTGATGGTCATCTGACATGATGACCCTTCCACTGCGATAGTCTGCTCCAAGGATTCAGAGACTCGCGATCTCTTTGTCGAACCTGCATCTGCAGTGATATCAACTTCCTCCCTCATCTCATGAACATCAGTGGATTTTTGAGACTTCTTCTTGGCAATATCATCAAGATACACAATCATCTTCTTCTTCGTTTCCTCGTCCTCCTTGGGACATACATCTACATTCCCTCTTCGGTGTACTAGATGTTGCTTGAACCTGTACACACCACCCTTGACAATCTTCTTGCACAATCTGCACGTGACTGTATTTGGATCCGTACCGTTTACAAGGTAACCGTATTGCCATGCATGATCAGTTGATCTTGACGGCACGTAAAAAGACGAGTCGCTACCGAAAGCGACGCTCGCTGGAGATGTAGCCATCTACATAGTCAACAAACTCACAATTTAGGTAATCAACAAACACAAAGCTAACTAAACTCACAAGTTGAACTTCCTAATTAACTAACAAAATCACAAGTTGAATGAAGAGATTAAATAACAAGCAGACCAATGGCAACCATATAAGAATTTCTAAGTTGAACAAATTAAACATATAAGCTAACCAATGCCAATCATATAAGAATTTCTAGGTTGACCAAATTGAACATATAAACTAACCAATGCCAATCATATAAGAATTTCTAAGTTGACCAAATTGAACACATAACTAATCAATGCCAACATATAACATTATCAATTAAATCTAAGTTTTACTCAAAAAATAACCCAACAAGCCAACATTTTTTAACCTAAAATGCAAATTAACAAGATAATCTAAGCATTAATAACTAAAATCAAGCAATAAATCAAGCAAAAAAGAATAAAAAAATCGAAGGATACCTTCTATAGAGGAGGGCAGCGAAGGACCTGTTCAGGAGCCTCGAGCAGCTCAAGAACGACGAGTCGAAGGATTCGAGAATGAAGAATTTGTCAACAATAGAATCTCCTTCACTGCCATCATTAAGATAATTAGGGTTCTAGCAATGCAATTATAATAAAGTATGCCAACATGCAACCTAACTGATTAGGGTATAGTGAATGTTCTATTCATATAATAAAGTTCTAAAAAGAAAAAAATGAAAAAAACCTAACCTAGGCTGTGAGCGGCGAGGTAGGTGATCCGAGGCGACGATGGAGCAATAATGAGGCGGCAAGCGGGAGGGGATGCAGTTAGGAGATTAGGGTTGCGGGGTCGGGAGCCCGGTTCTATAGAGAGGAGAAAACGAGAGGAGAGCTTACTGTTCGACTGTAAGTTCTCAAATGAATTTATTCGGGTAATCGGATTTTCGGGACTCGATTCTGTGATGCAAAATGTGATCGCTTAATCGACCGACTAGGTAGATTACTTGGCCGAGTAATCGGGTATACCCGATTATATAGCGATTATAGCTAGTCGACTTAGCTACCCCACCGAGTCTACTAATCGAACAGACTAATTGGATTAGTCGATCGATTTTTACAATACTGGTCGGAGGAGTTGGCAGTTATAGAGGAAGCGGAAGCCACTTTGTCATGTAGAAGTTATTAGGACTGTTCATGACGCGCCCTTTACGGAAATCGAATAGATTTTTTCTTGGAAGACTCAGAAAAAGTGCCTTTTTTCGAAAAGCCACGTGTCCAGGCACAGAGGCCCATATATTCAATGCTTTGCAACAATGCATCGGGTTCAGGTACCGGATCCGAGTAAGGAGCTTCCCCACTAACCGAGTCTAGATAGGATCTATCGTTAGTAGGTGGAAGTCTATTGTTTTTATTGGGGGAGCTGGGCCTTACCGTGCCAGGTGTGATGCTCGTATTTGTGACCCCCCATGAGGGCCTACTACGGATCGGGCCCTCTCAATTTCAGCGGGTGTTCGGGGGGCTGAAGCTTGTGCCCACTACTGCTTCGCTTGGGGCAAGGGGCTCAAGCCCTATCGTACATGACCACCCATACACATCCAACGGAAACAACTTTTGAGAGTCTATATTCAACTCCCGTTTTCGCCCAAGCACTTTGACTCGCTCGCAATGGAGTTATCTTCCGAGTGGTGCACTACTATGTAGAGAATGCTATTTTCCATGCGAAGACTCTCCTTGAGTCTTGGTTGCTGTAGTTTTTCTTGCTCCTTTTTAGTTTTTTATTATTAATGAAGTTTCTGGGGTGGGTACATGCATGTATTCTTGAAAATCGTACTTTAGATCGATTTTAAACCTTAGAATTACGTATAAAATCGTGTCATTGCAACCTATGAAAACATGTCTCATAGGAATTTTATTTTTATGTTTATACTCCTAAAATATGTAGAGTGGGAAGTTAGGAGTGTCGAACTTAAGGAGGTGATTGTATTTAAAAAAAAATTTCGATCAAAATAACACGATTAAATAATGTGAAAAATCTATCTCCGTAGGTGTGGTGACATGCGATGTAAAGTGATATATATATATATTTTATTTTTTTATGTGATTAAAAGAAGAGCAAAACAATGATGAAAATCCTGCAGTGCACTTAAAGATTTTTTAAGCAAAAATAATTAACAAAAATGAGTCAAAGAAGAAATCACGATGATACCTCAAATCAATTTGCACTTAGGGATATTCTTGTTTTCATAGTGAAAGTCCAATTAAAATTCAATCCATTAATTCTTCAAGTAGAATCATCAGGTTCTTTGCGGCCCCATCTCTCAAACGATGGTGACTACTGAACTCGAAGCCACATGTTGGGTATTCTGGGAACCCTAAGTTCGAAAGGGGGACGATATCCCTTTAGGCTTCGGTTCATGCAAGCCTTGTATCTTTGGTTCCTTTATTTTGGGCCCAACTGGGTCATGGTTTTTTTTAAAAAGAGAGAGGCCGTGGGCTGCTGCAAAAGAGCCGAAATAAAAAGAAAAGGCTGATTGACAAAAAAGTGAGAAGAGAGGTTGATTTGTAAAAAAAAAGATTTTTCTTTAGAGAAAAAGGCTAATGTACAAAAAAACCCATACATTTTTTGAAAACAAGAAAAAGACGGCTTAGAAAAAAGGACAAAAAATGAGAGAAAAAAGGAAAGAAGAAGAAGGAGAAAAATGGCATGTTCTATGTTGTTTCTCCCAACTTAGTCATATATTTCTTTATTCTGACAAGCATGGGAGAAAGGAGGAGTGAGAGCATTACACATTATTCTACTTGAGATATATTTATAGATATTCTTTTAAGTTTGCCATCATCTGTTTGTGGCTCCTCAATAAAAGCAATCTCTTCTCGAAGGTCCCTATATAAGCGAACTGACTACATGTCCCTATAAGAAAAATGGGAGAGGCCATTATTAGTGTTACGTATTGGAGAGGCCCAACTCTTGAGATCTGCAAGAGGACGACCACTCTGCATTGAGTGCCTATCCCCGATCATCGGGTGCCTGTCCCGCAATGACAGATTTCTGATATCAACTGAGGCCTTGTTGTTTCCAATGATAGAGGCTAGGGCGTTGCCGAGGGCGCACTCGGATTACACGCCTCTGTTGTGGGTGTCTGGGAAGGGGATCGACAACGGTATTTCTTCCGTTTTGAGAATGCTTGGTTGTTGGAGGACGACTTTCTGAGGCGGTGACTAACTTTTGGAGGGGACTCGCTCCGGAGGTGTCTGCAACATGTAGGTTTGCTAGACTTCTGGGCTCCGTCTCTGATAGATGCCTCTTGTGCGAGGAAGCGGTTGAGTCCCTTGAACACCTGTTCTTCAAATGCCCTAAAACGATTCTGGTTTGGGGTGAGGCGAGGTTGGCGTGGTTATGCACAGCATACTTGGCGTCCTTTTGGGGCTCGTTGTTCGCCAACAGGAGCAAAGCACGGCGGGAGCTCCTCAGACCCGTTCCATTCTGTGGGCCGTGTGGCTGGGCAGGAATGCGGTCCTCTTTTCTGGGCAAAGATTTTACAAGGAAAATGCGAGGATACAGTCTGTGAGGCTGGTTGATGAGTGGGATCTGTAGTTATGTGTCTTTGTTCCTGTTTCCTTTTTGTCTTTCCCCGATTTAATAATTAAATAATATTTGGGGTGAATACCATTGAGTGTATCCCCCTATTTTTGGCATAAAAAACATGTAGGTTTGCGTGCAAGCTGGCCGTGCTCAGGAGGTTCTTGATGGGTTACAACAGGGTGGTCCGTACTAAGCGTCAGGAGAGGAGGCAGGTCGCACAGGATGAGGTGGCTCGATTGGACAGATTGGAGATGAGCGGGATCTGCTTGAGGAGGAGGTCGCTGAAAGAAGTGAGCGTCTTGCCGAGATCTTTAGGGAGGACAAGAAAGAAGAGCTCGCTTGGAGGCAGCAATCGAGACAATCATGGGTGAGGGTGGGGATGCCAATACTCGGTACTTTCACGCAGTGGCTAATGGAAGGCGGTGAAGGAATCACATTCACTCAATTGAGGTCGGTGGGGTAAAGGTGGAAGGGGATGCGGAGGTAGGGGTGGCTTTGCGTTCCCATTTTCAGGCTTTCGAGCGGTGCAGTTTGCGAGGAGGTTAGGGATGGCAGGGGAAAGGAGTGGCTACTGTTCTCGGAGATCAGGTGGATGATTTACTGCGCGAGTTCACTGAGGAAGAGGTGAGGAAGGCGTTGCATCAGTTGAACATGGACGGTGCCCCTGGCTCTGACGGCTTCTCTGTTTTCATCTACAGGGAGTTTTGGAAGATGCTCAAAGGCGACTACATGGAGGTGCTGGCCGAGTTACGGGTGGGGAATCATGGTTTTGAGAGGTTAAACAAGTCCCTCGTATTTCCCTGACTGAAGAGAAGTGCACCGGCTGAGGTGGAGGACTTCAGGCCCGTTGCATTGTCTGATTCTATATACCTCTTGATTTCAAAGATCCTGGCTATTCAGTTGTTGCAGGTGATGAGTCAGATTGCCTCCCCTGAGCAGTCGATGTTCATTCCTGGGAGGGCTATGGCGTATGGGTTGGTGATGACTTCAGAGTTCGTGCATGATTGGAAGAGGTCTAGGACCAAGGGTGTGTTATGGAAGGTGAACTTCTCGAAGGCGTATGACTGTGTGGATTGGAGATTTCTTTGGGCGTCTCTGATGAGGAAGGGCTTCTTGGAGTTGTGGGTAGCGTGGATCAAGCGATGTGCCGCAACGAGGTCTCATGTGGTGCTTATCAATGGTCGACTGGAGGGCGTTTTCTTCCAGCCCCAAAAGGGCATCAAACACGGGTGCCCACTGACACCTATGTTGTTTGTCATTGTAGCTGATGCGCTTGCTGTGATGGTGGGGTTGGCGACGTCGGATGGTGGTGGTCGTGTTACAATTGTGACGAGATTTCTATTCCGCTGTTGCATAATGTTGATGACACGGTCTTGTTTTTGGGGGAGGACGAGGAGGGCCTTCGTAGAGCTTCGTCGGTCTTGGAGATCTTTGGGGACATTTTGGGTCTTCAAATTAATAGGGAGAAGTTTGTGGTGGTGTCGTTTGGGCTCTCGGACCAGGAGGTGCGTAGGGCGATGGGGCTGTTGGGTTGCATAGTAGTTACCTTGCCGATTACTTACCTTGGTTTGCCTCTGGTGGCGGGGTAGTCCAGGGTTGGCGACTGGAGACCTCTGGTAGAGAGATTGAAGGAAAAGTTGGCAGGGTGGAAGGCGAGATTACTCTCGAAAGAAGGAAAGCTGGTCCTTCTGAAGCATGTTCTCTCGGTAACACTGGTTTTCTTCTGCTCTAGGAGGGCCATGTCAACTGGGGTTCGTAAGAAGGTTGAGTCTTTGATGAGAAAGTTCTTTTGGTCAAGAGACAAACAATCGAAGGGAGGTATGCACCTTGTTGACTGGAGTACGCCGACGATGCAAAAGAAGAAGGGAGGGTTGGGAATCAAGATGGTGAGTAAGATGAATAAGGCATTCATGGCTAAGTGGATGGTGTACATTGGGGGGGGGGGTCGGAGGATCTGGTAAGCAGGTTGTTGAGAATGATCTATGGCGTGTCGATGTCACTGGAAGTGGAGTTAGGGCGACGCCCATCCTCCCTATGGAATGGTATTTCTCAGGTGGTTCTCGAGATAGGTATCAAGCTGAAGCCCGTCTTGGGGAATGGATGGAGTTTTCGTTTTTGGGAGGATGACTGGTTTGGGGAGGGGATCATGAGGGATTGCTTCCCAAGACTATTGCAGCTGGCGGTGGACAAGAGGGTAGTAGTGCAGGAGATGTGGGGTGGGGGAGTGTTCTCACCGACCTTTGTATTTGAGCTTTCGGACCAGAGATGTGAGGAGTTCTTGGAGTTGCAGGAGCTGCTGGCACGGGGAGAGGTCCCCTCGAAGGGAAGAGATCATTATGAGTGGGGCAACGAGAGATTCTCGATTAAAAAGGCACATGGTGTCTTTGCGAAGGAAGGGGAGGTGGCTATTGCGGAAGAGGTTGCCGTTGATGTAAGTTTGATATGGAGTAGAGTGCCTACTCGCATTAAGGTTTTCCTGTGGTTATTCAGGCTTGGAAGGACTCTCATGAAGGCGTGCTGGGGGAGGTTGATGGGGGTGGAGGATACTATGTGCAGTAGATGTGGAGTCAGGGAGGAGGATGCAGACCACTTTTTCTTCTTGTGTCCGTCCTCGCCTGACGTGTGGGGCAAAGCATGCATCTCTTGGCTCGGATCTCAGGACTGTGCGAGTTTCTGGAGGGATATCAGATCGATTTGTGGATACATCCATAGAGATTGTTCGCTTCTGTTTACGACGCTATGGGCGATTTGGTGTGCAGGAAATGCTATTATATTTAGTGGGGGAAGATTTTATTCTGAAAATGTAATTTAGCATTGCAAGGCATTGTGTAGAACCGGATCATGTAACAAGCTGTACCCTTTTCTTTTCTTATATATATTTTCTTGCTTGAGGTGGATCCCATTCTGGGACTCCACCCGCGTACTTTTTTTTTTCCAAAAAAAATCCTTATTCCGGAAGCACCTGCTTCAAATAATATTAGATTGGCTCTTTCGTTAACCGTTGTCTGGACGATCTAACTGACTAGAAATGGTGTAATTTTCGCGTCGCATCATTTCTATGGGGAAAATGTAATGTTTCATGCCAAAACTCTTCTCGAGTCCTGGCCACGGTAAATTTTCCTTATCTTTATAATTTAATATAACTCGGATGGACACCTATGCGTTATGCGTGTTTCCTCCTTTTTTGAATTCAAAAAAAATAAATTTAGATGGTTGGTTCCATTCTGATATTGCAATTTTCCATGCTGTCACTCTCCTCATTTGCTGGTTTATGTATCTCTTTCTCTTTATGATTTAATATATTTGGAGCGGATACTTTAAAGCATTTCCCCCTCTTTGGCATAAAAAATATTAGAATGTTTCTCCGAGGAAGTGCCCTGGTAAGACATTTAAAGGGGAATAACTTGGAAGAATAAAATTTTGATTTGACAAGAACGAATCACATACTTGGTGAAATTATAATTAATTTTAACATGTTTAAGTATTTATCAAAACTTGGATTTTCCGAGAAAGTTGCAAACGTCGCCTTAGTGTATTAAACAGCAGATCCAACTACATATTAAGTAGTAACCTAATCCGTCTGGAAATGTGGTTCAGGTTGGGGGATCAAAACCAATACCAATTGTCTATTAATTGACCACACTGACTATCCAAGCATACTAATATGTATGTTGGCTGGCGTCTCCTATTGTGGGTGGGAACGTAACTTGATTTCCTCTTGTAAACTTTCAAAACCCATAATCCCTACCCTTGACCTTTGTCTTGCAACTGCCCCACACCCACCCTACACTTTTCGCTGTCTCTGCCTTGGCTTGTGTTTATTTAATCTAATTATTTTGATTTCATTATTATGCGTGCTGGTAATGAAGTTAATGGTTAATCTATGTTGTGAAAATGTCTTATTTGGTGATAGTATTCTTAAAGGGCTTTCTCTTGTGATGTGTATGCCAATCTCTATATTATCAAGAACATATATTAATACATTATTATTATACTTAAAGTAATAAAGAAAGCAAATGTTCTCAGCTTGCTGTCCGCAATACTTGTGAAATGTGTGTATTGATCTCTACATTTAATTAGAAGTTAGGAAGCCAGTCAACTATCTTGGTTTACTATTAACCAGTCCATAAGTTAGTGATTTACTTGCACTTGGATGCATGGTAAAAAGTGGTCTATGTTGGTGACGAGCCTTTGTGGTATCGTCATGTTGATAATGCTTTGTTTTGTTGGGATAGATCCTTTCAGCTCTACAATCTTTTAATCTGCCTTTGAACTCCAGTGAAGGTGAAAAGGATGATGCACGGCTTAATTAGGAGACTTCATCGGCTTGGGCCTTATGTTGATTGGCATGATGTGCCTTTGGCAGGTTAAGATGAAGGCACTAGGCTCATGGGAGGAGACGAGGATTTCAGAGCTATGGTGCGATAGCGTTTGTGTATTGTCAAGCTATGGGGTGAGGGTGACAAACTAGTATATTTATGTTTACGTGCTTCGGAAAGAAGTTGAAAACTGCAGCGGGCGAATCTGCAACAAACCATATATGTATTCTTGTGAAGTGTGCTGTTTGTTATTCCAAAGGTAGCAGACATGTATTTGTGGTTAGAGGAGATCAATGTTGCGCTGTATTTCTGTTTAATTATTGTTGGAGTATTTGTTATTGCGCCTATTGAGTTATAGCAGGGTAAATAGATCCTGGAGAAGATCCATTTACCCCATCCATATGTTTAGTCCCACATTGTCCAGTGGTGGGACTTGGAGGCTCTGGAGAGGCTATATAAGGAGCCCCAGACATCCTGTATCAGATGAGAAAGTGCAATTCATAACATGCCCCTTTGAGGGCATCTCCCGTGGTTTCATCCCGCTCCTCACGAAGTAGGGTTCCACGTTAAACCTCAGTGTTCTTCGTGTTCTTTATCTTTTTCCATGTTCGCTTCTGCATATTTATTTTCTAACATGATATCAGAGTGGCTCGATTCTCGAGGATTTTGTCTTTTATATTATTCGAGTTTCGATTATTGTTCGTGAAGAATGTTTTTTTTTCCGATTAAGGTATATGGTTTCATTCAGAAACCCTAGTTCTTTCGATTATTGTCCGCTCTTTCGTGAAGATCAAAGATAATTTAGGGTTCCGGTCAGAACCCTAGATCTGGTTTCCATGGTGCCCATGCACCTCGTCACCTATTGCTTCCACGGTGCAAGTTTTTCTGGCAGCTTCTCAAAGCCGCATCTCTTCTGCTACGCATCAGGGCAGCATATGACATCATCTCCAGAATCGAGCAGCAGAACATGGAGGTCCGTTGGCCGTGCGAGCCAACACACCCAGGCGATTCACAACACCGTCAAGTTCCAGCGCTCAAGCCCATGCACATCTGGAGCCATGCACGACGCATCCAGATTCTTTGGCGGCGCACCTTCTCGACCTCCCCAGGCGCGAAAGCAAGTATCAACAGATTCATCTCTCCTGTAGAATCAGCATCTCATCGCGCGCAAAGCATCCCCAGGTGCGAAACCCTCTAGAGGTGCATTTGCGCACCTCGTGCGCGAAGTCTTTTGGTCTCTCTCTCTCTCTCTCTCCAGGTCTGCATCTGGCGCATCACGTGCAGAGGCGCACCCTCTAGCCCGCGCAAGCCCCTCGCGCGACTCATCTTTCTGCATCCCAACGCGTGCCTGGGAGCGGAGCAACCTCCCACAACGGAGCATCAGGCTCCTTACGTGCCTCAGGATACTCCCCCTTGCTCCCCAGGTGCAGCACCCTCCATGCGATCTCCAGTCATTCCCACGTGCTCCATCGCGCGATGGCTCTCCCTCGCGCATCTCTTCTTCGTGCGAGCACTCCAAGCCTGGAACCCCAATGGCGGCGCCCTGCGTTCAAGGGGGGTTCCCATAGGGAACCCTAAATAAGCCCCGTAGGGGGCGGCCTATGTTTGAGAAGAGGGTTCCAATGGAACACTATGGAAGGAAGCGGGCCCGGTTTTAAAAAAAGAAGGATTATTTGTTGGAGAGCCTCAGTGGTTGTTCTGTCTTAAAAAATATGGGGGCTGGTTATAAAAAAAGGCTAACATTAAAAAAAAGGCATTTGTTTCGAAAAAGAGAAAAGAGGTGCGTACAAGGAAAAGCCGTACGCAAGATCAAAAAAATTGCAAAGCCGTCAAAAAAGGAGTTGAACATCTTTAAAAAAAGAAATTAAAAAAGGGGAGTTGAAAAAAAATTGGAACGGTCAAATGTTATCTATGTTTTGAGAAGTCAAAAAATTCATACTCGGCTTATTTGGTTTTGTGTTTTCCCCTACTTATCTTGTCTTCTCCCAACTTTGTCAATGTCATTTTCTGACAAGTATGGGAGAAAGGGGGAATATATATGCAGAGTTACAGGTCTTCTTCCAGATTCAGAAGTCAGATTCAGAGATTTGTCAGACCATCCTGATTTTCAGACTCTACAAAGACAGTTCAGATTTTTCAGACTCGACATTCAGATTGATCAGAGTCCAAGTTCGAGGCACTCTATGTTTGAGTGACCCATTTTCGAGTTCTCCAGAGAGAGACTCATTTTCAGACACGTATATGTTTGCGGTCTTTTCAGATGAGCACATGTATGCCATCAGTTCAGAGGTCCCCATCCTTTCTTGTTTTGTAGGCCAGAGTTTTCATGTGAGCCATAGAGACTCCAGAGTAGAGGACCATTCCCTATGCCATATTGGCAAGGGTTTTCATGTGGTATCATAGGGACACCAGAACAGTGTACCATTCTCTGATCCAGATGGGAGAGACCCAGTTCTCCAAAGAGGAGACTTTTTTTAGACTCCATTCTCCAGCGACCGTGGACTCCGACGAGGATTGCACAACCACGACCTTTATTCAGTTCGACCTTTTTCAGAGATGGAGCAGTTGTCCACATGTTATGGGGGCCAGAGTACTCCGACGAGGAGACTCATTTTCAGTTACAGTGACCCTGACATGCGCAGTTCAGAGCACATGCTATCTGACGAGGAGATTCAATAGACCCACACTCCAGCCCATTCGTCCTCCTCACCTGCACGGCATGAGAAGCAACGCCCTCGACAGCAGCAGTTGTGCGCGTTGGGTTGATATTGTCCGTAGTGTCATGTAGCGTGGGTTGAGTTTCTTTCTGTTTGTCCAAACTGAGCATTGCATGCTCCAGCTTGAGGGGGAGTGTTAGAGTATTTGTTATTGCGCCTATTGAGTTGTAGCAGGGTAAATGGATCCTGGAGAAGATCCATTTACCCCATCCATATGTTTAGTCCCACATTGTCCAGTGATGGGACTTATAAGCTCTGGAGAGGCTATATAAGGAGCCCCGAACCTCATGTATCAGATGAGAAAGTGCAATGCATAACATGCCCCTTTGAGGACTTCTCCCGTGGTTTCATCCTGCTCCTCACGGAATAGGGTTCCACGTTAAACCTCGTTGTTCTTTGTGTTCTTTATCTTTTTCCATGTTCGCTTCCGCATATTTATTTTCCAACAATTATCGCTTAAGAAAGGGAATGCCAAGAGTACATGTCGCAATTTATGGACCTAGTTAGCCAATGTTGTCAATTCCCTATTGGTTTTCTGGCAAACAATGATTATAGGGAATAATTGCCCGTGTTTAGTCCACTTATTCTGATTAGATCATAGCAGAACTATTTCAAGCATTGAAGCTTTTAAGGCTTTAAGCGACCTTCATCCCATTATTGTAGAGATATATGCTTTGGGATAATGTTGGGACTGGGATTGGGTTTATGATGGTTAAGACAAATACGCTGACAATGCTTTGGAGAGGTGGGAAACTGGTGCTTTTGAAGCATGTTCTGTCGGCCATCCCTTTTTTTCTTCTGCTCCACGAGACAGATGCCTGCGGGTGTGCGTAAGAGGACCGAGGCTTTAATGAGGAGGTTTTTTTGGTCAGATGGGAGACAGTCTAGGAGGGGGGTCCACTTGGTCGATTGGGGCAAGGTGACAACGCCAACGAAGGACAGCTTGAGAGGGCTTCAGGTGGGTGAGATGAACAAGGCTTTCATAACTAAATGGGTGGTGCGCTTATGGGGAAAATTTGAGAATTTGGTCTGTAGGCTGCTGGGAAGGATATATGAGGGATCTTTATCCATGGAAGTTTTTCTGGGCCTGTTGCCATCATCATTGTGGAAGGGGATTACTGAGGTGATCCCGAATCTGACTTTGAAGTTGAGACCGGTGCTTGGGGACGTCATAGGTTTTTGATTTTAGCAGGATGATTGGACGGATGATGTGGCATTGGGCGAGCGCTACCCTCACCTATTGTAGCTGGCTCACAATAGGGAGGAGGTGGTGCATCAGGTTAGGGAGGAGGGGTCTTGGTCTCCTGTTTTCTCTGTAGACCTGAGGACAACTTGGTTTTGCAGGAGGATTTGGCACAGTTCGAGGGGCTGACGACGGGCATGGATCATTTGTGTGGTGCGATGAGAAATTCTCGATAAAGAAGGCTTATCAATTTTTGGTGGAGGACGGTGATGAGGTGGAGGAAGAGTTTGCCGTTGATGTGAGGTTGATTTGGGGATGCAGAGTGCAAAATCATTTAAAGATTTTTCTTTTCCTTTTTTGGCTTGGTAGGATTCTCATACAGGTACGTCGACGGCAGTTGTTGGGGGCAGAGGTTGATGCTTTTGTCAGATGCAGGTCGGCGTTGGAGGACATAGACCATTTGTTCTTCTCATGTCCTTCTTCGGCTCAGGTGTGGAGCGGAGCCAACATTTAGTGGTTGTGTGGTCTGGATTGTTTCGACTTTTGGAGAGACATTAGGTCGGTTTGCGGGCATGGTCACGGGACAGTTCTTACCCGTTTGCACTTGTGTGGGCAATTTGGTGCGACATGAATGATGTCATTTTTGGGGGGCATACTTTTGATACTGTAATTAAACACTGCAAGGCGTTATGTACATCCTGGAATATGTAATGTGTTGTAATTTATAGTTAAAGTATGGCTTAAAAAATTATATTTAAAGTAATATATACTATTTTTGGTGGGTCCCAGATTGCGACGCCACCCTTTTCCTAAAAAAATGCATCAACAACAATTGGCTAGCCCACTCCAAGTGGCTATCACATTATTATCGATGTTATGACCTCTTCAAGGTATATTTTTCTATCTGGTTTATGAAATGAGCCTTTGGACAATTTTATTACAGCAAGTGGGTGGTCAAGTTGGAAGCTACATGCTTGCTTCATGGGTCAGATTGAGAGGATGTGGATTACTTTTCTGTTCTCTTCCCCCTTATTAAAAGGGTTTGGATATTGTTGTGATCACGTGGATGAGCAGCTCCAATTTTGACATGTTTTCGGATATTTTAGGTAGGTGGGGATGCTATTAGACCGAAATTGGTAAAATACAGGCTGGATTTTGTTATGACATGCCAATTTGCAACTTCTTTGGTTTCATGTATGCGGTGGAATCACCCAGTTTTGGGGGTACAATCTCACGTATAAGATATCTTATTCAGTTGCACCTATTTGTGGGAAATCAACGGTGGCAGCCCGGGAGGGACATGGGTGGTGGCTTGTTGTGATCATCTTTGCAAATCTTTTAATATATTTAGATGCCTACTAATCTTGGGTGGTCATCATTTGCTTTTAAAACAAATCTGAGAATAGGATCCTTTTATGTGCATGTATATTTGGATGTTCTTGGAAGGTGAATTCTCTTTCGAAGTAGCCCTGTAATGTCTTTTATAGGTACCTCGGTGGTGTGATGGATTTCGCTTACATTTATGTTTAGACAAAGAACCTGGCTTTGAGCTTGGTGCCAGCTGATCTTCAGTTCAATTGTACTTAATGTAATCTGATGAATCAATACTTATTTTTGTTTGTAGTTGGACCCTGAACTTGAATTCGATCGAGAAGTATATCCATTGGGGCTTCTTCCTAGTGCCGGGGTGGTTGTTGGTGTTTCCCAGAGACTGTCCTTCTCCGCATGTACAGAATTTCCTTGCTTCGAACCTTCACCCCAGGCACAAACTATATTACATTGTTTCCTACGCCATCTTCTGCAGGTAAGACAATTATAAAAGAATGCAGAATTCTTTCTTTATATAGTTAATATGTTTGGTTCCCATGCATGCAATATTTATGCTTCATACCTCTAGTATATACTGTGCATTATCACATATTGGTACTTGTTTCTCAGTTTTTTTACTTCCATCCTTCATTCACAGTAACTCTACTACAAGTTGCATGCTGTTTCACATATTCTAATGATTCACTTGGCCTTTCTACCATTTAATTATTTGTTTATGTGGATCATAATTCCAGAATCTACAGAAATGTTAAAAAGAAACTATTGAATATGCAACACTCCGTAGAGGGAACCAAATTCGCTGTAATGATAAGAAGTCCACTTCTAGCATACATGACAAGATCAGTTTATTTCACCTGTAAACGACTTACAGAAAATATTCTAGCATAAGTAATTATGTTTTGTCCTCTAAATGGTGCCATCTTAACCATAAAGGGTGTGTTTCGAAGCCTTGTCTCTTGGGAGGACAAATAATTTTTAGGTGAACATAAAAAGCATGTGCAGACGACCATTAGTTAAGTGAAAGTAGATTGTTTCCTGGTTCTTACACAGGAGGTTTGATTCAAAGGAAGATAAGTGATTAGGCATTGTTTTCTGCAAAAGATGTTAACCATCAAAACTATCGAGAAAATCCAGGAATATTCACCAGTATTGCAATCATGATTTGCCAATAGATAAATATGTCACAAGGATTTACCAAGTATACTGGGTATTAGAGGTCCCTATAATGAATAAATAAAGTCCGATAAGACCAACGCTTGTTGGTTTGCCTAATATAACCGGTAGGGTGCCCCATCTATCACACTGTTGATCACCAACATTAAGCAATCTAGTACGCCTTTCCTTCGTCAGAACACTGCCATGCCTAATGAGCCACAAGACACCTTAATCCTCTGTTGTACTTCGCTTTTCCATATAATGTTGACATCTTAAGAAAAGTCATCATGCAATGCACCCTGATCGGCCACAAAGAAACGGTAGGCCTTTTTCACCGAAATTACCCCCGACCCATATGAAATGATCCCTCCCTTGTGTCATGCCCCCGGCTTCTGTCAATTCTTTTTGCAATGCTAAGAACTCTTCCGGTCTTTGCTCCGAAAACTCAACCAAAAAATTAGGTGTCCAAGCACCATGATTCCACGCATGTTGCTCTTGGACCTCACAATCCTTAAAGATGGGCAGGAGTCTGAGGGAAAGAATCACCAAGAGATCCATTGCCCAAAATATTTTCTAACATATATTAATAAATATTTCCTGATCAATTTTTTAAAACTACAAGTAATATTATCAGTTCAAAATTTTCCTATAAAAGTGTGATTTAGGACCTTTTTACGATGCACCCATATCTCCTTAAATAATTGCATGGTATCCTTGTATAATTGGAGCTTATGTTATTTATTTGTTTAATATTGTCTTGTTGGAGAGCTATATTGCTGCAACTTTAGTAACTGTGAAATACTTTTTATGAATATTTCAAAAGAAGTCTCGTCCTTGAGACTTGAGTTAAAATTACTATGTGTTTTGTATGGATTTCATCTGCCCATAAAAACCTCAAAGGGTTTTGAACCCATAAAAACTTCAAAAAGGAAACTAGACAAAATCTTTCAACATGTATATAATTAATTAGGCTTGTTTTGATGATTACCTGAGAACAACTGCGGGTATTTTGCTCGCATGCCTGCTTCAGTCTCCCATATCGCCTCTTTGATACCATGTCAGTGCCATAACACCTTGACTAAGGGAATCTCCTTGCTGCGAAGCTTGCTTACAACACTGTCAAGTATCTGCACTGACCTCTCCTCATATGTCAAGTCTAACTACATGTCAAAATTCTCGTAGCTGATGACGTGTTGAGGGTCGTGCATGTACTTCCTCAGGTTGGGTATGAGAAGACATCGTGTATGGCTGATAGGTGTGGAGAAAAGACTACTCTGTATGTACGAGCAATAATCTCAAATGGTCCTTCTTATCGTGGCGCTAACTTGCCACAACCACCAAATCTCTGTATTTCCTTCATAGGAGATACTCGTAAAATCACCATATCTCCTACTTGTATTTACATGAATTTCATAAGTATGTGAGATTAAGTTGAATATCCATGAGTCATATTTAAATGGGTTAAGAGAAGATGTTCGGATTACCTGAAACTCCAAGTCTCTTATTCGACGATCTGCATAGCTCTTCTGGCGACTCTGTGTCATTAGAAGCTTCTGCCTCACAAGATCAACAACCCTCGCAGTCTCCTCCAAGAGATCTACGGAGTAAAGAGCATGATTGTCTACTTCACACAAATTGAGAGGTGTAAGGCATCTTCGACCATATAGGGCTTTGAATGGTGCCATGCCGATACTGGAATGATGGTTGTTGTACGTGAATTCTACCTATGGCAGATGGTCCTTCCAGGACCTTTCCACTCTAGGGTGCATGCATGTAGTAAATCCTCAAGTGTCTGAATGGTGCGCTCGCTATGTCCGTCAGTTTACGGATGATATGCATAACTCATCTTCAGATCTATCTGTAGTGCTGACATGAACTTGTGCCAATAGTTAGATGTAAACCTCGGGTCTCCTTCAGACACCATCGCACATGGTATACCATGAGGCATGATAATGTTCTGCACATATAATTTGGCCAATTTATATGGAGTGTAGGTCATGCTCACAAGTATGAAATGGGCTCTTAGTCAACTTGTCAACAACTCAAATATCATCATGGCCATAAGGTGTCATCGACAATCTAGTGATGAAATCCATAGAAATACTCTCCCATTTCCATCCAGGAATGGGGAGAGACTGCAATAACCTTGGTGGTCTCATATGCTCAACCATGACCATCTAGCAGGTCATGCATCTGCTAACATGATGTGCTACGTCGCATTTCATCCTGTCCCACCAGAATTGTTGGCATAAATCATGATACATCTTCATGCTGTCAGAATGAATAGACAATTGTGAACTACAAGAGTATCTCTGCGTAACTGTTCTTTGTTGGGCACAATGACCTGACTAGCTTTCCACAAAATAGACTTTGTCACAACAAAATCATCAAATTCATCCTTGATGTCATGCATGTATCTGTCTTTGATCCAAGGATCTGTCTTCTGTCCTACTATGTGATCCCAAAGATTGCTGAATCGTGGAGGCACGAAAGTAGATATGGATGCACTCTCTTGAGGATGCCAATTAGTCAAAGCTGCGAGCATATCCCACGTATATAACCAGTTTGCTGTACCCTATACATGAGCTCTCCTGCTAAGCGCATCAACCACCACATTTCCCTAATCGAGATGGAAAGAGATCGTGCAGTCATAATCTTTTAGTCGCTTAAGCCACATACATTGTCTCGTATTCAGCTCCATCTGAGCAGAGATGTACTTCATGCTCTTTTATCCGTGAAAATCTCAAAGTTCACCCCTTAAAGATAATAGCGTCACATCTTCAAGGTGAATACAGCTATCGCCAACTCCAGGTCATGGGTGGGGTAATTCCACTCATGCGGGCTCAACTGACGTGATGTGTAAGCAATCACGTGGCCTCGCTGCATAAACACCGCTCCTAAACCTTCTCCTGAGGCATTTGTATAGACTGTATAATCTTGGATGCCTGAAGGTAGTGCAAGAATGGGCGCAGTCATCAATTTTTCCTTTAATGTCATGAAGACCTGCTTGCATGAGTCATCCTAGATAAACGGGTCTCCCTTCTATGTCAACCACATGAAAGGAAGAACAACTCGTGAAAACCCGCTGACAAAGTGTCTGTAATAGCCTGCTAATCCAGGGAAACTCCGAATTTGAGTTATTGCCTTTAGCTGTTCCCAAGACACAACTGCCTCAATCTTCGGAGGACCAACTACGATACTGTTCTAGAAATGACATGCCTAAGAAACGAGACTTTGAATAACTAGAACTCACACTTGCTCAGCTTGGCATACAACTTGTGCTCTCGCAATGTGCCAGGACAATCTTCAGATATTCATGTGGTCCCATTCATTCTGATAATAAATCAACACATAATCAATGAATACCATGACAAATTTATCCAAATATGGACAGAAGATATTGTTCATAATGTCGATGAATGCTGTAGGCGTTGGTGAGCCCAAATAGCATCACCACAAACTCTTAGTGTCCATATAGTCCTGAAAGCTGTCTTCGGAACATCTGACTCTCGAATCCTCAACTGATGGTAGCCTGATCTAGGATCGATCTTTGAAAACACCGAAGATCCCTGTAGCTGATCGAACAAATCATCAATACGCGACAAAGGATAACGGTTCTTCATCGTTCTCTTGTTCAACTACCAATAATCAGTGCATAATCTCATCGATCCATCTTTCTTCTTAACAAAAAGAACTGGAGCACCCCAAGGTGAAGTGCTCAACCTCACAAAACCCAAGTCAAGTAACTCCTGCAACTGCACCTTCAGCTCTCTCAACTCAGCTGATGCTGTGCAATATGGGGCCATCAAGATCGGTTGTGTATCACGTAATATTGTGATCTCGAACTCAATCTCTCTCTCAGGAGGTAACCCTGATAACTCATCCGGAAATACATCTAGGTAGTCTAATATTACTTTGATGTCCTAGGTCATCGGCTCATGATCGGATGACTCTCGAACAAATGCAAAATAGTAATCACATCCCTGATCAACAAGTCTCTCGGATCTCAGCACTGAGTTGTACTCCATTTTAGAGTAATGTAATGTGCCCTCAAAAGTGAACTCATACAAGTCTGAAATCCTGAAGACAACTTTCTTCCTAAAGTAGTCAACAAGAGCATAGTGGGCTGAAAAACAATGCATGCCTAAAATCAAATCAAACTCATCAAGCTGTAATAGTATATAGTTTGCGATCACCTCATGACCGCCAATCGAAACTAGTAAGTCTCTGACTATCAGTGAAATGACAAACAACTGGCCACCTGACCCATGGAGTGGTAAGGAAGATATAAGGCCTCTACACTCTATCCAATAAAGCTAGTAATCTCGAAGCAATATAGGAATGCGTCGCTCCAGAATTAAACAAAACATGGAAAGGTCGGCTCAGGATTGAGACCATACCTTTCACGATAGTAGCTGCTGAGCGTGCCTTCTCCTCGGTCACTGCATGTAACTGTCCCTGTCTAGCTAGTGCAATACTTGAACCGGCCACACTCTGTGTCTGTCTCGGTGGCCTCCTGAAGTTGGAGTTCCTGCCACAGAAACTCCCAGTACGCTGTGCTTGCGACTGTGATTGCGGTCGAGACTCACCAGAAGCATGTGGGCTCTGAGGTCGGTAATGTCCTCATTAGTTGCACAAGAAACATCGACCTAACTGGGTAGGCGTAGTAATCGTGTCAGTGCTCCGAGTCAGTCCTGCTGGGGGTCTGTCCACTTTCTGCGACCCAGATGGTCGAGCTGAACTGGTGCAACGTCCGGCAAGTGCTCCTCCTAAAGTAGTCGCTGGAGATGAGCGAGCATCGCCTGAAAATGCCGAACCTAAAGGAGAAACCGCTTGGATGTCCTCAGCTGCTGAAACTATCGTCGAATCAGTCCAAATGATCGCTGTGACGTAGGTACCGCTTTAGACGTACTCCCTAAGTGTCTCTCTCTGATGTCCTCAAACTTATCCGCTGCATCAGTAGCCTCAGAGATGGAAGTGATACATAGTCTGGCCAGCTTTTCCTGTACCTCTTCCAAGATCCCTTTGATGAACTTCTCTAGATTCTCATTTGGAAAATAAACAACTGGTGGTTATCGCGACAGCTCGGTGTAGTGAACAAAATGCTCTGTAACAGTCATCCGTCCCTGTCTGAGCTCTACAAATAATCAATGCTGGGACTTCTTCTACTTCACAAAAAAGAAGTGGGATCTGAATCTCGTCTCGAAATCATCTCATGTGGGCTCACTTTCCAACTCAAAAACTTTCGCCTCCCACCATCTCTCGGTGAATGCTGTCAGTGAATACTCCATGAAAGATAACCATGAGTCTCGTGGTGCGTGAATCATCTGATGTACCTTCATTAACCTCTTCAGCCCCTGCTCGGCCTCATCTGATGTCCCGGTGCCCTCGAATATGAGTACATTGGCTCGCTGATAGGAAGTGAGAACCGATTGATGCTTGTGAATGGTGGAGTGCTCGTGCGTGTCTTCATATGTAAAGAGTATAGGGTCATGCTCTTTGCCATAATCTCCATTCTTAGCTCCGTGTATTGGTATCTCCTCATTTGGATCATCGAACTGAGGCTACTGAATCTTTACAGACCGTGGCTGATCCTGTCGTATTCCATCTTGAGATGGATGATAAGTGAAATCAAACAACTCCTCGAATTTCATCTCTATGTCAGTCTGTCTGTCCGCAATCTCTGTCTGCTGAGCCAATATCTGGTCCTACTGACCTCGCTTGACAATCTACTGCTGCTGGAGGTCGGTGATAGTGGTCAGTATACGCTCTTTGCGATCAACCATCTCCCGGTTGGCTCTAGACACCATGGTTCTGCACAAGAACCAATATTATTAGTCAAATAAATTGATGTTCACAAATAACATCAATTGTGCTTTTCTTTTCTTGGGACACTATATGAAAATTAATTGTAATTGGTGAAATATATGTTTATTGTATTTGAATGTCATATTTCCCTCTCAGACTCGCAACAAGTCGGAGGTCTGTCGCTATCCGAGAATTTAATGCGATTGGAATCTTATATTGCGGATGTGTATAGCGAGGTACCATGGCTTTGATACCAAACTATGGAGCCCTTACCCACGGATCCAGATTACCCATTTACATAATACTCGCCATATTATGTCTCACTACCAATTGCATTAGGTTACTGAAATTTAGGGAAAATTTTTCGCGTTTCGAAATATCATTCACAATTAATGTAAACAACCATAGAAACAACAACAATCGTCACCAATTCACATTTCATTAGTTTCCATATACATATTACATGTAACAAAAAAGAAATTACATTGTATACATGCATCCCAAAAATGTAACAAAAGAAAAAGGAAAAATAGTACATTATCTTGAACAAAAGCTAAGCATGTATACCGTAAACAGAAATTGTGGAACTTAACGCCCATCTGTCAGTCTACTGCGATGCAGCCACTTTTTCTGCCATACATGCAAGGAACAAAAGAATGTCAACAATTATTGAATACAATCCAACATTTTAAAAATATAACAGGTAATTTAGTGTTTTCAAAAGAAAACAACTAGATAAGTATTCAAATTTAACAAGGTACTTGCATAAAAGTGGGTTTTCAAGTGGTTATGTATGTAAATCCTCTGATTACCCGTAACTTTTCATATACAACATTTTCATATATTAATTAATGATTCTTTTCATATATTAGTTAATAAACCATATGCTAGTTATTTTCTTTTTATCACTTATAGATCAGGTTGATGGATCTTGGTATTGAGGATGATGAGTTTCTGATATGATATTTATTTCTGTCTAATTTCTCAAGCCTAGCGGATAGCCTGTGTTCGTGGTCTGAGTGTGACCTCACACCATGACTCTAAAGCGTGAAAAATACCTTGGGGTTGGGGTGCCTCCGTAGGCATGCATTGGAGTATAATGCATCCTAACTAAGTTCCCAACATGTCCATTAGCCTCTCATGATATTTGCAGTAGTAGTTCTAGGATTTGATTAATTATTGAAGATTAATGGTTGACGATGGTTAATGATTTCTGTATCAAGCTCATTTGTAACTAAACACATCTGCAACCAACTCAACTGTAACCAAACTCTCAACTGTAACTCATCGCCAAGACCTATCGACGGAACAATAATAAACAATCAAGTGGTGAGGAAGCCTCCAAAGAGACTCTTCCGTCTCGCCTTCTAAGTGGAAGTGCGGTCCAGTAGAGGGCCATGCCTACTCCAAAACTACGCCTATGAGAGGGGTGCGAGAGACTCTCCGGAAAGTCACTCCAAAAATCGACCCGACCAATACGTGCAAATGAGCTCGTAAAGAAAAGCAAAATCGAGGGTCCTCCAGCCTAGGCATTCTAAGAACATAGGGTCACCGGAACTGGTAAAAAATCAGGATCCCAACGAAGTGTAAAAATACTGCGAGCTCGCAAAAAATCGTAAAAAGGACAGGGGATCCTAGACCCGTGCACTAGGCGGCCGCTGCCCTAACTGAGCTTCTATCCTCCGCACAGTTGAGGGTCACCGCACCCTGACACAGTCAGGTGTAAGAGTCACCGTGATCGTCACTCTAAATTATAAGTCATCACCGATTCACCATAAACCACATAGGTTCATTGATTATATATTCATACTTCCATATCTTACATGACTGGCTTTACAAATCTGATTGATCGGTCCACATCATCAATTGTGATAAGTGATATTCATATCGTAGGTTATATTAACGATCATTGATGAGGATTTTTAGTATTGTAGACTACTTAGAATTTCATTCAAATTTTCATCTTTTTATTGCTTAGAAAATGTTATTTATTGGGTATTCTCTAATTTGATAATAAATTATTTTGATTAGGTACTTTCAAATATTCCATGGAAACTTGAAGTTGCTAATCTGAAAAATAACCTGATAACATAATATATCTCAATCATGCAGCAATTTGAAAAGCTATTTAAAGTGTATATCTCCCCTACTCACTCCTAAATACCAGTACCCAGATTTTAACAGCAGATTTTTTCATTAATACAATTAGCTTGTTTGATTAAGTAGAAGAAAGTGTTATATTTAGTTGAGATACATCGATTTCAGCACAGTCCCATGACCTTCTATGCAGAACTTTTTCAAATTAGAATCATATAAATTATTAATGAAAACCATGTAATTTCAGGGAAGCAACAAACCTCTCAGAACCCGAAGAATAATGTTCTTGATTATATTACCTAATGTGGAACTGTTTGATCCTTCTTAATGAGAATAAACCAAATGACGTTTGTGGAAATTGCTATATGACCTATTAGTAAATGTTACCTTGTTGGGTTATCAAAGGAAGAGTGATGAAGAATCTCTACTAACGTGTACTTGAATCAGGAAGGGGGAAACAGAAACAATAATCATAATTAAGAAGAAGAAAGTCTCAAATGTAGTTGAGATGTGAAGATTTTACTGCTAACCTGTGACCTCCTGAAACTTCGGAGGACAAGACTTGAGATTATTCAAATTACTGGATTGAAATAACTTTTTTATGTGCAATTTGCCAGAGAAAATAACAGTACAAGATCAGTATCCAAGTTAAACATAAGTTAAACATACAGTTCATGGTAAATTAGAATCTTAGCACAGACTTTGCACAAATCTTTGTAAAAAGATAAAAGAGAACTAAATTGAAGAGATGGTCTCTAGAGAATAAAAAGAGCATCAAGAGGGGATCAAAAATATTTAGAACTACATGCATGGCAGCAAAAGGGGGCTTGATTGTACCTTTTTGGATTTGCTCCAAACTTGGAGAAGAACATGCATGGAGTAGATCCTTGGAGATTTGGGAATTGGGGCAGCAGCATGCAGCAGGGAATCCAGCAGATACAATTTGAAGAAGCAGATCGCTGCTCTTGCTGCAACACTACAACAGGTAGGTGGAGGGGAGCAGCTGCTCTAGAACTGCAGGGAGCAACAGTTCAGCATCTGCTGCAGATTTGCAGAAAAAGGAGAGGGTTGAGGAGTCCTTCGGTGGAAATTTTGGAGAGAAAAAGGGAGAATATTAGGGAGAAAAGAAGGGGGCTCTTGGCTTTATATATGGAAGAGAAGGGAAGTTAAAGTTGACATGTGGGAGAAATTGGGCTGCCAATAGGAAGGAGAAGAGGGCTGTACGTGGGGGCTGCTGTGATTTTTTTTATTTTTTTATTTTTCAAAATCTCCCTTTTATCTAGAATCTCAAAGTCATCCGTACTTGCACCTTGAATCTCCGATTCCGATGAATAATAGCTCGTTTTGACCATCTCTGAACGAACGATCAATATGATTATTATATTCATATACTTTGGATCGAGTATGATTTCTCAAAATTCTTGAGATACGGTGTTGGTTTGTGACTAAAATTTGTGATTTTAAATTATGAAATGACATCTGATGGACGAACTGTCGATTCGTTGATCTTATTTCGTTGAGACCAATTTTCTGATGGTTTCAATTTGTTTTGGAATAAATCGTATCTTTATATGCGTATAAGATTATATATGTTAAAATGATCTATATATTTAGCATAATTTAAATAAAAATACAAAATTGGATTATATCTGATCAGTTGTCCCACTGCCGATTAATACATAGTAACTTGATTGACATAATATCGATTAGTGCCTTTTGCAACCTTGTTTTTGTTAGCTCTTAATTGACATTAGAATCACTCTTTCAAATCCCACCAAATCCTTTCCACCTTCTGTACTTTTCCATTTAAGAGAATCTTCATGGAGATATATTCATCACAACCTATCCTCTTCCAGAAGTGCTACTTCTCTCCTCTCTAAGTGCATCATGCATCACCTGATCAACTACTCCTCGTCTGATTGATCGAAGCCTGATCGATCAAACTTGTTCTGTTGATCGAGAAGGGCCACTCCTCATCTGTGAGATTATGGTCCCAAAGAGGATCGAGAAAGGCCACTCCTCATCTGGACCCCAACTTGCGTCAACCTAAGATGGCCTCCGTACCGTTTCTCATCTCTCTCTATTTTTCTCTATCGACTTGCCGACCTATCATTTGGAACATCTTTTGGGACCACTTTTTTTGCCTATGGTGATATTTCTATTCAGTACCCGATCCACAGCTTTTTCGATCCCTCTTTGTATTTAGGTTCTGGGAGTTCATTTGTTGACTCCATCTGACCTGAGTCTGTCGTGGAATTTTACGCGAACATGACCGGCATCAGTACTCCTAATGTTATCATCCTCAGACTACTGTTCATTCACATACAGTCATGGTGGATAATTCGATGATTAGTTAGATCGGTGGTTGTCCCAATTCGGGACCAACCGCTGGTGACCTTCTAATCTAGGTTGATTGTGACAAGCATCATGATACTCTTCTCTCGCTGCGGGGGAGGATCTTGCTGCCAATCGACTTCTCATTGCTCCCTATTTTAAACCACTACATCATTTTTTTTTCGACCGTGTTTTCTCCTAGAATTTAAGGAATAAGACAACCAACATCTCGTATGTCACTACACACATGCTCATCCCGATATACACTTTATGAATGGTCACTCCTTCAAACTGTGCCATTATCTCTTGTTGATTCTCGTGACAATCCCAATGCACTACCTATCTCTTGGGATACTCGTCCTTTATATCCTAAACTACTTCTCTATGCCCATTCAGTGGATCCTTATTGCATTACTAGGTTCAACATTTTGGGCTTGAAACGATGCGATTCAGCAAGGATTTAGATGACAACCCGCCTCCTCCTCCGCCATCCCAATCGAGTCCCTTCCTACCCACTCCTACCCTTCACTTCTCTTCTCATGTCCTTCCTCTACTCGTCCCACTCCATCTTATTACGATAAGATGTGGGCCTATCAGGACTACCATTTATTCTCGGGCATGACTTCTCGCAATAGGACATGATTGACACCTTCTCTCTACAATTCTAGAAGACGTAGGAGAAAAGTAATTTGATAATGAGTCGCAACATCTATGTGGCTAATTGGGGAAATGACTACTACTATTTTGCTAACTCCTATCATGAGCTTCTCTATAAAATATTTTCTGATGTTGAGAAGTTTTTTTGGGAGAATGATGTTGAAAAGTTGACTCTAGTTGTCTCCTCCTTGATCAGGACTTGCACTAGGTTGACTCCCCACCATCCTCCTCCTACTGAAGCGCCTCCTCCTCGTCACCTTCTTCCTTCAACAACTCCCTCTTCCTCCCTGAGAAAGGCTTGTGATGCCTCCAGCTGCAACATAATAAGTAGGAGAAGAAGATGACGACAAGTCCTTTAAGTCTGGCTCTCCCGAGTACATTACACCTCTGAGACACGATATATCATTGAGCAAGGGAACAAGCGCTCTCGTCTGGCACGATGTGGCACGTGTGACATCGATTGGTATCCAGACCTTTAGCTTTTCTTTAGCTAGTTTGTTTATCTTTCCGGTTGTTTTTTATTTGTTCTCTTTTCTTTTGTATGGATACTCTAATTTGTGCTTACAAACAGTTTTATATTAAGTTCCATCTTCTATTAATGAATTGCATCTTTGTTTTTTTCCTTTTGTGTATTTCCTTGTTATTAATTCCAAAAATGGGAGAAAAGAAAAAGATAAGTAAATCTTATTGACCGAAGTTTAAGGGGAGAAATTAAATAAGAATTACAATAAGACAAGCTTTTGATTGCTTGTTTAAGTCAAAGTTTTATCTCTAAAATTGACTTTAGCTTTAAGTTCTTTAAGGTTCAAACTTTGATAATCTTTTTAGTGTTATGCTATCATTAAAAGGGGGAGATTGTTAGTTCTTTGTTTCGTACCCGCTGCTTTATTTGGGTTAAATATGACATGTTATCACTACCCGCTCGTTTGTTTGTTTAATTGTTTTACAGGAATGCATGTTAATCATGCGACACAGACTAAAGCTATTCAAGAACTTGTGCTCAGAAGTCCTTTCTCTCTTGTTGTATCAAAGTTGAAATATTGCATGTAAATCTTGTTGTATTCTTTGTACTTTAACTTCAAATGCCAACCTAAGATTTTTCCATATCAAGAACTGCTCCAAGAGCATGTTGGATCGACCAACCCTTGCAGCCTAATCGATTAACTTGTTGTCCCAACATTAATCAACCACTTGACATTCTATAATCAATCGACTTTTGAATCCTAAGCTCTCAATGGCTAAATCAATAGGTAATTCTGATCGATCAGCTAGAGCTACCTGATCGATCAACTTGACTTGACCGATGAACTGAACTAGACCGGTCGATCAACCGAACCACATCTTTTTGATTTTATTCCAAATTTGTTTCCAATGGCTCAATTCTCTTGGACCCTTATACGAGGGACTCCATACCCAATGTTGGAAGACATATCGACGCTTATATGATCTTTACATCAAAGAAAGATATTCTAAGAGCTTATTCTTGCTCTCTTTAGTTCTTCAAGTTCTTCGATATTTTGTGAGGAAAGTACTTGATGAATATGTGATTCATCACTCTAAAAGATGAAAATAGAGCTATGTTCCTAGGTAATTTGCTTCATTTCTCCATCTATTATGCATTTCAATCATTCATACACTTAGAAATAATTTTTGCATTTTTACATGCATAATTGCATAAATAAGAAGCCCAAAAACCTTGTAAATCATCAGTTGTATAATATCATATTTTCTCCCATTTTATGTATTTTTCACTAACTCAGAATAAAATAAAATCAACTCTATAGTGTACATATTACTAACATTAATAAAAGAAAAATATCAAAGAATACTAACTTGTAATTTGCCCAATAAAACCCAAACCTAGTTTGAGACAATAAGCCGTAAAACGTGAATATCTATCTCATATTGTGTCCTATGGACCCTGCTCACTTTTGAATTAATGTACGCTCAATTACCTACAAATCAAGACCAAATTCAAAAGAATCAGAGTTCATATGTGAAACGTGGATTTTGGGCCCTCCTTGTATATTGTACATGTTGACCTATTTTGACCTTTTATTATATATACAAAAATAATCCTTTTTGATTTATTTGTATTTATTTTCTTTGATTTATGTTTTAATAAAACATACAAAAATTCAAATAAAAATTGAAGCAAAAATCAAAGAAAATAAATCATCCTGAGTATATATAGTATGTGCGTATGCCCCCTTTATTTTATTAATGTATTTTTTGTAATTACTAAAAATAAAAAAATAGATTAAGTTGTAAATATTTATTTTATATTTTATTTGATTTTATTTTGATTTTTACCTTATTACAAAATGACAAAAAAATTTGCAAAATAAAAAAGCTCGGTATTTTATATCTATAGAGTACCACAAAAAACTACATTTTTTATAGATGATTTATTTTGGTTTTGGGTCCTTCACAAAAATTGTAGATCTCGTCGAGACGAGTAGCTTTCATGTTGATTACGTTTTGATTTGACTTCGTTTGTTATTTCTTTTTTATTTTTCTTAGGATTTAATTTTTGAATTTTCTGGGAACGATACGTGGCAGGTCTTGGAGCCACCACATGTCACCCCTATTTTTTCTTTTAATTTTAATTAATTCATGAGTTAATTGATCAATCAATTAACTAATTATTATTTTATATTATTTTTATTTATTATTTTAATTATTGTTATTTTATTTATTTATTATTATTAATAATTTTAATTTATTTTTAATTTAATTCAACTTTTATTTTTTTAGTATTTCCCCCCC
Source organism: Ottelia alismoides (assembly GCA_037367405.1). Taxonomy (NCBI): domain Eukaryota; kingdom Viridiplantae; phylum Streptophyta; class Magnoliopsida; order Alismatales; family Hydrocharitaceae; genus Ottelia; species Ottelia alismoides. Next base: position 207,214 of record JAZKJV010010975.1, on the reverse strand, counting down.
TCGTGGCCTCCTCCCCCACGTGTCGCATGACACCCCTCTTTCTCCCTCTTTTTGCTGCCCTCTTCTTGCGGCGTACGCTGGCGTTTCCCGCCTCGTACGACGGTGCACCCAACCCAGCGACCCCGCTTACTTTGCCTTCCTCTCTCCCCCGATTCCCACTCCTCCGTACCTTGACTTGCAACTGCCACTTGCGTCGGTCCTGCAACTGCTCCCCCTTCTCCCGCGTCCTTCACCACCACGTCCGACCTATCTCCGCGTCTTCCGTCGTTTGCAACCAACCAGAAAACCACGAGAATCACCACCCTCGCACCCCATCCTCTGACAGGAAGAGAGACCCATCAGCTTGCTAGCATCGCCGGTGACATCGACGAGGTTGGTTGAGGGCGACGACGGTGAATCTCCCTTCCACGACGAGAAACGAATGGGCGACCCCCTTTGTTGCTGCATCTTTACCGTACAACCAAGCTCGGTTCCTCCGTTGCAACCTTGAGCAATAACACAGAGCCCTTCATTGAGTTCTTCCCCAGGCGTCCTTCCATCTTCCAGTACTCCTCTACTTTCCCCAAATCCTCAACCATCTCTGGTTCTGTTCGAAATCACCAAACCCAAGAACGACTGATCTATACTCGTCTACCATCACCTCTCAGGCCTCTTCACGTTCTGTTCTCCCTCGGATCCTTCCATCACCTAACTCCTTCCTCCACCAACTTTTAGGAGCTCCGACCTATATCCGGTGCATGTCTCCACCACCATTAAACCATTGGTCAAGACCACCTGTCTCGAGCCTTTCCTTTTGTTATCTTGTAGATCAATCTTCCAATATCGGCTCCTTGTAGCATACTAACGGAGCGGAAGGCCCTACTGGTGGTTGAACTCCACACTTTACCACCTGTGTGTTTCGGCCACCAGATCATAACCTCAACCTCAACCAAGCATAGATGTTATGAAGGATATCGGATGTGTTCTTAGATACTTCTAAGAATTCCATCTTCAAAGGAGACCTATATGAGTAGTACGGTGGCTCGTTACGAAGATGCAAGGCCTGTTGTGACTACGAAGGAGTTCTGCTGCTCGCATCCTTATCAGGGTCGCATGTCGACCGAGGGCTTTGAATCACAGGAGAAAAGTGCATCAGAATTGGGGCTTATCAACAACCTGAGCACCATCGCCTCACCGTCCCGCCTTCGACCTCAGCCACACCATCGATGACTGCCCCTCTGTCAGCACAACCGGCCTGCTCCGTTTCGCCGCCGAGCACCTCCACCTTCGCCTCAACCAGATCGCATCACCTGCTTCTTGGACCGTGAGCCGCCGCACCGCGATAGCCATCGTTGATCGCCCGCCACCCAAGGTTCTCCCCTCACGTACTTGACACATGAGCATGGGTGAGAATTGCGCCAAGGCCCCCCACAATTCCAGAAGAATTGCAAAAGCGCTCTGCTCCCGGTGACGTCAGCAGTACGTGCCTAGCACGAGCACCCATGGGCAATCGACACGAAGCCCCCTACGAGTCATAATAAATTCGTTTTGCATAAGAAAAATAAAAAAATTACAGTGCATTAATTTTAATCTTCACATTATGGCCAAATTTTAGGATTTTTGGACTTCGTTTGATTGAAAATACGTTGTAGTCCCTAAACTTTCACGAAATTACGTGCCATTATTAATTACATAAAAATTACAAAAATGCCTCTATGAAAACCTAGTTCCTAGATCATCTATTGATCGACCTAAGGAGACAATGGCCTCCCTGAGTTCATGGAAGGCCGTATCGATATCGATATCGTTTCGATATCGTATCGATATGATATTTCGACGATATATCAACGATATATCGCCGAAATATCGCCCATATCGACGAGCCTTTGTGAAGAAAATGCCTGGAAGCCCATATTGGTCACATGTCGATATCTTTTAAACTGGACATGCATCATTAATTTTATCGTTTGCATCAGTTGTTCTCGACTCCTTTCCCCTTGATTTTACAACTTAGGATACAAGAAAATCGAGATTGATTATTAGGTTTGTTGTGCTTGGTGAATTTAATTCACTAAGAATATAACTTAAAATCGGGGCTGCTAATACAATTTTAACCAAAAAAATTGTCTAAAATTAATCTTTGTTTTCGAGAGCGTCCCCGTCATTGTACGTAGGTACCTACCTCCAAACAGAGTGGGTGAGGATATACATACTAAGGTTAGAGCCAAAATCCTTAGACTTGTCCCCTAAGTCTCCATTTCTGACTCTTGCGGATTTGGGAGCTGTAAGTGCTTGCCTTCGACTTTAGTATACGTTTGGTTGTGTAAGCCTGTGCGTCTCCTTTGGAGTGACATTGAGCCTAACAACTCGAGCTGATCACCTCATTGATTGGGAGTATACAGAAGCAGCGCTGGACGTAAGGCGACTCATCTTGTGTGCTTGTGTAACAAAGATTGTTTTATCACTTAACTAAAATTGAAAAGGTAACGGTTGGACCTTTGCGACCATCACAATGTTAAGTTAGTGAAAGTAGGGTTTGCTCTTGCATTTGCTTTTGTGTCTGTCTGTGTGTGTTTTACTTCTGTGTAATTGCACGTTTTCACCTCAATATGCTTTCCTTCTCGAAGATGTTCGCTTTTCGATTTCCGCACGACCATCTTCACCACCTCTCTCCTCCATGAACCCTTTCTTCGAGACGGTTCCTCCTGTGCCACCTTTCTTTTGCCCACCCCATTCCAACTACGAAGTCGGACCTCCGACCGACTTCCTAGCCTGTTCTTATTCCTTCCAACGAAGTCCTATATTTGAGATGGTTTCTCAGCAACCACCCTTCTTCTCTCCATCCTACCCCAATTATGAATTCAGAACTTTGATTGAATTCCCCACTTCTCCGCACTTCCCATCTACCCCACATTTTCACACCTCAGATCCACCTCCATCTTAGGATGACTAACCATATCACGAGCGCTTGCTGGAATCAAAGAACCATTCGATTTGCAAGCCACTACTGAGACAAATGATTGGCAGAGCTATTTTCCCCAACAAATCTCATTCACTCATATAAATGTTGGGATAGGTCCAACGATTCACACACTCACACTCTGACTTGACCTCAGGATATTACATGGTCGAACAAACACACCGAATGGGTATGACTGCACCTTATAATTTCCTGACTTGATTGACCTTAGTGATCAAGCTCATCTTGACCAACCATTCAGAGAGCCTATACATATAGATTGGACTCTTACGCTCGATCTACAAACCTTATGTATATCGAATCCATTATATGAGGTTCCGGCCAATATCTGCGACGCAAATGGTCTCTCTCTATTAGCCCAACACTACATGGTAGAATCAAGGTATGTTGAGTATGAGACTTTGAATTCTCAACAATATCCTCCAATTGAGCATAATTTGCCCATGGTTTGTCATGAGGACTTGTTGGAAGATGACATTTGTAGACTTGTCAAGAGACATAAATTAATTGAGGTCAGATTAAAAAATATCACCGACCTATTAATTGCATTTGTTGCCAGCTCAAGAATGGAAGTGGAGAATGAAATGATTAGATTTGATGCTGAAGATCAAGAGAACATTATGAGACCCACACAATCTGTACAACTGGAGTCCATTCTACATGCCTCTTCTAGTAACCATCTGCCCACCAATCTCGAGTCTGCATATTCTCCCACTGCTTCACATATCGAAAACACCAAAAAAAATTGAAATTTCAAAAAGACTAAAAAATCAAAAAATAAAAAATCTCATAAAAATGGAAAATGAAAATTACTTAGAAAATAGATCCTGCTCTGAGGGAAGCACTCGCGGAGGAATTGATTCTTAAACTTCCCTTGATAAATGTCATAGATCACTTCCTGATCTCAAAAGATTTGTGAAGAGTAAATTGAAGCTCAAGAGGTCGGGCAATAAGAGAATAAGGACAGAAAGACACCTAGTGTCTATGGTCACCTCTTTGGTGATGGGAAGAAAGACCAAGAGTTGTAGAGTGAAGCGGTTACTCCGAGTTGAATGTGTAATCAAAGACACTACCTTCACCCTTGCTAGAATCAGTGATGACTCATCCATAAATATCGTCCCGACTTCTGTATTTGACAAGTTCAAACTCAGACCACTTAGGAAATCGAGAGAGATCGTGCAACTGGCTGACCGATACATCAAACGATCGAGAGGAACCATTTCACTCATCATTGCTTTCCGAGGTGCTCCACTCAGAGTGGACTTTACTGTCATTGATATTGAGCACGTATGAGAGTTCATCCAGTCTCCTATTATTTTTAGGAAGCCGTTCTTAGCTTTGGCTAAGACGACTATTGATTGAGACTAGGGAAATTTATTTTCCAGCATTAGGTATGCACCGCCTGCATATGACCTTTAAGGACATACCCCAACCCAAGGCCTCCAAAATAACCGATGACAATCGTGACCATCAAGAGACATATGAGTCTAATATCTCCACTACACTTGAGATACCGACTGTCGAGCCGACCATTGGACGAGACACTCCCCACACATCCACGACTCTCGCTGCTTGCATCACCACCACTGCCACAACTTCGATAAAGGACTCATAACCCAAAGCTATCCTTGAGTCGGACAAAACTTTTGTGATTGTGTTGATCATTTCGATGATCTGACACTTGAAACCACCAATACCAAGCCAACTGAGAGAACTAGCACATACCCGAGACGTGTACTTACCTTACAGGAGTTGTACAATATATATGGAGACTCATCCGACGAGGAACCTATGGTCAGCACCTCATACACACTTCCTCTCGGAACTTCAACAAAGGAGACATCCGGAACCAAATTGACCCTTCTCAAAAACACGATTGCTCCATCCTCTAGTCGGTTATCCAGCGAGAGGAAGTCGAGTGTTGATTTCTCGAGGTGTTCCATCAAACCCCTCAAGGCGCGTCACTCTCCTCTCCCTCTCAGTGCTTTAGGTTATAGAAAATCGATTATGAAAGTTTCCTTCTATATACCAGAGAAGGAATTTTCTGAGGATTCCTCGTCGGGTCCAGATGAGGTGATTTATATGAGTTAGCTCAGTTCGACTGTCCTTTAGCCATTTCTGAGCAAGAAGCTGTGTGTCGACCCTCGTTGGACGATCCCTTCTTCTCATTATTATTCATTTGAGGACGATTCCGACAGCAACATATCTGTATATTTCGTACCTCCTCGTTCACGCAAGAAGGCTCTTTATAAACCTTCTTGATCCTTGTATATTTTTCCTCCATCTTGTATAGTTTCTTCTTTTTTTTCCATTCCTCCCCAATGATCCATCACTCGGCCCGTCTCCATATCGTTGTCATTTTGTGGTTGTACTTAGGATGACCAGATCCTAAGTATAGGGGGTGGGGGTTGACTGAATCACTCCGTCTTTTCTTTTTCTTTTTTCTTTGTATATCCCCCTACCCCGTCGGTTCTCATACTTACTCCTTTTCTATGCTGTAGGTTGACTAGAGGTTAGAGCTTAAGTATCGGGGGGATTGATGCCCACCCTGTCTATATATTTATCCATTTCTTCCATTGACCTCGACCTCCCCATTTTTGCTCTTTTTCTACACTTAGGCTAACCAGAGCTTAAGTATAGGGGGGCGGGTCGACTTCTATACTTTCGGTCTTTTTCACTCTCCTACGCTTAGCCCGAGCTATGTCTTCTTCTCGCTTGTTGTACTCTGAGGACATAACACATACTAAGTATAGGGAGTGTATATATATATATTACATATATACTTTACACATAGCTCGCACTTTCACATATTTTTTATATATTATTCAATAAACACGGGATGAGTAAAATTGGTAAAAAAATCTTTGTAAAATACTTGTATAAAATGTATATTGTATAGAAGCTGTAAAATTTGTATAATATGTAAAATCGTACATAAGATTTAAAAAAACTGCTGTAAAATAATACTCTTTGGTAAAATAATACTTATATAATCTTGTAAAAGTTTTGTAAATAATACCTTGGTAAAATTGTTGTAAAATAGGAGGTATAATAAAAAAAGAAAAACATAAAAACCTTTATCTATTAAAAAGTGCTTCTTATTCACTCTTGCATATCATACTTGGATTTATACAAAAAAGAAAAAAGGAAAATCATTTTGCACTTCAATTTACATGCATTTCATATCATCTCCATTTCATTTGCATACCATGCATATGCAAGGTGAAAGTCAATGAGTTCTTAACCAAGTTATGAATAGAAACTGAGGATGGATTTGACCTGACCTTAATCTACTTAAATTTCAGAGGAGCTTCATTTGAGAAGTATGATTTTAGAAACTTTAGGTCATGGACTTAATTCTTCAAGTTCACAAGACAATGTCTAGATTTGGCTCGTAGTGACCGGGTCGCCTCATTCTGAGTAGACTCTTGGATAAAGAATTATTTCGTACTCTACACCACGTACTTAGCTCAGACGAGGTGTTTAAAAGACCGTATGTTTCTTTCTCTGGTAACTTAGACATCTAAAGACCGGAGTATCGGGTTGAAATAAAGCTTCGGATGAGGGATGGACTGCTAGATCAATTCTTTCTTAGACCCCAAAACGTAAAAGAATCAGAGTTCATATGTGAAACTTGGGTTTTGCCCTCCTTGTATATTGCACATATTGACCTATTTTGACATTTTAATTTAAGTACAAAATAATTATTTTTGATTTATTTCTTTTGTATTTATTTCTTTGATTTATGTTTTAATAAAATATGCAGAAATCCAATTAAAAATTGAAGCAAAATCAAATAAAATAAATTAACATGAGTCTATATATATATCGTCTGTGCATATGTCCCCTCTATTTTATTCCTGTAATTATTAAAAATTCAAAAAAACTAGTCTAAGTTGTAAATAATTATTTTATATTTTATTTAGTTTTATTTTGATTTTTTTACCTTATTCACAAAATGACAAAAAATTTGCAAAATACAAAAACTTGGCATTTTATGTCTATAGAGTACCATCAAAAAGACGTTTTGTACAGATGGATTATTTTGAATTTGGGCCGTTCATGAAAGTTGTAGAACTCGTCGAGACGAGCAACTTTCGTGTTGACCACTTCGTGATTTGACTTCGTTTGTTATTTCTTTTTTATTATTCTTGGGATTTAATTTTTGAATTGTCTGGGAGCGATGCGAGGTTGCTCCTGGAGCTGCTACCTGTCACCACCATTTTTATTTTATTTTATAAATAAATAAATAAATTAATTAACTAATTATTATTTATTTCTCTTCTCTTCTTTTTATTTATTTTTTAATGCTAAGTTGGATGTGTGGACACACACACACACGTAAAGATCGGATTCAGAATGATTCAAGTAAAAAGAACGTTGGTGTAACTCCGATCAAGGATAAGATGTGAGAAAACCGCTTGAGATGGTTTGGTTATTTGCAAAGAAGATCAGCGGATGCACCAGTTAGGAGATGCGAGTGTTGGGATGTTGAGCCTGCTAAAAGAGGACGAGGATGGCCCAAGAAGTGTTGGAAAGATACTATACGAAGGGATCTTAGTTTTTTGGATATAGGCCCGAGATTGATCCAAGATATCTCTGAATGGAGGCGAAGAATCCATGTAGCCGACCCTACTTAATTGTGGGAAAAGTCTTTGCTGTTGTTGTCTTCTTTTTATTTATTTTATTTATTTATATTAGAAAATAGGAATGCGGAAGTGTATCATAATAAAAGATAAAAACAAGAATAACAACGAGATTTAACGTGGAAGCCTACTCCTTAAGGAGCGGGGATGAAACCACGGGAGAACGCCTCAAAGGGTTGATAGTCTATTGCTTTTCTCATTTGTTAGAAAATAAGAATGTAGAAGCATATTAGAGAATAAAATAATAAGAATGTGGAATAACAATGGATTTTACGTGGAACCCTAGTCCCTAAGGAGCGACATGAAACCACGGGAGAACGCCTCGGAGGGCTGATAGTCTATTGCTTTTCTCATCTGGATACAATGGGTATGGGGGTTTATATATAGCCTCCATCGATTCTTCACATCTCCAAACTGGTAGATGCGAGACTGAACTCTGGATGAGGTAAATGGATCCTGGAGAGATCCATTTACCCATCTAAAATATAAAAGGCGCATAACCAAATATCCCAATACTCCCCCTCAAGCTGTAGCGTGTAATGCTTTTCTTGGACACAAAGAAAAAAAAACTCAACTCACGCTACATGGCACTGTTAACGTATACAATAATAGTAGTATCTGTACCTTTCTCTATTTTATTTTTCTTCATAGTATGCTTTGTGTAATTTACCCATAGGCTACTCTCCTATATAAGAGAGCCTAGGGTTCATGGAATAAACAAGTCATTTCATTGTTTCCCAACATGGTATCAGAGCGACGGTCCTAGACCGGAGTTCTCGAAACCCTAACCCTAACCCACCCCACCCGCTGGCCTCTTCTTCTTCTCCCATCTCGATTGGCGCTGCCTCCACGCCGCCGCCGCACGCGCACCTCTTCTTTCGCGTGTGCTGCCCCTGCGCCGTCTCTCTAGCGCCTTTGTGCCTCCACCATCCAGCGCCTGTGCGCCTCTCCAGCGCACATAGCGCACATCATCAGCCAGCGCCTCTTCTGTGCGCCTCTCCTGTACATCATCAGCCAGCGCCAACGCACATAGCGCACAAGCCCGCACCTCCTGTGCGCCTGCAGCGCACATAGCGCACATAGCGCACATAGCTCCTGTGCGCAACCTTGTGCAGATCGCCTCCAGCATAGCATATAGCGCATAGCGCCTGTGCATAGCCCTTTGTGCACCCCCGTGCGCAGCCATGTGCACAACCCTGTGCGCAGCCTCGTGCGCGTGACCATCAAAGCGTGACTCTTGTGCGCGTGAAGACAGTAGCACACATAGCTTCATGGGTTTAGTTGCTTGAGGTCTACACGTGCAACTAAACCCGTCTATGTCAGTGTAGACAAGTCACAGATTGGTTTGTCAGTTGTTCCAGTCTTCAGTATCCAGTATGTCAGAAAGCAAGGCAGATATCCCATCGATTGGCGCATTCCGTGGTCCAGCGCCTATTGTAATGATGGATGGTACTAATTATGAACTGTGGGCAATGCAGTTCATGAGCATGATGAAGTCTACGGGTAAGAAGCACATTCTTACCGAACCAGAGCCTGCTGAGAAGACTGGAACCAATGCCTCTTGGGAGGCTGATGACGCATACGCCAAAGTTTGGCTATCTGGCACGTTGGCAATTGAGATTGCCAATGACATTCTCCATCAACCCACATCGAAGGATATGTGGGACATTCTGGCGGCTACATATTCCCAGGCAAAGAACGAGTATGCAACTCCAGCATGATATCTTCACCATCAAGCAGAATGGTCGCCCCCTACATTCTCTCTATACGTCACTGAGAGGGATGTTCGAGAAGCTATATAGCTTCATGCCCTTGACAGCCACGCCAGAACAACAGAAGACATATAGGAACGCCACTATGGTGGGAATGTTCCTAGCTGCACTTGATCCTGAGTACGAGGCAGCACGATCACAGATTTTGGCCGACTCTACAATTCCTCTAATGGAGGAAGCCTTCCATAGACTGAGTCGGATTACAGTTCTCTCAACTGTTGCAAGTCAGAATTCTTCAGACATGGCATCAACCAGAGGTCGTGGTTCTCATTACCAGGGCCGTGGACGTGGACCCCGTGGGAGGAGTGGCCGCACTAGGCCAACATGCACCTACTGCCACCGAGTTGGACATAATGAAGATACATGCTATTCAAAGCATGGATTTCCTGCATCCGCACGAGCTGCTGAGCAGATAGAGCCCCCATCTGCTGCTACCTTGGATCAACGATTTGATGATCTAGTTGCCCGTCTGAGGGGCATTATCCCACCATCCGGTCCAGCACCGACTACAGAGAGTCATTCTGATGCTGCTGCCTCTGCCTCCACGTCTACCACTGCTTCAGGTAGTATACTTGCACTTCACAGTAGTAGTTCTGATACATTGCCTTGGATTATGGACTCAGGCGCTACACATCACCTATGTGGCGACCAGAGTCTACTTACAGGGTACACCCAGATCCCTCCAGGACGGACAGTAGTCATTGCAAATGGCACACATTCCCCCATCACTGGTCAGGGGGAGATTAGACTGACATCGTCTATGCAGCTCAAGAATGTGCTACATGCACCCGATTTTTCAATGAATCTATTGTCAATTAGTCAGATTACGAAGGATCTCCATTGTCGGGCAATTTTTGATTCATCTTCTTTGATTTTTCAGGACATCCATACGGGCAACGTGATTGGTCGTGGCTATGAGCAAGGAGGCCTCTACCGTCTGAATCAAATCCCATTTGCTGGAACCGCATTCTCTCCTTCTGGCCAAGTATCTCCTTTACTGTGGCATCTGCGTTTTGGTCATTTACCGCTTCAGAAGTTGCGTCGGGTATTGCCTTATAGTCTTCCTCACACATCTGTTCAGTGTGAGGCATGTCAGTTGGGAAAGCATCACAGGTCGTCCTTTCCCAGTCGTCCTGGTCGGAGTAGTACCTCTAAGTTTGAGTTATTTCATGTTGATGTCTGGGGTCCGAGTCGTGTACCTGATCATCAGGGACACAGATTTTATATTGTATTTGTGGATGATTTTTCTAGAGTGTCATGGGTATTTCTGATGAAAAATAAATCTGAAGCCGGAAATATAATTATCCATTTTCTGAATGAAATACAAAATGTTTTTTCTACATCTGTGAAAAATGTGCGAAGTGACAATGCTTTAGAATTGTGCACTAACTTTCTACTCATCAAAAGGAATTATTCACCAAACATCTTGTGCTCATACATCTCAATAGAATGGGATTGCTGAAAGAAAACACCGTCACCTTCTTGATGTCACTAGATCTCTACTTATACAGAGTCATGTTCCATATTCCTACTGGGGTGATGCAGTTCTTACTGCATGCTACCTAATTAATCGTATGCCTTCGTCTGTCTTGAATGAACAGATTCCGTTCTCACTTATTTATCCTGACAAGGATCTGTTCACTCTCACTCCTCGTGTATTTGGGTCGGTTGCGTTTGTCCATCAGTTGTCGCCGGGTACTGACAAGCTCTCTCCTAGGGCTGTCAAGTATGTCTTTGTTGGGTACTCCAGAACTCAAAAAGGGTACAAGTGTTTTGATCCTTTGCATCGGCGGTATATGATTAGCGCAGATGTTACATTTTTTGAATCTATTATGTATTTTTCAGCATCTGAAGACAACCAGCTTCCACCTATACCACCTGATGCCATATACATGACACCACTACCACCTCAGATGCCATCATCAACACCACCACCACCACCACCACAACAGCCTATCTCACCGTTCCCGTTCCATTATACCCGCATGCTTCCTCCACCAGCTCATGGTCATGACTCGTCCACTAGCTCGCCTATGGTATGTAATGAGAATATTAATGTTGATGGATCTGACGACCTTTCTGAGCAGGATGTGTTGCAGGTGCCAGATGAGCCTACAACTGATTTGGATATTCCAATTGCTTTACGGAAGTCGAAGAGGAGTTGTGCCAAATATCCATTATAAGCTTCTGTATCTTTTGAGTGGCTATCTGGAGATTTCAGGTTGTTTGCCATGGCACTTTCAGCCATAGATATTCCACGGAATCATCATGAGGCTCTGCAGGATAGTAGATGGCGGCTTGCAATGGAAGAAGAAATGGCCGCACTTCAGTCCAGAGGAACTTGGACTTTGGTTTCTATACCTCCAGATGTGAACCCAGTGAGTTGCAAGTGGGTGTTCACAGTGAAGCAAAATGCAGATGGCTCTATTGACAGGTACAAGGCACGTCTGGTGGCACGTGGCTTCACACAAACATATGGGGTGGATTATCTTGACACATTCTCGCCTGTGGCACGTCATTCCACCCTAAGGATCTTGTTGTCAGTTGCAGTTGCTCGAGACTGGCCGCTCCATCAGTTGGACGTGAAGAATGCATTTCTATATGGAGATTTGCAGGAAGGGGTGTATATGCAACAGCCACCTGGTTTTGCTGTTGAGGGGGAGTACTCCAAGGTATGCAGGTTGCATAAGGCTATCTATGGCCTTAAGCAGAGCCCCAAAGCATGGTTTCAGAAGCTCTCGGATCTCTTCGAGAAACAAGGATACAAACGCTCCAATGCTGATCATTCCTTGTTTGTTCAGAAAACAGCGAGAGGTATCATTGTCATTATGGTTTATGTTGATGATATCTTGATTACAGGAGATGATGAGCAGGGCATAAGGCAGGCGAAAGAAATGCTGGGTAGTGAGTTTGTCATTAAGGATCTTGGGGTCCTTAGATACTTTCTGGGGCTTGAATTTGCCAGAAATTCCTATGGACTAGTCATGTCACAAAGGAAATATGTTACAGATCTGTTGAGTGAAACAGGTATGCTTGAGTGTTGACCTGCTACGACACCAATGGACCCCAGCATGAAGCTTTATGAAGATAACACAGAGGAGGTGGACAGGAGAAGATATAGAGAACTGGTAGGCAAACTGTTGTATGTCACGATCACTAGACCAGATATATTATTTGCAGTGAGCCGTATGAGCCAGTTCATGGAGCAACCACGCCAGGTGCATATGGATGCAATGCATATGATACTTAGATATCTCAAATCTTCTCCAGGTGCAGGTCTACTATTCAAGAAAGGAAAGGGGATTTCTATCTCAGCATGTGCAGATGCAGACTATGCAGGATGTCCCAAGGATAGGAAGTCCACCTCAGGGTATGCTGTCTATGTTGGAGATGCCCTAGTCTCATGGAGGAGTAAGAAACAAACTGTGGTAGCTAGATCTAGTGCTGAATCTGAATATAGGGCTATGGCCCAGGCTACTACAGAGATGATGTGGGTGAAAGCTGTGCTTACGGATCTATGTTTAGATGTACCACTTCCTATGAACTTGGAATGTGATAATCAGGCTGCTTTGTTTATTGCAAACAATCCTGCATTCCATGAGCGGACCAAGCATATTGAGGTGGATTGTCACTTCATACGTGATATGATTCAGAAAGGATTCATTGCTACATCTCATGTTACTTCAGAGAATCAGACTGCAGACATATTCACCAAGGCATTGCTACGAGGTCCATTTCAGAAGTGTGCTTCCAAGCTGAGCATGATTGATATCTATGCTCCATCTTGAGGGGGAGTGTTAACGTATACAATAATAGTAGTATCTGTACCTTTCTCTATTTTATTTTTCTTCATAGTATGCTTTGTGTAATTTACCCATAGGCTACTCTCCTATATAAGAGAGCCTAGGGTTCATGGAATAAACAAGTCATTTCATTGTTTCCCAACAGGCACTACAGACAATATCAACTCAACACACACAATTGTCGGCTGCTGTCGAGGATATTGCTTCTCATGCTGTGCATGTGAGGAGGACGAACGGGCTAGAGTGTGAGCCAACTGAGTCTCCTTGTCGGAGAGCATGTGCTCTGTACTGCGCCTGTCAGAGTCACTGCAATTGAAATTAGTCTCCTTGTCGGAGTACTCTGGCCCGCCATAATAATGTGAACAACTGCTCCATCTCTTAAAAGGGCCGAAGAAAGGGCGTCACTAATTATCCATACGCAGATCTCTGAAGATGGGTCTCTCTCATAGGGACCTTGAAATGTGTCCTCTTGCATAGGAACCTCGGAAGGATCTCGTACTAGAGGTCACGATCGCTGGAGAATGGAGTCTGAAGAAGTCTCCTCGTCAGAGAATTGGGTCTCTCCCATCTTGTACAGAGAATGGTACTCTACTCCGGAGTCCCTATGAAACCACATGGAAACCCTAACCAACATGTCATAGGGAATGGTCCTCTACTCTGGAGTCCCTATGGCTCACATGAAAGCCCTGGCCGACAAAACAAAAAAAGATGGGGACCAAATAAACATGATGGCAAACTCCGCAAACATGTGCACATCTAAGAAGACCACATACATGTGAGCGTTTGAAACTGAAGGCTTGGAAACATCTGGCGTCGACTCTGATCATATGAATATCTGTAGAGTCTGAATAATCTGGCCGGTCAGGAATATGACATCTGAATTTGGAATCTGGAACAGACCTGTGACTCAACACCGTACTCCCCCTTTCTCCCATACTTGTCGGAATACAGTGGCATCGACAAAGTTGGGAGAAGACAAGATAATGGCGAGAAGAGGATGCACACCACGCCTGGAAGGCCGGAGGAGAGCGGTTGGAGCCTGGAAACACTGCCTGGAGTCTCGATCTGAGGATGGAGCTTGGAGATCAGATATGCAGCGTCGCCTTCTCCCCCTTTTTTTGTTGATTTGAGGAGTAGGGGTATTCTCGCAAGGGCTCCGGGTGTCTGGCTGTCTCTGTCTGTAGCTGTGCGGTACCGATCTGAAGGAGCGAGGAGGGCAGAGCCACTGCTGCTACTTTCGAATTCAATGGGAACCGCCATCGCCAGAGAGGATCGTTGGGCTGGCCTAGAGAGGAAACCGATAGCGGAGTCTCCTTCTGCTTGGAGAGGATCATATAATGTATTGCGGAGGCTCCGTCGACGAAGGAGGCGCCGCCGGAGTATCGAGCCCTTCCTTTAGGGTTCTACCGGGGAGACCTAAATGCCTCATGGACTTTGATGACCGCAAAGATCAGGGTTTTGTAAAGAAAAAAGCCTAATTCTTTTCGACCAATATCAGAACATGGCCTCAAATTTCAGCGAAATTCGGTCGAATTTCCGTCAAATATCGATATCTAGTCAAAATCGAAATTCGGTCGAAATTACCGAAATATGGGGTCCTAGTACAAAAAATGTCCGAAATGGCCGAAATTCCTATTGAAATTCCGCCGAAATTCCATCGAAATTCCGTTTTGATCGTTACCGAAATGGTGACCGAAACTGACATTTAGGGCCTTGTATCGGAATTGAATATTTGATCGGAGAAAAAAAATCTCCGGAACAATTGATAATGACCTCACAACTTGAACATAAATAATCGAGATGAGAATTCAAATCGAATTTCGACAAAATAAAAAAACATGACATGATCCCGTGAGAATCGAACTCGCTCTGATACCATGTTAGAAAATATGAATACGAAAGCGTATCAGAGAATAAAATAATAAGAATGTGGAAGAACAAGGGATTTTATGTGGAATCCTACTCCCTAAAGAGCATGATGAAACTGCGTGAGAACGCCTCAGAGGGCTGATAGTCTATTGCTTTTCTCATCTGGATACAATGGGTATGGGGGTCTATATATAGCCCCCACTGAGTCTCCACATCTCCAAATTGGTAGATGTGAGACTAAAGTCTGAATGAGGTAAATGGATACTGGAGAGATCCATTTACCCATCTATAATTTAAAAGGCACATAACCAAATACTCCAACATCAACTGATACAATGGGTTTGGGGGTCTATATATAGCCCCCACTGAGTCTTCACATCCCACAAATGGTAGATGTGGGATTAAACAACTGGATAGAGGTAAATGGATTCTGAAGAGATCCATTTACCCATCTCCCTTATAAGTGATACATACAAACCAATACTCCAACACTCCTCTCAAGCTGGAGCATGCAATGCTCGGCTTGGACAAACGTAAAAAAACTCAACTCACAATACAAGACACTACAGTCAATATCAACTCAACGCGCACAACTGTCGGCTGCTGTCGAGGACGTTGCTTCTCTTGCTGTACAGGTAAGTAGGACGAACGGGCTGGAGTGTGAGTCAAACTGAATCTCCTCGTCGGAGAGCATGTGCTCTGTACTGCTCTTGTCAGAGTTACTGCAATTGAATGAGTCTCTACATGGAGAACTCTGGCCCACCACAACAATGCAAGCAACTACTCCATCTTTGGAAGGGCCGAAAAGAGCATCGCTAATTATACATACAGAGATCTTTGAAGACGAGTCTCTCTCATTAGGACCTCGAAGTAGGTTCTCTCTCGTACGAACCTCGGAAGGATCTCGTATTGGAGTTCACGATAGCTTGAGGCTTCAGACTCAGCGTCGAAGAACTGAGTCTCTCCCATCTGGCACAGACAATGGTACTATACCCTGGAGTCCCTATGAACCACATGAAAACCCTAGCCAACATGGCATAGGGAATGGTACTCTACTCTGGAGTCCCTATGGATCACATGAAAACTCTGGCTGAAACATAAAAGATGGGAACCACACAAAAGATGACAAACATATGCACATCTGAAAAGACCGCATACATGTGCGTGTCTGAAACTGAAGACCCGGAACCAATCGTCGAGTCTAAACAACTGATCCGTAGAGTCTTTAAAGTGGATGGCCTGGAACTCTGACATATGAATCTGGAATCTGGATCTGACCTTTGACTTTACACAATACTCCCCCTTTCTCCCATACTGGTCGGAATGACAACCATCGACCAAGTTGGGAGAAGACATGAAGATCGGGAGAAAAACATCACATAAGCCATCTACAATTTTTCTGGCTTTTCATATTCTTTTCCCCTTTTTTGCAATTTTTTTAAGATAAGCCGTTAATCTCCCATTTTTTTCGGCTTTCTCGTAAATTTTTTTATACGATTTTTTGTACGATCCTTTTTTTAAACACTGCAGCCACATGCCCCTTGGACATCTTTTCTTTCCTCCTTTTTTTTAAATAAAAAATCTCGACAGTGGGCCTAACATGCCTTTTAATTTTTTAATAAATTCACAGATCTAGGGTTACCCTCATGGGAACCCAATCTAACGAATCTGCATTACCCCAACCAAAGGGCACCCGATCGCAGTTGCCTTCTATAAGGGTTCCCACACGGGGAATCCTTTCTCAGCGCTGGCAGATCCGATGGCCTGAGGGGATCGGATGCGCGCAAGGAGAGAACCGCCTGGAAGTTGTCGCCACCATCGAAAGGAGCTCGCTGTGAGGTGCGACTCTCCTGGAGGTGACCTGGAGAGAAGTAGCGATGTCGGGAGAGGCCTCATACCGCTACTGGTCTTCGTCATCACCACGAGGGAGCTGCGGGGGTTTGAAAGGTGCTGCGGGTCTTGCGCACCTACGCGAGTCTTGCGTGTTTGCACGAGGGGTGTCTGGTCTGGAGAGTTGGCGGCTTCACGCGATGAAATCGAGGAGGAACGCCGCTTCGGCCAGCCGCTTGGAAGAGTCGAATATACAGTTATGAAAATAAGATGAGGTTATGAAAGATGCAGGAATTGCGGCTCGCGCCGCCTTCGCCGAGGCTGCAAGAAGCAACCGCAGGTGGCCTCTTCAACTCGCGTTGGACCTGCGTGTGGAGGATGGGTTGCCACCTGTAAGGATCTCACCAGGAGATAGGAGTTGAGGAGCACTCCTTTGTCTTCGAGATTTAGGGTTTCCCGTAAGGGGAGAACCCTTCTTGGTCAGCAACCTTGATGAAGCCTGGAGCATTGGTTGTTTTTTAGGAACCTTGATGAAGCCTGGTGGACCCTACTAGATATGCGGAAGATAATCACTAGGCCAGGGTTTTCATGTCGAAAAACCCTAGAACAGAATTGTAACCAGTCGATCAGAACACTTGAACGATGTATAATAGTCTTCAAATATAAGAACAACCAAGAATCGATCTGAATCTTTAATCGAATCTTGAATAAAAAATGAACGCAAAATCCTTGAGAATCAAACACGCTCTGATGCCATGCTAGAAAATAGGGATGCAGAAGCATATCATAATAAAAGATAAAAACAAGAATAATAACGGGATTTAACGTGGAACCCTACTCCCTAAGGAGCGGGATGTTACCACGGGAGAACACCTCAAAGGATTGGCAATCTACTGCTTTTCTCATCTGAATACAGTGGGTGTGGTATAGCCCTCACTGAGTCTCTGCATCCCACAACTAGTAGATGTGGGACTAAACAACTGGATGTGGTAAATAGATCTTGAAGAGATCCATTTACCCATCTCCCTCATAAGTGACACATATAAACAAGTACTCTAGCAATTTTTTTATTATGCTAATTATTATTATTTATTTTATTTATTTATATTCATTATTTTTAATGTTATTTTATTTTAAATTTTGTTTTATTTTTTTATTATTTTCCCACCACGTGTCTGCCTCCCCCATGCACCACGTAGTACCCCTCTTTCTCCCTTTCTCTGTTGTCCGCTTCCCGCAGCGCATGCCTACGTTTCCCTCATGCGGCGGTGCGCTCGACCCAGCGACCCCATCTACTCTGCCTTCCTGTCTCCACCGATCTTCCCTCGTCCGCACCCTGACCTGCAAATGCCGCCTGCGTTGCGCGACAGTGCGGCGATCCTGCATCCGCTCCCCCTTCTCCCGCGTCATTCACCCCTACATCCGATTCGTCCTAGCATGTTTTGCCGTCTGCAACCACCAATAAAACCACGAGCATCGTTACCCCCCGCCCCCATTTGCCGACAAAGAGAGAGACCCGTAAGCTTCCTAGCATCGCCAGTGACAACGTCGAGGTTGGTTGAGGGCTTAGACGTGACATCACTAGATTTGAAGGGGCGACCCCCTTCGTTGCTGCTTTACCGTGCATCAAGCTCGTTTCCTCTGCCGCAACCTCGCGTGATAACCCGTAGCTCTTCATTGAGTTCTTCTTCAAGTGCCCCTCCATCTTCCAATACTCCTCTTCTCCCCCAAATCCTCAACCATCTATGGTTTTGTTTGAAAGCACCAAACTCGAATACCACTGATCTATCCCCATCCGCCATCACTTCTCATGCCTCTTCATGTTTTGTTTTTCCCTAGATCATTCCATCACCTAACTCCTTCCTTTACCAACTTTCAAGAGCTCCGACCCATATCCAATGCAAGTCTCCACCACCATTAACCATCAGTCGAGATCATCAGTCGTGAGCCTTTCCTCTTCTTATCTTGTAGATCCATCTTCCAATATCGATTCCTTGTAGCAAACTAATAGAGAGGAAGACCCTACAGGTGGTTGAACTCCACATTTGACCACCATTGTGCTTCGACCACCAGATCACAACCTCAACCTCATCCGAGCATAGATGTTCTGAAGGATCTCGGATGTGTCTCGTTCGGATGAAGCTTCTTAAACACTTCTAAGAACTCCATCTCTCGAGGAGACCCATAGGAGGAGTACTGTGGCTCGCTATGAAGATGTGAGCCTGTTGTGGCTACGAAGGAGTTCTGTTGCTTGCATCCTTGACCACATTCGTGTGTCGACTGAGGGCTTTGAATCACTAGGGAAAAGTACATCGGAATTAGTGCTTATCAACATCCCAAGCACCATCGCGTCGTTGTTCCCCCTTCAATCTCGGCCTCACCATCGATGACTTCCCCTCACTCAGCACAGCTGATCCACTCGGCCTCACTGCCGAGTACCTCCGCCCTCGCCTCGGCTAGACCGTGCTGCCCGCTCCTCAGGTCGTGAGCCTCCGCATCGCAACAACCACCGTCGACCACCCGTTGCCCAAGGTTCCCCCCTTCACGTGCGTAACACGTGGGCATGGGGGAGAATTGGGCCAAGGCCCCCTGTAGACTAGTTCTAGAATAATTGCAAAAGTGTTCCATTCCCGGTGACGTCAGCAGCACATGCCTAGCAAGTGCGCCAATGGGCAACTTACACGAAGTCCCTTGCGATTCATGGTAAATGCACTTTAGTCCACGCGGTCATATTTTAAATTTTTTATTCTATTTTTTGTAATTGCATTTAGAACTCTGTGTTCTAGCTTTGTTTTAAACAGTCATCTGACATCATATTCTCATTCTAAAAATTGCATTTTGTAGAACAACTTATGCTTTGTCATTGTGAATGATTGTTTGATTTTTATGAGCTTTGGTTTATTTAATATAATTAATTTGGTGGAAATTTGCATAATTTACCCATTGCGTGATCTGAATCGTATATTAAATTGATTATTGTTCCAAAAATTTCCAAAAATTCACAGTAGATAGAATTAAGCGTGTTCTATTTTATGCCCAAAATTCAAGTCATTTGAACACATATCGATGTCATAATAAATTAAATGATGATTTTTGAAATTGATTTTTATTGGTTGTAATCTTGTATTTTTAAGATCTTATATTTTTTATGTATAATTCTCACATAGACCTATCTAAGATAATTTTATTTCCAAGAAATATATAGCTTTGCTATTTATTATAATGAATTTACGAAAAAAATCATCCTATATGTATATTTAATTCATAATAAATTCATTTTGCATCAGAAAATTCCAAAGAATTACAATGCATTAATTTCATCATTTTTCATATTCTAGAAAAGTTTTAGGATTTTTGAACTTTGTTTTATTGAAAATTACGTCTTAGTCCCTAAACTTGCCCGAATTTGCATGCCTTTATTAATTGCATAAAAATTACAAAAATACCTCTATGAAAATCTAGTTTCTAGATCATCTATTGACCGTCCTAAGGGGATAGTGACTTCTCTGAGTTTGACCTTGGACTTGCCCAAGTAAAATAAAAATCTGACTGCTCGCTTTAATTGTGAAATTAATTAAGTGGTCTTTTTGATTGATCCAAATTGCTTGCCTACAATGAACACATTAAACATTAATTTCACCAAATTAGTATATGGGCATTTCTCGTTTCATCAAATGGTGCAGTTGACGGGAGGTGCGACCTAAGTTGATTTTTAAAAAATTTAGACCTTAGGTTTCCCATCCCCTGGGTAGTCTGACCCTTGACCTTTTTTTGTAATTATTACTCGCTTTTATTTTCTTGCATTTTTTTATTTTTATTATCTTTATTTATCTCTTTATTTTATTCCGTGTATCTCTCTCTGACCTCCCTATTTTTTTGTTCGAGGGACTCGACAGAGTGGCTGCTTAGGTGGACGATCATCTCAGGAGTATTGGAGGCAGATTTTCCTGGGAATAAGCCGATTGAAGGAGTTGCATAAAAATTAAGATCGGTCGAGTTGTGAGAGTGTGTAGTCTTAGGATTTAATTCTTGCATTTTGT
This sequence comes from Ottelia alismoides, assembly GCA_037367405.1. Classification (NCBI taxonomy): domain Eukaryota; kingdom Viridiplantae; phylum Streptophyta; class Magnoliopsida; order Alismatales; family Hydrocharitaceae; genus Ottelia; species Ottelia alismoides. Next base: position 186,295 of record JAZKJV010010975.1, on the reverse strand, counting down.
TTGATTTCTATCGTAGTGTATGTTATATGTTGATGATATTGTGTTAATTGACGAGAGTAGAGATGGAGTAAATGAGAAGCTTGAGGTCTGGAGACATAAGTTGGAGACTAAAGGATTTCGTATAAGTAGGGCTAAGACGGAATATATGGAGTGCATCTTTGATGGAAGCAATGGTGAAGGAATTGAGGTGAAGATTGGTGACGATAACATTCAGAAGAGAGATTCCTTTAGATATCTGGGATCTATTCTGCAACATGATGGGGAAATCGATGGACATGTTACTAATAGAATAAATGTAGGCTGGCTAAAGTGGAGAGGAGCCTCTGCTGTTCTTTGTGATAAGAAAATTCCTTTAAAAATTAAAGGAAAGTTTTACAAAGCAGCCGTGAGACCTGCTATGCTTTATGGATCTGAATGTTGGCCTGTGAACCATAGACATGTGCAGAGAATGGGTGTAGCAGAAATGGAAATGCTAAGGTGGATGTGTGGACACACACACACACACGTAAAGATCGGATTCGGAATGATGCAATCAGAAAGAAAGTTGGTGTAGCTCCGATCGAGGATAAGATGCGAGAAAACCGCTTAAGATGGTTTAGACATTTGCAAAGAAGATCAACTCATGTACCGGTTAGGAGATGCGAGTTTTAGGATGTTGAACCGACTAAGAGAGGGTCAGGATGGCCCAAGAACTGTTGGAAAGAGACCATACGAAGGGATCTTAGTTTTGTGGATATAAGCCTGTGATTGACCCAAGATAGATCTGAATGGAGGTGAAGAATCCATGCAGCCGACCCTACTTAATTGTGGGAATGTACACACTAAGGTTAGAGCCCAAATACCTGAACTTGCCCCCTAAGTTTCCATTTCTAATTCTTATGGATTTATTTCGGAGCTGCAATTGTTTGCATTTGACCTTAGTATACATTTTGGATGTGTAAGCATGTGTGTCTCCTTTGGGGTATGGTATTGACCCGGCAATCCGGGCAGTCGCCTCATTTATCTGCAGAAAGAGCACCGTTGAGCGTAAGACGACTCACCTTGTGTACCTGTGTAACAAAAATTGTTGTATCACTTAACTAAACTGAAAAGATAATAGTTGGACCTTTGTGATCATCAAAGTGTTAATTTAGTGAAACTAGGGTTTGCTCTTGCTTTTGTTTTTGTTTATGGCTGTGTGTGTTTTCCTTCTGTGTAATTGCACGTTTTCACCTCAATCCACTTTCATTCCTTCTCGAAGATGTCGGCTCTTTGGTTTCTGTACCGACAATCTTCACCATCTCTCTTCTCCACGAATCCTCTCTTCGAGACGGTTCCTCCTCTGCCACCTTTCTTCTCCCCACCGCATTCCAACTATGAAGTCGGACCCCCGTCCAACTTCCTAGCCTCTTCTTATTCCTTTCTGCGGAATTTCTTATTTGAGACAGTTTCTTCGCAACCATCGTTCTTTTCTCCACCCACCCCGATTATGAAGTCAGAACCTCGACCGACTTCCCCACTTCTCCGTACTTCCCATCTACCCCACATTCTCACACCCCAGATCCACTTTCATCTTGGACTGACTCACCATATTCACGAGTGCTTGACGGAATCAAAGAATCATTCGATATGCAAGCCACTGCTGAGACAGATGATTGACATAGCTATTTTCCCTAACGAACCTCATTCACTCGTCATACGAATGTTGGGATTGGTCAACGATTCACACACTCGTACTGACTCGACCTTAGGATATCACTCGATCGAACAAACACACCGAATGGATAAGTCCACACCTTATAATTTTCCCGATTTTATTACCCTTGGTGATCATGCTCACCTTAACCAGCCATTCAAAGAGCCTACACATACATGAGATTGGACTCATGAGCTCGATCTACAAACCTCCTGCATATCGAATACATTATATGAGTCCCGACCAATATCTGCCATACATATGGTCTTTACTCAATCCAACACTATATGCCAGAGTCAAGGTATGTTGGGTATGACGCTTTGAATTCTCAGCGGTGTCCTTCAATTGAGCAGAATTCACCAATGATTTGTCATGATGATTTTTTGCAAGATGACATTTCTAAACTTGGCAAGAGACATCAATTGATGATATGTTGAAAATTTCATCGACCTATTAATTGCATTTGTTCCCAACTCATGAATGGGAGTGGAGAAAGAACATGATTGGATTTGATGTTGAAAATCAAGAGAAAACTTGGAGACCCACACACTCTGTACAGCTGGAGTCCATTCTACATCCCTCTTCTACTAACCACCTGCGCTCCAATCTCGAGTCTGCACATTCTCCCATTCCTCCACATATGGGAAAACACTAAAAAAATTGAAAATTCCAAAAAAAATCAAAAAATTGGAAAACCAGAAAATCTCATAAAATAGAAAATGAAAATGATTTAAAAAATTGGATCCCACCCTGAGGGAAGCACTCACTGAGGAATTAATTTTTAAGCTTCCCTTAATGAAGACCATAGATCACTTCCCCGACCTCAAAAGATTTGTGAAAAGTAAATTGAAGCCCAAGTAGTCGAGCAATAAGAGAACAAAGAATGAAAGCTACCTAGTGTTTATGGTGTAAACCCCCGAGGATCCGGGTACCCGTTTACGCTAGCTTCGCGGCTTTCTATTCACTAGAGATCGCATAATTTATAGAAAAACAAGGAAATTTTTCGCGCAGATAATTTTCCACATGACATTCACAATCACAACCACAAGTTAATAGAGACAATTGGCACCACAATTTCATTTCATTAATTTCCATATAATTTTACATCATGTACATTGTCTAACAGTACATACAACATCCCAAAAATTTGACTGAAGAGAAGAAGCATTTTACAATATCAATTGAACTAAAAACTGTAACAAAAACCGCATACCGTCTGGTATAGACCTTATCTCCTGGAACCATGTATAGCTACTGAACAACAGACTGTTTGCCTGCCAAACATGTTAGGAAAGAAGAGGCGTCAGCGGGCGCTGGTACCTCCCAAAAGATTATAAAAATATAACAGGCATTTATTGTGATCAAAAGCAAGCAAGTAGAGAGGCATGAGCAACTCAAATTAAAATTTAATTCTACTTGCAAATGTAAAAGGTTTCCAAATTTCTTGCAAGCACCTCTCATGATTAGCTATTAACCCAACATTTCCCACGTAAGCATATTTATATTGTAACTAATTGATCATAAGTAAGTATATTTTATTCTCATATTACTTAGAGATCATATTTGTGGATTTTGATAATGAGAAAGATGAGATAAAAAGATATAATGATTTATTAAATTCATAAGTCTAGTGGATAGTCTGTGGTCTTGGTTCTTGTGAAACCTCACACTATGACTCTAAGACTTGGGGAATGTCTTAGGGTTGGGGTGCCTCCGTAGGCATGCGGTGTTGTATAATGCATCCTAACTAAGTTCCCAACACGTCCACTAGCTTATTAAGATTTCGAATTCAGATTATAGTCACTTCTAATCATCTCAATTTGTGATTTCCTCCAAACCTTGACTGTAACTCTCTTTCTGATGTAACTCTCGATGATGTAGATATAGATGTAGATATGGATGATCTGGATGTAGAATCGCCAAGTTTGTTGGCGAAAGAAAAACTTAAGCGGTGAAGAAGCCAACACAAGGGCTCTTCCGTCTCGCCCTCTAATTGGAAGCGCGGTCCAATAGAGGGATAGGTCTACTCCAAAACTACGCCACTGAGACGGGTGAGAGAGACTTCCCGGAAAAGTCGCTCTAAAAAACAGCCCGACCGGTAACGGGCAACCGAGCTCATACGTAAAACTGAAAACCAAGGATCCCCCGCCTGGGTATCCTAAAACAGAGGGTCAACAGAATGGTCTAAAGTCGGGATCCCAACGAGGCGTAAAAACACTGCGAGCTCGCGTAAAAAACCGAAAGAGGACTTGGATCCTAGACCCGCGCACTTGGTGGCCGCTGCCCTAACTGGGCTTCCTTTCCTCCGTCCAGTTGAGGGTCACCGCGCCCTCGCACAGTCATGTGTAAAGGTCACCATGACCGGCACAATAATTATAAGTCATCACTGATTTACCAATATTTGCATAACTATACATTTCTTCTCAGTTCTTTCTTTTTGATTGACTGTACAGATCTAAGTCCTTAAGTCAACGATCTTATTGATAACATTGATTCATCCTCAATTGTACTTATTTGACTATTCCATATGTTGCAAAGTCAGTCATCAATCAATTGTCACTGCCATCTTGTAATTGTTCTCAATGCATTAACATCATGTCATCTATAACTCAAAGAAGAAAGAGTGTCGATATTCCATCCATTGCAAAGTCAGTCATCCATTGAGCCTCATGACATGCATCTAAGGCACCAAATGGGAGGCCACTGATTGCCAGGACGCAAAACCAGTAATCATTCATGCCTCAGTAAATTCAGTTATTAGAAGTAACTGTTATGTGTGAACCTAAGGCTTGCATGTCCTAGATATAAATAATTCTAACGGTTGATGAATCAATTTATCATTCCCAATTTGTCACAAAGAGAAAATTATTGATTCAAGGTTATTACAGTACATATCTCGTAACTACTGACCATGCAACTATACTCCAAATCACCATGCACTAATTTGAATAGCTTTGAAGTTTTTACCGAAAATTATTATCTTTGAAAATTTAAGCCTAATCCTTTACTAAAAGTTATTTAGTTATTATCATCATCATTTGAATCAACAGTTCCTCATCTTCTTGTATTGTACTAATTATTTATCCACCATCAATTAAGATACTTTATATTCCAGTAATGATAGTCTTAATATTGCTTGAGAATATTTTCAGAAAATCCACATCAATATCGTTTCTAGCATAAAAGATGAATATACAATTTTTAGATTAGAGGGCATTGCTAATACATAGATGAACAATTTCAGGATGTAATATATATATATATAAAGAATCTTCACCGAGTTCTCATGTTATCACGACTATCCACAGTTCCTTTATTTGAGTTCTCACAGAACATAGATATCGGCGTCGGCGGAGGCACATGCACTCCTCCACTGTATGTGGTGAACAAGTTAATAATATTTTTATATAATCCTGCTATTTTTCTGAATCATTTGATTTGGGATTCATACTGTATATTATCCCCCTCTCTTATCATCAAGTTTACTTTTTTATGTAGCAGCAGTAATTTTTGTTAAAGTACTACTGATCATCAATTATAATAATATTAAGAAATTATAATTTTAAGTCAAAGGCATGTATAATGATCAATTCAATAGTGCCAAATCACACCACTATGGAATCAACTCATTGGGTTATTGGCATGTAAACTTGGCTCTATCTATGTCAGAAAACGAAGATTATTGGATCCCTACAGTTCCCTAGTTAGTCTGTATAACAGTAACAAAATTTGAAGGATAATTTCCCAATTTTCTTAATAAAATGTATCCATTCTAATGGTTGAACATGTATGGCAGAAAAGAGAATGGGAGAGGGAATTGTACATCAGATCTCCAAATTGGAGAAAAATATTGATCTTGCATGTAACAATTGGCTGAAAAAGTATTCATGCATGGCAGCAATAAGGGGAAAGGGGATGTATCTCTAATTTAGATTTCCAAGATGGGATCATATGCATGCAGTGATGGCTAGTGATTGGGAGTAGCACCATGGCCTTCAGCTGCTTGGATTGCAGTGGCTTCTATTAGGTTGAAGAAGCAGCAGTAAGGGCCTGAATTTGGGTCTCTCCAGTGGAACTTTCCAACAGAATGAGGGCTGTGATTTCTTGGTTGAGGAGAAACAGAAGAGGGAAAAGTAAGGGTAAAAGGGAAAGATGTCAAAAGTTTGTTAAAAGAGCATGCAAGGCACCAATAGGAGGATATGTGATTGTACCTTGATCTTTTGAATGTGAAAAAGAGTGCTTGCATGTAAGGAAAATTCCCAAGAAAAAGTCCAGCAGACTGCTGGACAACAGCTTCAAGCTTCAACGAAGGAGAAAGGAGTCTCCAATAGCTGATGATTTGGAGCAAGGAGCAGCAGCTCCTTGGCTGCAACAGTTGTCTCCAGTGATGGTCTTCACTGGAGCAGAAATTTCCTCATGTCAAGAGCCTTTATTGCAGCTTCAGGCAAGAGAGGACAGCAGCAAGAGAAGAAGAAATGGCTGTAGCATTTTCCCTGGCAGCAGCTGTAGAAATACGAGATGGAGAGCTGAAGCTTTTGGGAATGTCACGAGAGGACGAGAGAGGGAAGTTGTGGGAATTGGACTTAACAGACAAGAGAAGGATGGAAATCAAGAAGGGCTTATGTGATATAAATAAGGAGGGAGATCCCCCCTTTGATTGACAAGTGGAGTAAAAGAGAACCCGAGTGGAATGGTCTGGAAATAGACAGCTGTGACTGTTTGAAGCAGAAAAAAGATATTTTTTTTTCAGTCGGCTGTGATATAACAACAGAGAAATTAATTCATCAACTATATATATACATATTTTAAAACTCTCTTTTATTGAAAATTTTAAGGTTAACCGTACACGCACCTCGAGTGTCCGATTTCGACACGCAACGTCTCGATTTGATCATCTCTAAATGACGATCGAAATGAGTATAATGTTGATATACTTTTGATTGGGTTTGTACGCCCGACATTTTCGAGATTCGGTTTTGGTTTTGAGACTAAATTTTGTAATTTAAAAAAATATCAAACGACCTCCGATTGACGAACGGTCGATTCCGTTGGTCTTGTATCGTCGAATCGGATCTAATGACGGTCTCGATTCGTTTCGCGGTTTCCGAACTTGCGTCGCGGCTTTTTCACGGTGCGCATTACGAAGCGACCGATTTTTGCTCAATTTCGCCCGAACGACTTTTGATTCACGATCAGTTGACCGTTTTAGGTTGTTTGGTATTGACCAACAACTTTATTGGGTTAATCGGACCCTAATCGGGTCGAGTTCGGGTTTGGCGGATTCTGGATGTTACATATGGCCACCTCCTTGGTGATGTGGCGAAAGATCAAGAGCCCCATAATGAAGCGGTTGCCCTGAGATGAATGTGGAATCAAAGACACTACCTTCACCCATGCTAGAATCGATGATGAATCATCGATAAATATCCACCCGACTTCCATGTTTGACAAGCTCAAACTCGGACCTAGGAATCGAGAGAGATCATGCAGTTGGCTGGCCAATCCATCAAATCCATGCAGGAGGCAGTTGATCAGAACCTAAGTATAGTGGGGACTAATGCCCACCCTGTCTATATATTTATCCATTTCTCCCCTTGACCTTGACCATCCATTTTTGCTCTTATTCTACACTGAAGTTGACCAGACCCTAAGTATAGGGGGCGGGTCGACTTCTATACTTTCATTCTTTTTGACTCTCCTACTCTTAACAAGAGCTATGTCTTCTCCTCACTTTTTGTGCTCTGAGGACATATGCTCGTATTTTCGTGTATTTTTGTATATATTATTCAATAAATACGAGATAGGTAAATTGGTAAAAAAATCTTTGTAAAACACTTGTTTAAAGTGTATATTGTATACAAGCTGTAAATTTTTTTATAATGCATATAATTGTACAGAAGATGTAAAAGATGTAAACAAAAAAAACTGTTGTAAAATAAATAATACTCTTTGGTAAAATAAAACTTGTATAATCTTGTAAAACTTTTGTAAATAATATTTTTTCAAAATTTGTTGTAAAATATGAGGTATAACAAAAAAAATAGAAACAAAATAAAAATAAAAAATAAAAAACTTTTGTCGGATAAAAAGGATTTCTTATTCATTCTTGCATATCATCCTTGCATTCATAAAACAAAAAGAAAAAAGGAAATTCATTTTACACTTCATCCTCTTGCATTTCATGTCATATGCATTTCATTTACATACCATGCATATGGAAAGTGGAAAGTCAATGGGTCCTGAACCAAGTTATGAATAGAAATCGAGGATGGATTTGACCTGACCTCAATCTACTTAGATTTCAGAGGAACTTCAATTGAGAAGTATGATTTTAGAACTTCAATTCATGGACTTAATTCTCCAAGTTCACAGGACAATGTCTAGATTTGACTCTTAATGTCTAACCTGGTCGCCTCATTCTGAGTAGACTCTTGGATAATGAATTATTCTGTAGTCTACAATGTGCACTTAGCTCAACTCAGACGAGGTGCTTGGAAGACCGTGCGTTCCTTTCTTTGGTATCGTGGACATCTACAGACCGGAGTACCGTCTTGAAATAAAACTTCGGATGAGGGATGGAATGCTAGCGCAATTCTTGCTAAGACCCCAAAACATAGGCAGACCAAAAGACTTTATAACCGTCGGGGCACAAAAATTCATGCAAAACCACCTCAAAATCTGACAAAAGGAAGCAAATACGAAAAAAATCAAGCTTTAGATAGCCTTCCAATTAAGTGGAGGCTTGGCTACACCGGCCAAGCTTCACAGGAGAGTTGACTACACTGGTCACTCTCACTTCTTTCCCCTTCTAAACTTCTCCCCTTACTCCTTGTGAACTAGCGCGCTCATGAACTTAGTAGGAAATACGTGACTGTCCGAGGATGAGTTACTGGAGGAGGAGATTGCATGGTAGTCCGGCATCTTAGTTGGGAATAGCTAATACCTTCACACACTAGAGACAATTGTTCAATGTTCATGTGGGATGCTTTGGGAGGGGGTTGATTTAAGATGACTTTTGAGTCGGGTCTGGATATTGACTTGTGCAAACTTGGAGGGCCTTTTGGGGGGTGGTTCGATCAAAAAGGCATATAAATTCTTCAAGATGTATAATGTGCAAGAAGATTGTGCCTTGTCGAGGGATTGCCAGTTGATCTGAGAGCAAGGTCTTTTTTCATAATAAAAATATTCATGTTTCTACTGCAGAAGAGAAGAGATGACACGGGCCCTCAGGACACACTTCTTTCAAGACCTGGATGAAAGTAGCCCTCTTTGTATGGGGGTGAAGAGGTTATTGGCCATCTGATTTTTTGGTTTGGTTATGTGAAAGAAGTTTAGAGGAGGCTGGGATAGAATGGTTGGATGTAGCAGGTATGGAGGAGTTCTGGACCATCTTGGGTGATATGGGGTACCATTCTAGAGAAGCAAGAGCTTGAATTTCTTTGGACCATGTCTGGGAAGAAATGCACTAGTACTCCAAGGGGAACGGTTCTATATCCAAGCTGTTTGCTCATCTGCAATTATTTTTATAAATCCCTGACTTCATTCTTGTAACTTTGTCCTGGTAATTAATTGATCTTTTGGGTGAACACCTACTACACCCTTCACTTTATCTAAAAGATAGTTTCCATTCTTTTCGAAATTATAGATATCATGTTATTCCTCTTCAACTGCCTGGCTGCTACATTTCCAGATTTCGCAGTCATTGTTTATACTTCACATCTCTAGTGGTGGTTGCAACATTGAAATCTGAATTAGAAAATCACACAGCAAACATTTCATTTAGTTCTTTTCCTTTTAGTTTTTCCCTCTGAATTATAAACTTTTCATATAGCTGTTTTTTTAATTGTTTTAACTTTGACATTACTGATTCACTATATAATATATATAACTTTATTTTCATTGAGAGACCGTGTTGCAATAAAATTCCTGATATTTTCTTCTTGTGCTTATTAGAGAGACAAACCTGAACAAGCATTACGTCTAGCAAGCTTATCAGCCAAGAAGCCTCATTTTTCTCATTGTCTGGAATGGCTTTTATTTACTGTATTTGATGCTAACATATCAAGGTATGCTTATCTCAAATCAAGGCAATGTTCTACACCTTATTTGTTTCTAAGAGTGGATTAGTTCGTAATGTTGCTGTAGCCTAGTCAAGTTTTCACCTTGCAGGTCCAATTGGGAAGTTCTTAATTTCATTCATAAATGTAAACTGGAATTTTCACTTTTTGTTGCCTAGCATTAGTGATGATATATTGAATAGTCCAAGATCTTTTATATGTGCTTGGATATTTGTGATGCATGGAGCGAGCAATACCCTTGATAAAATATATTAGGGCATTTTATGCATCTAGTATTTAGTAGGGTCCTTGTGCATACGTTTCTCTTCCTTGTACTAGTTTACTGCTAGAGTCCATATATTGGCAAGTGCTTAGTTTCAATAGTACTTTTACGAATAATACTTTCTTGGAACGATTCTCCTTTAATACCGCGCTAGGATGGTGCATGGAAATAGCGTGGCTCTTGGTAAATGTATTTCGGCATTCTTATGCATCTTGTTATTTTTTTAGGATCCTTTGTGCAAATCTTTTATTATTTTCTTCCTAGTACGTCTTCTTCATCTTATAGAGTTCATGAAATGGCAAGTGAATACATATACTAATAAATAAGACTTTCTTGGAGCAACTCTCAGTGCCCATACTAAGGAGGAATAGCATGTGCCTCACTCCTTTACAAAATATCTTAACCAATTCTAGAAGTTTTTGGGCGTCCCAACAGGTGGATCCGATTAATTACCGCCATCTGGACCCGATCGGGGATTACGGTTCCCACGGGGCCTCGGTCCTGCTGATCGAACCGATTAGCGATGACACACCGGTTAGGGTGGAGATTCGGGACCCGATGCTGCTCTCTGATGAATGCATGAGGTTTGCCTCCCCTTTTGTCGATGGTTGGAAGCAGATATTTGGATCCAAGTCCGAGAATGGCACAAATAGATCTAAATGGATACAAAGATCCATGTAGCCGACCCTACTTAATGTTGGAGAAGGATTTGTTGTTGTTAGTTAACATGACATAAATAAAACTAGGGCAATGGTTTTTTTGTGTGATTATATCTTACCATGATCCGGTCTTCGCCTACTATGGAGGTGAAACCTTTCATGTCCCCTTTAGTCTTGTTGCATGGCATAATTATCATAATAAAAGGTGCAAAAAACTATGTTCTTTGCATTCATTGCATTCAGACATTCAAGAGGTTCAATGGTGGTCAGAAGAAATCTACATTCTCACATAGATGTCGTTGCATGAAATTGATAAGGATTTCGAATCATGGCTTCAAGACAATTATCATGTCATGAACTAGCTTATGAACTTTGTTGTTTAGTTTATTGCAAGGGACACCCTTTTTGAAGATGCTGCAAGGGACATGTGGGAGGAGCTTGCCCAAACTTAATCATGATAATCTATCAAATCTCATCTTGCTGATATTTACTTGCGTATTTGGTCCATCATTCAGGAAGATTATTCTCATATTGACTAAGTTAAAGAATATAATGATTTTTCTTAATTTGATATAGTAGCCTAGGTCCTCTTATATAGGGAGAGTCTAAGGGGTGGGTTACATCGAAGAGGTGCCATGAAAGGAAAAGACAAGTAAACCTCCGATGGGTGTATAAAATTTCTCTCATGTCCCTCCTTAAATTGGAGTATGTATACCAATCATGCTCTACTTGTTACAACATCTCTCACATCATGTATGAGCAAGAGGCTTGATGAACAAATCCATAGTATGATCTTTTGAAGTTACACTAAAGGTACATAGTAAAACCCTTCATATCAATTTTCGGGTGTAATGCTAGTTAAATTTCACACACTCCCTGTGCTCATAAAACATGGCGTTCTTGGCTATATGCATGGCCGTCCTATTGTCACATTTGAATGCCATAACCCTAGTTAAAGTGACATGTAAATCTGTAAGTACATATGGAACTAACTTTGCTGTTGCATTAGCTAGTGCTCAATACTTGCTCTCTACTCCTTAGCAGGAAGCAGCACTCTGTTTCTCGCTCTGAGAGATGAGGTTTCCTACCAAGTAGGTGGAAAAACATGTAGTGATCTTATTTAACATGCTTCCCAATTAACATCATTTTTTGATTACATAACTAGCATCATATTGGGTTATGAGATCAAATGTGCCCCCCCTAGTGTTTACTAATCCTCTTTTCAGGGAGGACTTGATGTATTCAGAACCATCATGTATGGATCAAAGCGTGTTGAAGTAGGAAAATCCCTGAACTAACTTAGCTTGTCATTTGCAAACGATATATCTAGCTGTGTGATGGTCAAATATAATGCCTTTCCAACCAACCACATGTAGCGGATTGTGTCTCCAATCTCTCCAGACTCATAGATGCATATCTTTATCTTGAGATCCATAGGAATCCTCGCTGGCTTGGATCCCAACATCCAAGTTTCCTGTAGTAGGTCAGTGACATACTTTTCCTGAGACATAACCTGATCTTGTCTCGAGTGACTGAGTGAGCAATCTCAATCTTAAGAAAATATCTTAGTGGTCGAAGATCCTTGATCATAAACCTCTCTGCCAATTGTTTCTTCACCTCCATAATGCCCTCTGAATCATTACCATCATGTAGCATCATTTACATAAAATAACATGTTCGTCGTGCCTTTCTCCCATCTTTTAAAGAAAAGGAATCGTTGGATGAGATAGTTTATGGACCAGGCTTGAAGACTTTGCTTAAGGCCACAAGTGACCTTTCTCAGTAAATACATGTTCTGACACCCTACACCCTGAGTTTCAAAGCCAGGAGGTTGTTGCGTATAGACGACCTACCGTGGATCATCGTAGCGATATGCATTCTTCAGGTCAATTTGATGAAGGAGCCAATCAAGCTGTATTGTCGGTACAATAATTTTTATTGTTGAAATACATGATGGGGGAAATTGTATTGAAGAAGTTGATCCTGTAGATCTATATAAAGCCTTTGGCTACTTGACTAGTTCTACGACGAGCAACTGAACCATCCGGGTTTTGTACTTTACTGCGCAAACCTATCTACACTATACCCAACTACCTTGCCTTCTCCAGTAGGATTTAAAAACTGCCATGTCCTACGTGAGATGGGAGCAACGATCTCCCTACTTGCGAGCTGCTGTTGGATTTGTCGAATGCTTTAATATGGTTGCAAGAATTGTGGTTGCTATAATGCCTTGAGAAACCATTTGTAGAACGGTCAAAAGATGGAGAAGAATACTGACACAGAGATAGGATGCATTATATATTTGTTATTATCCATTGCTTAGGGATATATTAATATCTACGATATCAATGGGTGGAACCATATTACAAAACATCTATTGCACTATTGGTCTCAATGCTATTTTCAAAAGTTCTTCAAGCAGTTTCACTGGAGAAAGAAAGATTGTCTGTTTGCAAAATATTTGTTGAAGGACTCACCTTGGTAGGTGCTAGTTTACAAAGGGTTGTTTCCTCGAAAACTGGTCTGAATTGAGTATCCTGTGGGTCAGGTCAAGGAAAAAGAACAAGTATTAAAGCAATCTTAGAGAAAGCGGAAAATAGAGATTCATGGGTATCCACAATGTAAAAGAAGGGAATAGACTCAAAAAAGGTAATGTACACACTAATATAGTGTCTCAATGACCCTTAATCTTAGCAAAGGTATCTTGTATGAAATATAAAATACCTTAATAAAACTATTTGATTGCTTTGGAAACCAGCTTGTTCCTCTGAGGATCAATAATGCGGACAAATGCAATGCACTCAAATACTTTAGGATAAATAGGAAACACCCCCTCCCCTTCCCAGGGTACAGAACCTCAATAGGAACATGCTCATCAATAGAGGTGGAGAGCATGTAGTTGGTGAGAATGGCAACAATTACTGTCACATGCCCTCAATAAGAGCTTATAACATGATAGTATATAATAGCTCAATAATGAGCTCTTTGCAAATATTACTTACAAATAACAAGTTAATGGGAATTCTGGGAGAAAAAGAATGTTGCTAAGCTTGGTGTTAGGGGTTGAGGTTAACCTCCTTTGTCCTTTTAAAGGGGATAATCTCCCATTAGCCACAAGTAAGCTTTTCTCTTCGCAAAGATGAGTGGAGCCCTGCACTTAGCAAAATTAGAGAAACAGCTGAATGGTCATCAACGACTGTATTAGTGTGATCACCTTGCTGTGAACCTGCAGAGTGAGACGAGGGTTCAACATATGAAACGATGCTTCGGCTTGTCAAAACCCCCTTCAGGGACCATTGCAGACTATCAGTTACTGTCAACGGTGATGGACATGAAACCAAGTTTCGAAATCAGTGAATAAAACCTAGAGTTGACCGTCTTTTATACCATGTAGAGGTATACAATAAAAAATGCAGAATTAGAACAATGGAAAAACATGATTTACGTGCAACCCTACTCGGAATAAGCAGGACGAAACCATGTGAGAAAGCCACTAAAGTTGGATCTTTAATTGCTTTTTCTCAATGAGTATGGGGATTGTGGAGCTATATGTAGTGGCACCAACTCATCCAAGTCACTCCAGTCATTCAGACACTAACAACTCCCACTCATTTGCTCAGTTACACAATTTTCTCAACAGACATCAAAAGAAAAGCATTTAGCTGATTCCATTTACAGCATGTATAAAACAGTTCATTATGTACATGTAAAGCTGATATCTAAATCTACATCAGAAGCTGACATTTGTCGCGTTGCTTATTTAGATTATTTCAAACGGCATCTTCTGGGTGATATGAATGGAACCGGAGAACTTTCATCTAAAACAATCTAAAAAATGGTCAAGAAGATACAGTGATTTGCTATACAAAAAATATGGTAAACTATGACACATTTATGGGAGCCAGATAACGTTAAGTTACATGGATTCTACTAACATAACGTGTTAATTTAAAATGTATGTGTATACATAAATCAGTTTAGTTTATACATAAAAGTCAACACTCTTGTTCAGTATGCACTATCTTATGGTTTTGTCTTTTTGCATGAGTTTAATGTGCATGTATTTGGTTTGTGCAGGCCAAATGCACATAAGAACCAAGTTCCTGTTGCTGTGGGAGACTCTCTTCTAGATAAGACATGTAATTTGATCAGGAACTTTTCAGAGTACCTTGATGTAGTTGTCAGCGTCGCGAGAAAGACAGATGGGAGACACTGGGCAGATTTATTCGCTGCAGCTGGAAGATCTACAGAGTATGCTAGAACTAAGAAAAAATCCATGCTAGTAGTTCGTTTTAATAGTTATATTCTTAATGATATATGGTGTTTTGGATCAGTTTTTGTGGAGGATGTTAATTTGACTAGTCAAATTCAATATTTTTTTAATTCTTGGATGGCACCCGTCAAATAGTGCTTGGTTAAGAATATGTAAGCAAGTTGACTGATGTTCACCTTTACCTTCTATTCTCACACCCATTGGAAACTGATGTTTCTCATCTTTAACTCCCTTCCAAAACCATGTGGTTGACACTTAAGGCCTGTTTGGTAACTGGGTTGGGTTGGAGTAACCTCTTGTGAATATTAGTTGTTTGGATGGTTAGGAGGGTTGGAGAGGGTTGGAATGATAAATGTGATGTGACATTGATTATGTGTTATATTATCTTTTTTTAATGATTATAATATGTTTTTTATGTTAATTTTTTATTTGAACATGGTTAAAAGTATTATAACAAAATTGTGCGGTCCATACAACTAATTCCAACACAATAATACATGGATAGAGCATGGTGTCTGCCAAGTTATCCTGGAGTAACCTGGCAACTAAACGAGCCCTAGTCTCATTTTCTTGTCTTCGACCTTGTCTCAACCCTTTCAGCATCAAAATTTGATATCTGATTTTTGTTTTTTTTCTGTTGCTAATCATGCAAAACTTAGAAGCTAATTGTGTTTTGCAATAGTTCGTATCTTTGAACATATCTCACTATGGTTTTGAAAATGCGCATAGCTGTACTAAAATAGATTCATGCTATGGTCGTGCACAACATCTGTGAGTTGTGCACGTTAGAGGCGATGACTAGGCTAACTTTAGGTGGGTCATTATTGACTTTGTGCAACCAAAATCCTGCCACTGACATTGAAACCCAAAGACTCTCTATATTTCTTCTAGCTTCAACTATACAAGCAATGCCTAGATAATAAACTCTATTAGATTGAACTTCTCTTTCACTTCTTATCGAGGTGTTCTTCTTAGCAAAATGAGTAGCATAAAATGTAGCTTTGGATAATATTATATTGTTGTAGAGATATATTTATGTTTATGTACTTTTTCCTCAGTTTCTTTTTCTTTTCATCTATCTTATATAATTTACCCTTAGGCCTCTCCTATATATAAGAGAGCCTATGGTTCTATGGAATAAGAAGTTCATTTTTCCCAACATGGTATCAGAGTGGTGATCCTAGACCATAGCTCCCATACCAACCCTAACCCTACCGCATCGCCCTATCTCTTTTCCTCTACCGCCTCACCCCACTCAAGGGGGTGCCAATATCTAGCGGGCGTTGCTGCCTCTAACAGTCGTCCCTCCTTCGACGTCGTAGCATCCAACAGGTGTTGCCGCCTCCAGCAACTCCAGCAGTCGCCGTAGCACCCAGCGGGTGCCGGCGCATCCAGCGGGGTCTGCTACCGCCATCTCAGGTGCACTGTCACACCTCCATCTAAGGTGCACCGTCGATGCCGACACACATCGACTTTGGCTTTTGGGTGATGGGATTGGTTGCTTGAGTCTACACACACGACCAAATCCCCTTATATCCGTGTAGACAAAAGTTTTCCCTAGTCTACACAAAGGTTTAAAAAAGCATGAGGCGGTTCGAGGCGTTTTCCTGAAATGTGAGGTGATGTGTAAGCCTCAAGGCGGTCGAGACGTAAGCCTCAATTTTTTTTGAAAAATTAAATTTAAGCAAAATACATTAAAATATATATAATAATATTAAGTTTTGCCAAAAACATATTTAAAATCAATTTCACACTAGTAAAAGGTACAACACATAAGCGATGAAAGCATAGAAGTTCAGAAAACTAATATTAGGCATGTGATTGTTTCCGCTATTCACAACAAAGCATAATAATTACTCTACTCTATATGTTTCTTTTCGACTTTGCTTCTTCGTATATGTGATAACTATTTTAAGAATAAACAAATAACAACATCAAGTTGCAAACTTACAAGTAGTATAACAATTTTATTACAATTCAAACACAATCGTGTATGTTGTATACAATAGAACTAATATGCGTGGATGCAATATGGTAAATTGAGCATGATGTACAAGATCATCAAGCTTCACTTATTTCAAGTAATCCCTTCTCTTTATATGGACATATTTATAGAAATATGCAAGGTTTAACATAGAAACAACAATACTAGCAAAAAAAATGTATAATGTTTACGGCAAAACAAGGTCATGTGCAAAGCACATAACCTAAAAATTTTAAAAAAAGCCATGCGCTTGAGGCTTATGCCTCCGCCTCGCCTCGACTGTCTCACCGCCTCATATGCCTCACACTACCCTGAGGCTTAAGCCTCAGAAGTTCTGGCTGAGGCTTAAGCCTCGAGGCGCTTTTTGTCAAAAAATGCCTTGAGGCTTACGCCTCACCGACTCGAGGCGCGCTTTTTAAAACAAGGGTCTACACCCCTAGTCATCTTTAACAGACATCATGCCAAAAAGCAAAGTAGATATCCCGTCCACAAGCATCTTCCGTGGTCCAGCGCCAATAGTCAAAATGGACGGGAGCAACTATGAGTTATGGGCCATGCGGTTCATGAGCCTGATGAAGTCTATGGGTAAGAAGCACATTCTTATCGAAGACGAGCTAGTGTGGAAGACTGAGACACATGCTCAAATAGCCACACACGTGTATATGCATCATCTGCCTCCCATGAGGCATTTATCCCAGTCTTGTCACTTGGCTCCTCTGTCATGAGGATGTGCTTCTTGCCGTTGCATTGCATTAAACTCATGAACTACATGGCCCACAGTTCATAGTTTGTTCCATCCATCTTGACGATGGGTTCTAGTCCTTTGAAGTCACCCATGGATGGAATGTCAGCTTTGTTGTCGGACATGATGACAACTATCTCCAAGATTGGGTTAACAACAAGAAAGATTGACCACTATACTGACATACATGAAGATGGTTGTGGGTGTAGATTCATGTCACAACCTCTTCCATTTTTTGGAAGCTCCTTTGGGTAACTAGGGTGTTTCAGAAACGTCGCACCCGAAGAACCCAAGAACATGGTGGCGAAACCCTAGGTGTAGGCAAGGTTTTAAAAAGCGTGAGGCGTATCGAGATGTTTTCCCAGTATTGCCTCGAAGCGTAAGCCTCACTCGTGAAAGATATTTTTCATTAAACATAATAATTAATCGGAATTACAATATTCAAGTTTTAGAAATTAAATAATTATGATTAAATGCATAACTCCATGACATTTCAAGGATAATATCATGTTTTAAACATCCAAGTTGATATATAACTATGTTTTTTGGACTCTAAATATGTAAGCAGTCAAATAAATATGGATATGCAAGCACAATAATGAGTAACTCTCCGTAAAATTTAAAGTCTTGAATAAAATTTAACTAAAGGGACTAGATGTAACACAAGAGTCATACTAAAGAGTTGATGCATTAGAGTTAAGGACTCAAGACCCAAACTTTTGTTCATGTTGATTTATAAAGAACATGCATAACACAGTAAAAATAAGTTGCTTAACACTTTAATAAACTAAAAAAATGCATTTCAGTGAATTGTGAGCTTAAGGACTTGAAAATACTTGTCTACGAAAGATGAAAAACCCACAATAAAAAAGAAAAGAAAAAATATGTCGAAAAAAAATTAAAAAATCAGCATACAAATAAGGCAACGCCTCAAGGCGTACGCCCCGAGGAGCGCCTCATAAGCCTCGAGGTGGATGCCTCACTGAGGCTGTACGAGGCTACAACCTCGAGGCGTTTTTCCTTGAAAAGTGCCTTGAGGCATACGCCTCAGTACCTCGAGGTGCGTTTTTAAAACAATGGGTGTAAAACCACAACCCTTATGGGCAACGACAACACGAGAGGAAGATGCGGCGGCGCTGCACAAACGACAGCACGACGTTGCAGGGGAGCACGAGCGGTGTGACAGGGAGCAGACTGTGGCGCCGGAGATGCGGTGCGGGTGCACGGGCGGCGACGTGGGCGCACGGGTGATGCAGCTGACGCGCGCAGGTGACCCGACGACGGAATAACGCGGGCTGCGCGGTGGGGCGGCGCATGCACGATAGCGCACTAGGGTTTTGGTGGGGGCGTGGCTCTTGTTCACAGGCTCTGGTCTAGGACCGTCGCTCTGATACCATATGGAAGATTGTGAAAATGTAAGTTGCATTCCTCGTAGAGCTGGAGATCTCTTATATAGGAGAAAAGCTCTAAGGGAAGATTACATAAAGTAGACTGGAGAAATAGAAAAATATAAACAAAGAAGAAGCGATATAAGTATCTCAATAGTTTAGTACATCTACTGTCAGTTTGTGCCGTGTAAGATAAAAATAGGAACTCTCATCTTAGGTATACATTATTTTTGTCTTCTTTTTTAGTTACATGTTTTCTCACGATTTTTTGGAAACAAACTAGGACTTATTCTCTTAGGTTGTATCTTTTTAGTTCAGCAGCTTATTTTGGTAAAGAATGAGCTTTGTTGAAAAAAAATTCACTAATTGTACTTTCTGTAACAAATTGTGATTATACAATGCGATGGGGGGGAGTCCTTTTTTGCCATAATCTGTTTTTAATTCCAAGTATTATCATTATGGTATAGTTACATAGCTAGTAATATATTGTTCCTCTATCTGTCATGAACTTGTAGGTTGTTTGAAGAATGCTTCCAAAGAAGATGGTATAGGACAGCTGCGTGTTATATTCTGGTAGGTATTTCATCTGATTCTTGTTATATTGGAGAATGTTCTTACATTTATGATTCTTTGAATTATTCTTCCTTTGCACTTTTGCGACCATTTTAACGAAGATGGTTTGTGATCTTTTGGAGGCTAATTTGTAAACATTTTAAATGCATGACTGAAGTTACTTTATCCCTATAGTTTTCCTTATGGAATTATCAAGCGAGTATTTCGCAGTTACAAACATCATAAAGAACTAATCTCTCATGTTTTTTTTCTCAAGAGTTATCGAGATCATGATATAACAAATTTTTTATGATATAATGGTTACAATGAACAGTTCATTGATGCTATTATTTTTCTCAAGACCAAGAATTAGTGTGAATTAAGCACCTAGGTTGGGCGTCCATATGTTCAATATGTTTTCAAATAACACGAACAAATGTAAGACTTTCCAAATATTTGTGTCTAATGTGGATGTGCATCCCGTTTGATAGTATATAGCTTTCAATTCTCCATATAGGGGCAGATTATGCATTGCATTGATGCAACGTGGGACGATCAATTGGGGCTCAATTAAAGAATTTTTCGTTTGTTGAAATTTTGCAATTAGGGTTAATTTTCAGTCATTAATTAAAGTCAAATTAATGTTACGTTTTATTGGGTCCGTGCAATTTTATTTTAAATAAAAAGATCGCATGTGATCTCTTACCAAATTAATTATTCAGTTAAATTTAGCCGTTAATTAGTGATATTATAGTCCAAATTATGATAAGTTAGGATTTGAATTTTGATTTTATTTCTATTTTTGTAATCTCACCCCTCCTATATAAAAGGGATGGTAGGCCTTCATTTAAAAAATAGTTAAAGCTGAAATTATTTTGAGATTTACTTTAATCTCTCTCATATCTCTTCTCCCTCTACGCGATCTTCGCGCTTCTTTTCCCCAAATCTCGCGCAACCAACGCTCTCTCTTCTTCCTCCCTCCAATTTCTTCTACCAAATATTTTTTCTGCTGCCAATTTAATTTGCAAATTCTTATTTGCATCAATTGGTATCAGAACATGGCATCTAGATCGTCCTCATGATCTGACGATCCATCCAGGAATTGACGCAAACATAAATCCAAAGTATCTCGCTCAACGGACCGTGTATGGTGTGTTGAGGTTAGAAAACTTTGTCCAATATGCTCCAAATTTGTGCGGATATGCAAGCTTTGGCGAGAGAAATTTGTGCGCCGTGGAATGTTGAAGCTTTCACACGACAAATAGCGGAAAATGCCACCAAAAACACTAGAATGGTTGCTGTCCAAAAGGTTTCAGATCGGATGCCATCAAAAGAACCGGCTCCGTCACCATTCTCGCTCACCCCAGCCCCCCCTCCCCCCTACAACCCCTCCTCGCCGCCCCGCACCACTGGTGAACCTCTCAGCCCCACCGCCACTACCACCTCCTCCCGCCGCTCCCGCACCTCTAGTGAACCCCTCCACCCCACCGCATCTACCACCTTCTCTCACCGTCCCCACCTCCAGCACAACTCCTAGCTTCGCCGCCGCCCACCGCATCCCTCCTCCCGCACCACCATCCCTCCCCTCCCCTTTCTCCGATGCCACCCCGACCCCCCACTTCCTCCTTGTGTTGCCGCCTCACCAGTTCCCCAACCCCCTCGTCGATAACACTGCTGCCACCCCCACTCCCGTTCAGCTGCCCCGATACTGTTAGAGTATTTGGTTGTGCGCCCATTGAGTTGTAGCAGGGTAAATGGATCATGGAGAAGATCCATTTACCCCATCCAGTGTTTAGTCCCACATCGTCTAGTGGTGGGACTTGGAGGCTCTGGAGAGGCTATATAAGGAGCCCCAGACTTCCTGTACTCATTGAGAAAAAACAATGCATAACACACCCCTTTGATGGCTTCTCCCGTGGTTTCATCCCGCTCGTCACGGAGTAGGGTTCCGCGTTAAATCATGTTGTTCTTCCATGTTTATTCTTTCTTGTTTATGCTCTGTTTATCAATCGCTTCCGCTTCCTATTTTATAACATGGTATCAGAGCGGGTTCGATTCTCGAGGAGTTATTTTCAATATTTGTTCGAGATTCGATTTCGATGTTTTGTACGTGAAGATTATTGTGTTTGTGATGGTTAAAGTTCTAGGGTTTAGTTTTGAAACCCTATCATCAAGCTCCAGAGAATAGAGGATTTTCAAGCCCCAGAAATTTTCTTTCCAAAGTTATTTGATCGCCGCAGGATTTCTAAGCTTCAGAGATTATAGCAAGTGCAACGTCGGGATTTTTTTAACCCTGGATATAAAGCCCATGCCCTGCGCCTTGCGCCGACCCCGTGCGAGCCAGCCCTTCCAGGCATCGGCGGCAGTAGCTCCATGCACAGGCGGTGCCGCCCTTCCCTCGCGAGCCGTAAAACCTCCAGGCGGGTGGCTCTCAGGTCGTGAGCCCTCAGCAGGCGGCGCGGGCCCTTGCATATCCCATGCGACCCGCGAGACTCTCTGACACAGCCAACAGATCACGATGACGATCCCCACCGCGTTCTCCCTGCGCGATCCTTCCAGCCGCGCACAAAGCCATCCAGCCCGAGCGGCGAGTGCCGGTATTCCAAGGCGCTGGCGATGCCCTAGCCATTCCATGACAGCCGCGCCTCCAAGTCCCAGCCGCGCCTCCAAGTCCAACCCTAATAGTTGGGGGGTGGCGCGGAAACGATGGCTTCCCCTGTTGGGAACCCTACGGGCCGATGGCCCCTTGTTTGTGGGGGGCGTCAACTCATTTAAAAAAATAAGGGGGGGGCTGCATTATTGGGGCTAACAAAAAAAAAGAGTGAGGCAAGTATTCAGGCCCAACTGGGCCTGCTTTCTATGAGAAAAAAAAGAGAGATAGGTGTTTGTAAAGAAAAAAGAGTTGAAAAGATGTGTGAAGCAAAAGCCGTAAAAAAATGGTTGAAACAGTTTAAAAAAAATTTCGGAAAAAAATGATGAATGTTTTGAAAGCCGAACGGCTTATTGGTATTTTGTACCCCCCAATTTCTTGTCTTCTCCCAACTTGATCGATTTCATTTTCCGACAAGTATGGGAGAAAGAGGGAGTATATGTAGAGTTACAGGTATAGATCCAGATTCCATATTCAGATATCATTCTCCAGACCAGCCAGATGATCAGACTCTACAGTTCGGTTTCAGACTCGACGATTGATTCCGAGTCCAGTTTCAGACACGCACGAGTTTGCGGTCATTTTCTGATGAGCATATGTTGCCATCATTTGTTCGTGGTCCCCATCATTCTTCTAGTTGTCAGGCCAGAGTTTTCATGTGAGCCATAGGGACTCCAGAGCAGAGGACCATTCCCTATGTCATGTTGGCAAGGGTTTTCATGTGGTATCATAGGTACACCAGAGCAGTGCACCATTCTCTGAGCCAGATGGGAGAAACCCAGTTCTCCGACGAGGAGACTTTTTCAGACTCCATTCTCCAGCGACCGTGGACTCCGATGAGGATTGCACAACCATGGCTCCTTTTTCAGTTAGGCTCCTTTTCAGAGATGGAGCAGTTGTCCACATTATTGTGGCGGGCCAGAGTACTCCGACGAGGAGACTCAATTTCAGTTGCAGTGACTCTGACAGGCGCAGTTCAGAGCACATGCTCTCCGACGAGGAGATTCAGAAGACTCACACTCCAGCCCGTTCGTCCTCCTCACCTGCACGGCATGAGAAGCAACGTCCTCGACTACAGCAATGTGCGCGTTGGGTTGATATTGTCCGTAGTGTCTTGTAGCGTTGAGTTGAGTTTCTTTCTGTTTGTCCAAGCTGAGCATTGCATGCTCCAGCTTGAGGGGGAGTGTTAGAGTATTTGGTTGTGCGCCCATTGAGCTGTAGCATGGTAAATGGATCCTGGAGAAGATCCATTTACCCCATCCAGTGTTTAGTCCCACATAGTCTAGTGGTGGGACTTGGAGGCTCTAGAGAGGCTATATAAGGAGCCCCAGACCTCCTGTACTCATTGAGAAAAAGCAATGCATAACACGCTCCTTTGAGGGCTTCTCCCGTGGTTTCATCCCGCTCCTCACGGAGTAGGGTTCCACGTTAAATCATGTTGTTCTTCCATGTTTATTCTTTCTTGTTTATGCTCTGTTTGTCAATCGCTTCCGCTTCCTATTTTATAACAGATACCCTCCCCTACAGTCCCGCTTTGCCACCCTCCCTCACCGCCTCCCGATCGGAGGTTGCCGACACCATCATCTGCATCGCCTGCCTCCTATGAACTACCACCGTCGCAACAACCTCCTCTCTCCATTATTCCGCCACCCTTGGAGTCGAAAGATCCTTCGCCGCCGTTTTATCGTGGGAGGAAAAACCCTAGCGTGGGTTTCCTCCTCAAGTGGAGTCGAATCCCACAAGAGTATGGATTGGAATATGATTTGGGAATATTGTAGAAAACTACCTCCACCCAAAACCTTTTATTTAAAAGTTAAAGTTGTTGGCAATTTAAGAAGAAATGAAGGGGTACGAAAATTGCAGGGCGCCCTCCAATTGAAAAGAATGACACACGTATTGCTGAATTAGGGAAGAAATGAATGAAATTGGAGACAATTGCTCAACGGATTCAACAAATCCCCAATACTACAACCGAAAAAAGGCACTCATCATGGGATGAATTTTTCAAAGCGTAAAGAGCTGATGCAATGCGTGGGGTTCAATTAAAGATTTACGTCCATTGAAATTGAGCAATTAAGGTTTAATTTTCGTTTATTAATTAAAGTCGAATTAATGTTACGTTTTATTGAGTTCGTGGAATTTTATTTAAATAAAGAGATCACGATCTCTTATCAAATTAGTTAGTAAGTTAAATTTAACGGTTAGTGATATTTAGAAATTAAATTAGGATAAGTTAGGATTTGAATTTGATTTTATTTCTATTTAGTAATCCTACTCCTCATATATAAAGGGGATCGTAGGTCATTGTTTTAAAAACAATTCAAGTTTAAAGTAATTTGAGATTTATCTCATCTCTCTTCTTATCTCTTCTCCCTCCACTCAATCTTCGCACTTCTCTTCCTCAAATCTTGCGCAACCGACACTCTCTCTCTTCTTCCTCCCTCCAATTTCTTCCACCAAATAATTCTTCCGCTGCCAATTTAATTTACAAATTCCTATTTGCATCATGCATGCTGCTTAAAAAAGGATTTTTTAGGGAAAAGGGGCGGACGTTGATAATGGTGCACCCAACTGAATTATATTTTAGAACTTAATACAAACTAATTACTGGTCTGGTCTGAGACTCAAAGAGGATCTCAGCATGCTTTATTACATTATCCACAATAAACCTCTCTTGATGGAACACCACATTATTATGCCTGGGGATGCACAAACATACATGTACAAGTATGGATATAGGTGTTAATATATCACTACTTGTTTTAAAATCTGGATATGGATAAAAAGCTGTTACAATGTTGATATTGAAAATCGAAAGTTATATCCTTAAATATGTCTGGATACAGATATGGAATCTGATAATCAAAATTCAAATATCCATATTTTAGTAGATACGGATTATTTTACCAATAGTAAATATCTCCTAACATTTACATTCACAACGTTTTTTTTAAGTTGAAATTAATAGCTTACTAAATTGAAATGGCATAAACTAGAGATACAACCAATAAGAAAGAAAATAAAATTAAGCATCTTAGATTAACTTTGTTGATCAACGATTGGTGAGATGCGGAGGGAGAGTGGGAGATAGAGGGAGGGGGAGAGGGTGAGAAAGGGAGGGGGTGAGGGAGGGGGATGAGAGGTATCATTAAGGAAGGGGAAGACGAAGGGTGATCCCTGGATTTGGAGGGAGAAAGGAAGGGAACCAGAGCATCAACAAGTCGAGGTGCGGGAGAAGGAGAGAAGGGTTGGGAGAAGGTTTCACACAAGAAGCTGGGACCTCGCTACTTCAGATGCAATAGTTGCGACCAGCACCTGTTGTCTTGCTCCTATCCTCCACAGTGCTTTCGATGTGGAAGGGGAGGACATCGGATTACCCCATGCCCAATTAATATGACAGGGGTGGACACGAATAAGAAAACAACATCGAAACCGATGGCTAGATCTCTTTCTTCATCAAATCGAGGAGCCGTGAAGATATATGCGACTGCGATATAGAGAGATTCTTTACTTCCACCACCATCTTAGATGCTTGTGGGTGTCATCCTCCGTACTGGGATATACAATTTGGCTCGTGGCTTGAGGTTAGTGGGTGCAGAGTTCGAAGGAGATGTGGTTGTTCTAGATGAGACCTCCTCTATGTAAGAGGCCTCTCGCCAAAGGATTCGGCTAAACTTCTAGCGCTGGTTGGCAAGGGAGCGAGTACGATGGAAGCACTGACGTTTCATTGATGGTGGATATCGATATTCGGGCACAGATGGTGATGGCACTTAAAACTTCAGTTGGTGGCCCCATATTTTGAACTGGATATCGATATTCGACAGAAATTTGACCGAATTTCGCTGAAATTTGAGGCCATGCTAATGCCCCTTTCCTCGCAAGAACGATGTACAATCAATGCTGTAAGAATGGGGAAGGGTGTCAGAGATCATTTGGGATGGTCGGTAGCTAGGAATGCCTGCATCCAAGACGTTGGTTTCCTTCCTTGGTACATGAGTGACGCCTACGAAGTTTACATGCTATCTGAGGTTGGATTGAGCGACCTTCAGGTGCTTAGCTAGAGTTCTGATGCTGCCTACGTCGCTGCAATGACCAACTGCCATAGTTGGAGAGTCTCTTATTTTAGGTGATGGCACAGATGGGGTTTTATTGTGGAGGCAACATCAAAAGTGATGGTGGTGGGGCCACCAACTGAAGTTGCAACGAAATCTATGGCGAAGCTCCGTGATTTTTGTGAACTCCAGCCCGTGGATCCGGGTTACCCGTTTACACAACGTTCACAATATTATTTTCAATATCGATCGCATTAGGTTACCGAAATTTAGGGAAAATTTTTCATGTTTCGAAATGACATTCACAATGTAACAATCAACCACATAATTAATAAAAATTGTGTCACCAATTCACATTTGCATTAATTTTCATATATGGTTACTTGTAACCGAAGAAACTGCAATATGTACATGTTTCCCAAAATGTAACAAAAAAGAAAGAAAAACATAAACATTATTCTGCACATAAACTGTAACATGAGTACTGATGAGTGTAACAATAGAAGCTCAGGATCATCCGTCAGCCTACTGCGATGCATGCGCTCTGAGTGGCATACATGCAAAGGATAAAATAATGTAAAAAATCAGTGAATACAATCCATCATATATTTAAAACATAACAAGTGATTCAATGGTTTCAAAAGAAAGCTAGTAGACAAGGTTTAAAAAAGCGTGAGGCGGTCCGAGGTGTTTTCCCAAAATGTGAGGCGAGGCGTAAGCCTTGAGGCGGTCGAGGCGTAAGCCTCAATTTTTTGGAAAGAAAAATTAAAATTAAAGCAAAATAAATTGGAATAAATACTAACAACATAAAAAATTGCAATATATTGTCCTAAAGTTCAATACAAACTACAAACTACAACTATGATTGTCCAAAGTTCAAATACGATTGTGAAATTAGAAAAGAAAACATAAAGTAGGAAATAAAGTTTCACACAAGCATGAAATTAATGCAACATATGTTCCATCACTATTATGTGATACATCAAAATAACAAATCATAAAAAAATCAACGAATCAACTTCAGTCTTCTCGCCCCTAAGCAGTGTTGTCGCCGCCATCGTCGTCGTCACTGCTACTCATTGGATCGTCATCGGAATCATCCATAAAATTCAAGTGCACATCATCTTCAGCTTCATCTTCGCTTCCATCCTCAGAATTGGAGTACTCCTCCTCGTCAACATTAATTGGAGTTTTTCCTTTACCTAATCAAGAAAGTAATATGCATAGTCAACCATTTGAAAGTTAATCACAATTCACAAAAAAGCATCGAACATTCTTTTAATTTATAATATTGTATTGCACCTTTGTCATTTTTTCCCCTTCTTTTTAGGCCGAGCGACTTGAGCTCCTCCACCTCTTTCACCTCCTTCCTCCTCAAGAGGATCATCGTCAAGGGGTATGTTTGCATCAAGATCCTGATACGCCTCGACATCTTGCGCTTCTGAAATCCATTCATCACCGGAGTCAATGTCTTCCAAACATAATGGATCTTCTATTGTTTTCTTCCTTAATTCTCTATGTTTCAATTTCAAATTGAACATGATGTAAACCAGATCATTGAGCTTCGCTTGTGATAAACGATTTCTTCTCTTAGTGTGGACCTATATGGACATACACAAGGTTTAAGTGATTAACATGAAACAAAAACACTATCATAAAATTAAATAATGCTTTAACCACTTACTTGATTAAAAGAGCTCCGATTATGCTCACACCCAGAAGCACTACAAGTCAAGCTCAACACCCTAATAGCAAATGCTGCCAATTCAGGTGTTTCATCACCAAACAACGTCCACCAATCCGTTGGTAATGGTCAACCACACATTTTAGTAATTATGTAGTATATGGAAAACTCTTAAAATTTATTTACAATACTCACCAGGACTTCTTGTTTTCCTTGAATTAACAGCATTTGCCCATCCAAAAAATCCTCTTGCATGCATGAAGGAATCAAGTTGTGAATCTGCTTTCATCCTCGCATCTGGATCAATGATCAATCTTTCCATGCATGAAAACAATCCCATTTTCACCTCTAAGTGATTGGAGAATGTCGGTTCATAATGAAAGTGGGGATTGAGGAAATAAGCAGCAACATGTAAAGGCCTGTGAAGTTGACGATCCCAACGGCTATCCACAATATCCCAAATAATCTTATATTTGGTCTCGTCATTTTCAAGATTTCTAGCTATCTCCTCCTTGGCCCTGTCCATGGCTTCATAAATAAATCCCATCGGTGGAAATTTTTCAGAATCCACCAACCTCAAAACGGTGACCAAAGGCTTCGTGGTGTTGAGAACATATGCAACACCAGGCCAAAAAGACTTGCTCTTCACAACAATGTTCACCACACTTTGACCCAATGGACGATTCACATAAGAACTGTTCTTCCATGCTCTGGAAGTGAAGAAGGATTCAAGTGAATCCTTGGCTCTAATCAAGCTTTGCAATGTAAGAAATGCAGTGGCAAATCTTGTAACGGCAGGTTTCACCAAATCACAACCTGCAATTTTTCTCACCATTGCCAAAACCCAAGCATGAGCATACACAAAATTGATTATTTTTTTTGCTTTTTTGAACACGGATACATGAAGTGGCAATTTGAGGATATCCTCCAACATCAAATCTATACAATGCGCTGCACAAGGTGTCCAATAAAGATTCTTCCTTTTATCCATCAACATTTGTCCAGCAGCTTTGTAAGCGGATGCATTGTCCGTTATCACTTGGACAACATTCGTCTCTCCGACCTCCTCAACAACTTCATCCAACACTTTAAAAAGCATCCTAGCATCTTTAACTTGATCGGATGCATCAATCGACTTCAAGAAGTAAGTGCCTTTGGTATTATTCACCAAAAAATTAATCAATGTGCGTCCTTTCGTGTCGGTCCAACCATCTGACATGATGCTTCAACCCGTGG
Source organism: Ottelia alismoides (assembly GCA_037367405.1). Taxonomy (NCBI): domain Eukaryota; kingdom Viridiplantae; phylum Streptophyta; class Magnoliopsida; order Alismatales; family Hydrocharitaceae; genus Ottelia; species Ottelia alismoides. Next base: position 157,060 of record JAZKJV010010975.1, on the reverse strand, counting down.
CAATCCAAGAAGCCTTCGCCTCATCAACAAGAGTGGTAATGGCCTGCTACAATAATAGGCCAAATTTACACGTTCTCTACCCGAAGCAAGTTTGTAATCAATAAATATTCTAGCATTCCTGTCATATGATCAGAAGCACCACTATCGATAATCCATTCATAATTAAATAAATGATTACCTTCAGTTTTCTTCACGGCCATTGCAGTATTCACAATATCAGCATCATTAGTACTTCTAGATATTTTTTGCACATCGGTGTGAAGGTCTTTAAGCTGCTTCTCGGTCAACTTTTTGCTGTCAACAATCATAGCAATGGGTTTCTTCCCATTGTTACCCTTCCTTTCCGGATGAAGTTCCCAGCAATAATCAATTCCATGACCAGTCTTCTTGCAATGAGCACATTTTTTGTCTTTCCAGTAGCCACTTTTGCCCTCGGAGTTCATGCATGGTTGGTGGCTTGAAACCCCTTCTATATCCACATACATTAGTCATCATCGTCAGATAAGGACTATTGGCTATGTTGAATGCCAATGAATTCTCAAAAAAAATCTCCCAATGCTCCTGCAAATCCTCCTTCTCTCATCTTTTTTCCAGCTTGCATTTAAAGTGTGTTGTTGAGAGGGGGGATCCGAACTACCTGCACCCGTACCTCCATGTGCAATAAAAAAATCCATCGGTCCTCGAGCTTGCTTGATACCACTAGAATCTGTCGGTGCTCTTTGTGCGGTTCATTTTCATCATCTCCAGATGGCCCTTGCATCCCAACTCGGCGAACTTCTTCCATTTCTTCAAATCGTCTTCTCTTTTCATTACCCTTGTTGTCCATGAACATCTTCATCTCTTGTTGAACTTCAATAGGAACGCTTGGACAAGCTCTCACATTCTTGCGTGTCTTTGCAAGATGGTCTTTTAGCCCCTTCACCCCACTGGTGATCTTCATCGAACAAAAATTGCATTCAACATATACATATCCTTTCCCTTTGCGATGCACATCCATTTGAAGTTCTCGACAGTATCTCCATCCGGGATCCGATCGCCCCCCACTTTGGCCTTTCCTTCCCATATTTACAAGTTATACAATAATATACACATATTGATATATACTAACAGAACAGTACAAGATGCACATACATGTAATCCTTCATCATAGTTGCATCCTAGCCCTAGGTGAGATGTCAAAGAGAAAGCATATAATGTTGCAAAAAATAGAGAACTCTCTAATGTCAAAGAGAACTCTCTAATGTCAAAGAGAACTCTCTAATGTCAAAGAATATCATATAATGTTAAAGAGAACTCTCTAATGTCAAAGAGAAAGCATATAATGTTAGGAACTTAGGATCCATTTACACCCGAAACTACTACAATATCTACTAATAACTCATAGCCATACGTAAGAATTTAACCCAACAATTGGAAAACACAAAAAAATTTGAAAAAAAAATCAGAAAACAGGCGGCGACGCAAACCTGCTCCGGTTGGGCGGCGAGAGGGTCGGCGATGGAGAGGGGGCCTGGGCGGCGACTCCGGAGGGCGGCAATGGAGGCTTGGCGGTGAGAAGCGGGGTCGGGGCAAGGAGAAGCGGGGCTCAGGGGAAGGGAGGGGGAGGGTTTCGATTCTGTCGAACAGAACCTCCCCTTCCCCCCGACGGTTCGAATTTACTAAAAAAGGTCACGTGCTTTGCACGTGACCCAGGAAATTTAAAAAAAAGCGATTTTTGAGGCTTACGCCTCAGCCTCGCCTCGAGCGCCTCAGGCGAGGCTGAGGCGTACGCCTCCTTGGATGCACCTGAGGCGTGCGCCTCGGGTCGTTTTGAGCCCACCTCGCCTCGAGGCGTATGCCTTTGCGCCTCGAGGCAGCGCCTTTTTAAACCATGCTAGTAGATAAGTATTGAAATTTAAATTTGACATGCTACTTGCATAAAAGTGCATTTCCATGCAGTTATGTATGTAAATCCCCAGATCTCCCATCACCCCATCACTTTCTGTATATAACAATTTCATATTTTAATTAATGATCCATAAAATAGCGAAGAAGGAAGCAAAGAAGACTGTAAGCGAAGCTAAGTCAAAAGCTTATGAGTTTTTGTATAAAAATCTCAACTCTAAGGAGGGCCAGAAGGATATATTCAGGTTGGCCAAAGCAAGAGAAAGAAAGACCAAAGACCTTTCTCAAGTGAGATGCATTAAGGACGAGGAAGGTCACGTGTTTGTTACTCAGAAGGATATAGAGACTAGATGAGAGCAATACTTCCATAAACTTTTCATTGGAGAAGGAAATAGAGAGATCACTTTAGGTGATCTAGCTAGTAGTGAAAGTTACTTGAATCATGCTTGCTATAGACGAATATAAAGAAAAGAAGTAGAGGAGGCTTTGAAGGTTATGAGACCTGGGAAAGGTGTTGGACCGGATGACATCCCTGTAGAAGTATGGAAAGTTTTAGGTGAGCGTGGTTTGACTTGGCTTACGAATCTATTCAATGTTATTTGGCGAAGCAAGAAAATGCCTGAAGATTGGAGGAGGAGTATCGTGGTGCCTCTTTATAAGAACAAAGGAGACATTCAAAATTGTTCAAATTACAGAGGTATCAAGCTGATGAGTCACACTATGAAAATTTGGGAACGCGTGATCGAAAGAAGGTTGAGACAAGTTTCCCAAATAAAAGAAAACTGTAGAGATAGTTTCTACTATTATTATATGTTTATGTACCTGGTTTCTATTTCTCTCTTCTATTTAGACATCCATGTAATTTACCCTTACGGCCTCTCCCTATATAAGAGAGCCTAGGGTTTTCTTATTATTATAACGAAGACTCCTTTCTTCTAACATGGTATCAGAGCCGCCTTAGGGCTCTCCTCCCTTCCCCACCCGCCGCCCCTCCTCTTCTCTCATCTAGCCGCACGGCGGCTCCCGGCCGCTGCACCTCCAAGCAGCCCCCCCTCCCCTCCGCTGCCGCTGCACCACCCAGCGGCTCCCAGCCGCACACGTCAGCGGCCCTGCCGCCCTAGCGGGACCCCCCCCCCCGCAGTCCTAGCGGCCCCTTCTGCCGCCTCCAGCCGCCCCATCGGCCCTTCGAGCCCCAACAGCACCCTCCAGCCGCTCCTGCGGCCCTTGGCGCCCTAGCGGCACCCCCCCTCTGCCGCCGTAGGGCTTCCATAGCCTCCAGCAGTCCATAGGCATCGTTTTCGAGGCGATTCAAGGGCTGTAAGCTTCCTTCGAGGCGTGCCCTAGACCCCTCTTCCTCCGGTTTATGGATTTGAGTGCGTAAAAGTCTACACACGTACTCAAATCCAATGCAGTTGGTGTAGACATTCATCACAGTGTCTATTATCCCCTCGTCTTCTTCGAGCAGCAGTATGTCAGAATCGAAAGTCGATTTGCCCTCCACCGGCGCATTCAAAGGTCCGGCGCCAATAGTGAAGATGGACGGGTCTAACTATGAGCTATGGGCTATGCAGTTCATGAGTCTCATGAAATCAAATGGTAAGAAACACATTCTTACCGAGGATGAGCCTGCGGAGAAGACAGGGATATATGCCTCATGGGAGGCCGATGATGCTTACGCAAAAGTATGGTTGTCTGGTACGTTGACGATGGAGATAGCTAATGTTGTCCTCCATCAGCCCACTGCTAAGGCGATGTGGGACATCCTTGCCGCTACGTATTCGCAGGTGCGAAATGAGACAAAGATGTTGCAGCTTCAACATGACATCTTTACGGTGAAGCAGGCCGGCAGACCTCTCCATTCTCTATACACATCCCTAAGAGGGATGTTCGAGAAGCTTTACAGTACCATTCCTCTGACTGCTACTCCAGAGCAGCAGAAGACGTTTCGGAACGCCACCATGGTAGGCGTTCTACTTGCTGCCCTCGATCCTGAGTATGATGCTGCACGGTCACAGATTTTAGCAGATGCAGTCATTCCTCCAGTGGAGGATGTCTACAGGAGGCTCAATCGTATTCCAGTTTCATCCAGCTCTTCTACTCCACCCCCATCTGCGATGGCAGCTTCGCGGGGGAGAGGTGGACCACCCTCTAGGCGTGGTCGTGGACGTGGCCGTGGACCTCCAGGAAGAGGCGGCCGAGTCAGTCAGATGTGCTCGTATTGTCACAGAACCGGACACTCAGAGGAGACATGCTACTCAAAGCATGGATTCCCAGCATCGGCACGGGTTGCAAAGCATTCACAGTCTCCATTACCGTCTACGGCAGATCATAGATTTGACGAACTCGTGGCCCGTCTCCGTGATATTATGCCACATTCTTCTGGTGATTCATCTGGTGGCTCTTCAGATATTGCTGCCACAGCCTCTGCAAGTTCATCCGCCGCAGCCCGTTCTTCAGGTAGATCATCAGCCCTCATACTTTCACATGATATATCTGACTGGGTTATAGATTCCGGAGCTACACATCATCTCTGTCGAGATAGAGGAAGACTACAGGCCTACAGGGCTATTCCTCCAGGTCGCTCAGTACAGATAGCAGATAGTTCCCACTTACCCCTTATTGGCCAGGGGGAGGTTTTCTTATCCTCTACTATGCAGCTACAGAATGTTTTACATGCCCCTGAGTTCTCACTGAATTTGCTGTCTATTAGTCAGATTACAAACGATTTGAATTGTCGTGCTATATTTGACCCGTCTTCTCTCATTTTTCAGGACATACTCACGGGCAAGGTGATTGGCTGTGGCTCTGAGCAGAACGGTCTATATCGGCTGGTTCGGGAATCCTATGCTGGCATCTCCACTCACTCAGCTGGACCAGTTTCCCCTTACATTTGGCATCTTCGTTTTGGTCACCTTCCGCTCCAGAAGATGCGCCATCTTCTGCCCCAGATCTCTCCAAGTTCGTCGTTTCGTTGCGAAACATGTCAGTTAGGAAAGCATCACAGGTCGAGCTTTCCAGGTCGTCAGAGTCGGAGCAGTAGCTCCCCTTTTGAGTTGTTACATATAGATATATGGGGTCCGAGTCGTGTTCCCGATCACCAGGGGCACAGGTTTTATCTTGTGGTAGTAGATGATTTTTCTCGTGTCTCTTGGGTTTTTCTTCTGAAGAATAAGTCTGAAGCAGGAGATGTTATCAAAAATTTGATTAATGAAGTGCAGAATGTTTTCTCTTCATCAGTCAAATATGTTCGGACTGATAATGCCCTGGAATTTTGTACGCGTTCTCTTTCTCAATTTCTGTCATTGAAGGGTATTATTCATCAAACCACCTGTGCATATACGTCCCAACAAAATGGTGTGGCGGAAAGAAAGCATCGCCATCTCTTGGATATCACTCGTACCTTGTTGATTCAAAGTTGTGCTCCTATTTCTTTCTGGGGGGATGCTGTCCTTACTGCATGCTATCTGGTCAATAGAATGCCGTCCTCTGTCCTTGGAGAGAAGATACCCATTTCACTTATTTTTCCGGACAAGGAGCTATTCTCACTGCCACCACGTGTCTTTGGCACTGTGGCGTTTGTTCATCGTCTATCTCCTGGACTTGACAAGCTCTCTCCAAGAGCAGTCAAGTGCGTCTTTGTTGGGTATTCCAGAACCCAGAAGGGATACCGGTGTTATGATCCTACAACCAACAGGTACTTTGTTAGTGCGGATGTCACTTTCTTCGAGTCGGTTATGTATTTCTCACCAGCTGGGGACAGAATGGAACCATCCACCACCACTGATGATATTTTGGTTCCACCACCACCTACTTGTTTGTCACCTGACTCGTCTCCTGTGTCAGTTCCCATGCCAGCACCACCGTCCCCACCACCTCCACGTCCACCCATTCCACGGCGAATCATATCCCCATTTCCTAACCACTATACGCGTCGGTCAGGTCCCGCTCAGGCAGCTCATGAGCCAATCACTACGTCTCAGGTATGTTCAGATGATGTTACTAATGACGGGTCAGGTGTGGTACATATGCAGGATGACTCCTCACAGGCGGACCCAGATGATGATCTTGATGTTCCGATTGCTATTCGGAAACAGAGACGACAGTGTGCATCCTATGTACTTGCTTCACAGGTTTCCTTTCACCGGCTCACAGGTGATTTCCAGAAGTTTGCCACAGCTTTGTCTTCCGTGGACATACCACGGACATACCAGGAAGCCTTGAAGAGTGAATGCTGGAGATTAGCTATGGAAGAAGAATTGGGGGCCTTGCAGTCCCGTGGCACATGGTCTTTGGTTCCTGCACCTCCAGATGCATCCGTTGTGAGCTGCAAATGGGTCTTCACAATCAAATATCACGCAGATGGCAGATTGGATAGGTACAAAGCACGCTTGGTCGCCCGTGGATTTACACAGACATATGGCGTTGATTACATGGATACATTCTCTCCAGTGGCGAGACACTCGACTCTCCGTATCCTCCTGTCTGTTGCAGTGGTTCGTGACTGGAGCATTTCTCAGCTAGATGTCAAGAATGCATTTCTGTACGGGGACTTACAGGAGGAAGTCTACATGCAGCAGCCACCCGGGTTTACTGCTGAGGGGGAGAAGCATATGGTCTGTAGACTTCACAAGGCTATATATGGCCTTAAACAGAGTCCACAAGCGTGGTTCCAGAAGCTGTCCAACCTAATTGAACACCAGGGATTCAAGAGGTCCAATGCTGATCATTCGTTGTTCGTCCAGAAGTCCTCGGGAGGTACGGTTGTCATAATCGTCTATGTGGATGATATTCTAGTTACAGGAGACGATATTCAGGGCATAGCGAGGGCGAAGGCATTCCTAGGTCGTCAGTTTGTTACAAAAGATCTTGGAATCCTAAGATATTTTCTGGGGTTGGAATTTGCAAGGAATGCACATGGTTTGGTGATGACACAAAGGAAGTACATTACAAACTTCCTGGTTGAGACTGGTATGGATGGTTGCAAACCATCAAGCATCCCCATGGACCCCAGCATGAAGTTATATGATGGTGATACTGATGAAGGAGATAAGAGGAGATATAGAGAGATGGTGGGCAAACTCCTCTACATCACCATAACTCGCCCAGACATTCAATTTGCAGTTAGCAGGGTGAGTCAATTTATGGAGCAACCGAGACAGGTTCACATGGATGCTATACACATGATACTGAGGTATCTGAAGTCTACTCCTGGATTAGGGCTACTATTCAGAAAGGGTGCAGACTTATCCATCTCAGCGTGTGCAGACGCAGATTATGCAGGATGCCCTAAGGATAGAAAATCAACCTCAGGGTTTGCAGTCTTTGTTGGAGGCTCTCGGGTTTCTTGGAAAAGCAAGAAACAAACGGTGGTGGCAAGATCCAGTGCGGAATCCGAATACAGGGCAATGGCCCAAGCCAGCACGGAAATGATGTGGGTTCGCTCCGTATTAGAAGATCTACATGTAGCAGTACCTCTACCTATGAAGCTTCAGTGTGACTATCAGGCAGCATTGTTCATTGCCAACAATCCAGCTTTTCATGAGAGGACCAAGCATATTGAAGTTGACTGCCATTACACTAGGGACCTGATCCAGAGAGGATTGATATCTGTTATAAAATAGAAAGCGGAAGCGGAATAACAGAATAAAGAAGAATAATCACGAAGAACACAAAGATTTTATGTGTGACCCTACTCCAGAAGGAGCGGGATGAAACCACAGGAGAAGCCCTCAACGGGGCGGATATTCTATTAGAATTTCTCATCTGTTACAGGAGGCCTGGGGTTCTTTATATAGCTTCTACAGGGCCTCCAAGTCCCACCACTAGGCGGTATGGGACTAAACTCCGTGGTGTGGTAAATGGATCTTGGAGGGATCCATTTACCCACCTATTACATAAGTGACGCATGCTCCAAATACTCTAACACTCCCCCTCAAGCTGGAGCATGCAATGCTCAGCTTGGACAAATAAAAAGAAACTCAACTCACAATACATGACACTACAGACAATATCAACCCAACGCGCACAACTGCTGCAGTCGAGGACGTTGCTTCTCATGGCGTGCATGTGAGGAGGACGAACGGGGCTGGAGTGTCTATCTGGCTCAGAGAATGGTACTCTACTGTGGAGTCCCTATGATACCACATGAAAACCCTTGCCCTTAATGGCATAGGGAATAGTCCTCTGCTCTGGAGTCCCTATGGCTCACATGAAAGCTCTGGCCGACCAACAAGAATGACAATTGATTGGCATGCGTCATCGTCGAGTCTTGAATCTGAAATTTGTAGAGTCTGAATATCTGACCGGTCTGGAAAACCTGACATCTGAATCTTAGAACAAGACCTGTGACTCTATATATACTCCCCCTTTCTCCCATACTGGGTCGGAATGACATTGTTGACCACGTTGGGAGAAGATAAGATAATACATAAATATGGGGAAAACATGAATATTCTCAAAAAAAATTTTCTCTTGCGGGCTTTTCTTCATTTTTTTTTGTAATAAGCCGTCTATATTTTTTTTTTGAACATTTTTTTATAAGCCGTTCCAACATTTTTTTTATTTACGGCTTTTGATCAATAATTTTTTTTCTCTTTTTTTTCGCAAATTTCGTACGGCTTTTTTTCTTGTACGCGCCTTTTTTTTACTATGCGTACGGTTTTTTTTTCTTTTTTTTTTTTAAATGTACGCGCCTTCTCTTTTTTTTCCTTTTCTTTTCTTTTATCTCTCTCTCTCTCTTTTTAAATACTCAGCCTACTTGGGCTTTACAAGAATCAAACCCCCAATTAAAAACAAACCAGCCCAGTTGGGCTCTCACAGAAATAGCCCACTCAATATCTCCCTTTCTTTCCCTTTTTTTTTAAATCACGGGCCCGCTGCCCCTTTAGGGTTCCCTAACGTGGGAACCCTCTTCATAAACACGCCGCCCTGGGATTTCTGGAATAGCGCCGCCTGGTGCTTTGAAGCGGCGTCGGGAGGAGCCCCGCGAGGGCTTTGAGGCGCGGTGGCTGGAGCGCTCCACGATGACGGCCTCGCCGCCAGTGCGGGTATGCTGGATCGCGCTCGCCAAGATGACCGGAGAAGATGGCGCGCCTCCTGGCGCTCGATCTGCGCAAGATCGCCAGGCGCGTGGGGGCATCGCCTGCTGGGAGCGGCTGCTTCGCCGCTTGGTGGGAGTGCTAGGGCTCGATGCCTGGAGCCCTTGCATGTATGGAGCGCCGCCGGATCGTCGGTGGTTGCTGTGCGGCATCGCCTTGCTCCACCAAGGATCAGTGTTGCTTTGGAGTGCGCCGTCGACAGGGGGTCGCGTGCAGAGGCTCTGTGGGTTGCGTTTGGAAGCATGAGGGCTCCGCCAGGAGGAAGGGTTTCGCGAGGGCAAGCGTGATGGAGCAGGAACTCGGAGATCGTAGGCGCGCCATTGCGCGTTGATGATGAGAGGAGGCCGCCAAGGCGAGGGTGATCTTCATCCTGGAGTTGCTGACTGGTTTCTCAGGAATAAAACCCTAGATGAAAACGCGGCTGCCAGGGCTTCAAGGGTGCAGACGACACACGGAGATCACGCACGCTACATGAATAGAAACCCTAGATGTTCCTTTAAAATTGAACGACCAATGGACAGGAACATCTAAAAAAAACAAACTCAAAAGTTGAATCTCGTAAAAAAAATGTATAAATCTTCAACACTATTTCCTCGAGAATCAAACCCGCTCTGATACCATGTTATAAAATAGAAAGCGGAAGCGGAATAACAGAATAAAGCAGAATAATCACGAAGAACACAAAGATTTTATGTGTGACCCTACTCCAGAAGGAGCGGGATGAAACCACAGGAGAAGCCCTCAACGGGGCGGATATTCTATTAGAATTTCTCATCTGTTACAGGAGGCCTGGGGTTCTTTATATAGCTTCTACAGGGCCTCCAAGTCCCACCACTAGGCGGTATGGGACTAAACTCCGTGGTGTGGTAAATGGATCTTGGAGGGATCCATTTACTCACCTATTACATAAGTGACGCATGCTCCAAATACTCTAACAATATCCACGTCCCATGTTAGCTCAGGAGATCAGACTGCCGATGTATTCACCAAGCCATTGCTCAGATGACCATTCCAGAGATGTTCATCCAAGCTGAGCATGATCAACATCTATGCTCCACCTTGAGGGGGAGTGTAGAGATAGTTTCTACTATTATTATATGTTTATGTACCTGGTTTCTATTTCTCTCTTCTATTTAGACATCCATGTAATTTACCCTTACGGCCTCTCCCTATATAAGAGAGCCTAGGGTTTTCTTATTATTATAACGAAGACTCCTTTCTTCTAACAAAAACCAATTCGGATTCATGCCTGGTCGCTCAACTATTGAAGCCATCCATTTGCTGAGGAGAACAATGGAGATTTATAGAGCTAAAAGGAAGAATCTCCATATGATCTTTATTGATTTGGAGAAGGCTTATGATTCCGTCCCACGAGAGATACTGTGGAGAGTTTTGGAGAAGAGACGAGTACCTGTCCTATACATTAATCTCATAAAGGATATGTATGATAGGTCTTTATCTTGTGTAAGGACCCCGACGGGGAAGACTGACTATTTTGATATCAACATTGGTTTACATCAAGGTTCAGCTTTGAGTCCATTTCTTTTTACTTAAATTATGGACGAGTTGACAAGTCACATTCAGGATGAGTTACCTTGGTGTATGTTATTTGCTGATGATATTGTGTTGATTGACGAGACTAGAGATGGAGTAAATGAGAAACTTGAGGTTTGGAGACATGCATTGGAGACTAAAGGTTTTCGTATAAGTAGGGGTAAGACGGAATATATGGAATGGACCTTTGATGGAAGCAATGGTGAAGGAATCGAGGTGAAGATTGGTGACGATAACATTCAGAAGAGAGATTCTTTTAGATATCTGGGATCTATTTTGCAACATGATGGGGAAATTGATGGAGATGTTACTAATAGAATAAATACAGGCTGGTTAAAGTGGAGAGGAGCCTCCGCTGTTCTCTGTGATAAGAAAAAATTCCTTTAAAAATTAAAGGAAAGTTTTACAAAGCAACTGTGAGACCTGCTATGCTTTATGGTTCTGAATGTTGGCCTGTGAACCATAGACATGTGCAGAGAATGGCTGTAGCAGAAATGAAAATGCTAAGATGGATGTGTGGACATACACGTAAAGATCGGATTCGGAATGATGCAATCAGAAAGAAAGTTGGTGTAGCTCCGATCGAGGATAAGATGCGAGAAAACCGCTTAAGATGGTTTGGTCATTTGCAAAGAAGGTCAACTGGTACACCGGTTAGATGCGAGTGGTGGGATGTTGAGCCGGCTAAGAGAGGGCGAGGACGGCCCAAGAAGTGTTGGAAAGAGACTATACGAAGGGATCTTAGTTTTTTGGATATAAGTCCGAGATTGACCCAAGATAGATCTGAATGGAGGCGAAAAATCCATGTAGCCGACCCTACTTAATTGTGGGAAAAGGCTATGTTGTTGTTGTTGTAATTAATGATCCATATGCAGGTTATTATCTTTTTATCACTTAGAGATTATGTTGATGGATCTTGGTATTAAGGATGATGAGTCTCTGATCTGATCTTTATTTCTGTCTAATTTTTCAAATCTAGTGGATAGTCTGTGGTCTTGGTCAGAGTGTGACATCACACTATGACTCTAAGGCGCGAAGAAAATCTTAGGGTTGGGATGCCTCCACAGGTATGTAGTGGGGTATAATGCATCCTAACAAAATTTCCAACATGCCCACTAGCTTTTTCTAACATTTGCAGTAGTAAATCTAGATTCTGATTAAATGTCGAAGATTGATGATTATTAATGATTTTTGTACCGAGCTCATTTGTAATCAACTCAGATGTAACCAAACTCAACTATAAGTCATCGTCAATATCTATTGATGGAAAGGTAACCAAAACTCGAGTGGTGAAGAAGTCTCCTAAGAGACTCTTCCATCTCGCCCTCTAAGTGGAAGTACGGTCCAATTAGGGTTGGGCATTAGGCTGAGCCGGTCCGTCGCATCCCGAAACCTGACCCACATCACTTGAATCAAATTCGAATGCGAACCCGAAATTTAGTAGACGGATCGTGGGCCTTAAAATGAGCCTGTACTGATTATGGAGCCGGGTTCAGGCCTGAAAAGGCCCAAAGCCGCAAGCCTGATAGCCTAACCTATATAATATAATTATTTTTCTGGATACCTCCCACATAGATTTGTCTAGGATAATTCTATTTCTGAGAAGTAAATATGTTTCTATTTATTAAAATTAATTTGTGAAAAATCGCCCTGCATGTATAATTAATTCATTATAAATCAATTTTGCATTTGAAAATTCCAAAAAATTTACAGTGCATTCATTTCATCATATTTCACATTCTAGCCAAGTTTGAGGAATTTTGGACTTCATTTGATCTAAAATTGTATTTTAGCTCCTAAACTTGCCCGAATTTGCATGACATCTTTATTTGCATAAAAAAATGCTCCTTTTGAAAACCTATCTTCTAAATCGACTATTAACCAACCTAAGCTGATAGTGGCCTCCTAAGTTCGACCTTGGGTATGCCCAAGTAAAAAAATCTGACCGCTCGTTTTAATTACTAAATTTATTTAGTGGTCTTTTTTTATTAATCTTAAGTGCTCGACTACTACGATAAAAATGACAAAATTAACATAGGGTATTTAGCGGTTTTTCAGACGCTCATCCATCTCCTCTTTTTGGTATAAACCAAACCCGTGTCAACCGATGGGAGGTTGGGAGGAAGCTGGAGCTGCTCGTCGGAGGCGATTACACGACCATTGGAGGAGAGGTGGGGGGACTTGTAACATCCGGGATCCGCTAAACCCGAACTCGACCCGATTAGGGTCCGATTAGCCCAATAAAGTTGATTGTCAATATTAGACAACCTAAAACGATCAAATGATCGTGAATCAAAAGTCGTTCGGGCGAAATCGACCCAAATTCGATCGCATTGTAATGCATGCCGCGAAAAGCCGCGACGCGAATTCGGAAACCGTAAAACAAACCGAGACTGCCATGAGATCCGATTCGACGAAAGAAGACCAACGAAATCGACCGTTCGTCAATCGGAGGTCGTTTGATATTTTAAAACCGTAAAATTTAATCTTAAACAAAAACCGTATCGGAAAATTTCGGGTATTCAAAACTCGATCGGAAGTATATCAACATTATACTCATTTTGATCGTTGTTTAAAGACGATCAAATCGAGATATGGTGCCTCGAAATCCGAGGTCCGATGTTAGTGTATGGTCAACTTTAAATATGTCAATTAAAGAGAGAAAAATGAAAGATATATATACAAATTTACTGTAGCAGACAACAGTCTCTGCAATTCCAGCTGTAAAAAAAATTTATTATATAAGGGAAAATAGGAAGGTGCAAGGAAGCTTCCCCTCTTCCTCTTTCCTATAAAACCCAATTCCCACGCCATCTTCTCCCCCAATTTCTTATTCTTTCTCCACCGTTCTCAAATTCTTCCCAATCTTCTTCCAACTTTCCAGCCGAGAGCTACAACTCTTTTTCTTCTATATTTCTGCTGGAACTCCATGTTGCTTTCCTTCCAAAATTGATGTTGCTGCTCTTATTTGGGCAGCAACAGCTGCTCCAAGAACAGCCAAACAGGAGCTGCTGGAAGCCTCCAAATTCAATCCACGGCTGCTGCTTCCAACCATCCCTGCTGCTGCAACCTAATCCTACCATTGGAGCTGCTGCTTCTCTGCTCCAGAACAGTCCCCTTTTTGCATGTTGTTTGATCTTCACTTTGAAGATCAAGGTACCTCCTTCCCCATCACTTGCTGCCATGCATGTCATCTCACACCATTCATATCCATAATCTTTTCATTCTTCTTTTGTTTTAGGATCATGGTACATTCCTCTCCATCTTTGCTGTCATACATGACTTTTTACACAACTAAATTCCTGTTTTGTTAAGAATTTTGGGATGGGGTTCATGAAGTAAATCTGAAATTCAGATTTTACTGATATTGCTGCTGCTTATTCAGTAAAAAGAAATTTAAATAAAAATTTAGTTAATTTATTAATGCTAACTGCTATCTTGCTAAAAATGATATATAATTTTTATCATTCCATACTAAGCAAATGCATGTGATTTTAAGTTTGGAAATGGGTAGATTAATTGATCTCTTACAGTTTTGATAACTTAAAGTAAATATAATTGTCATGTGCTGCTCCAAGAGAGAGGAAAAGTGTAAAATTATAAATTTGATTATGTATATAAATATATGTAAAGTTTTGTTATTCTATTTAGTCGTTGATAATATCATATTGATATTGATTTATACTAAAGGGTAAATTCTTTATTTTCTTGATTTGGTTCTGTTTGTACTGTCATCCCACATTATGCTATCTGTTAAAGAAATGATAATACCCGAAGTTTGGCAAATCGTGAAAATGACATCTATGGATGATGTGTTTGTTTTAAGTTTTTTTGGGTGATATGCTCATTCCTTTAATAATTATCTTAAGAAATTCTTAGCAATACAAGTGATATGGGATCGGATCTATACAATTATTTGTATCAGTTAGAATATGAAGTTCCTGGAATTATGGTTATTCTAGTCAACGAATGCTATTAACCTAGTCGTGAAACTTGAGAGGTTATGAAAGTAATCGAGATTTTATTCTATATAATCGGTAGGAAAACATACAACGACTCTTTAGGATGTGGATAGGAACTTATATGATATACTATTTGATATCTAATTCCTTATGTTAAGAAACTTACTTCCATTAATCTGTAGGAAAGAAGAATTTATTAACATAATATGCACCTGAGAAGTATGCAATTGGAACCCACATTGAACAAGTCATTGGAATCCTATATCTATAGGGATATGTGTTTTTGCTTTCCTTGACAAGATGAAATGCAGTCTTAAAGACTAGAAATTGGGAATGTTAGAAATAATATTAAATTTTGTATTGAAAATGTGAATTTTCAATCTGTAATTTCTGGCTTTTGTTTTAAATCATTACTAGAATCAGTGTGGCCCTTCTAATTTTTTTTATATAAAATTAGATTAAGACAAGAACACGTTCCCACACATGTGCTATTTTGAGTTAGTTTCTATAGTTTTTTTATACTCTAAAATATATCATATATTGGATATGATCGATCTATGACTCAACTTCTCTTATCCTGTTATTCAACTGGAATATGCTTGTAAATATTTCTATCAAGGAGACTTAAACATAGATCAGGTACTACTGGATTCTAAGAGCCTTTTCAAGGAAAATGACGAGCATCCTTGTTTTACAAACAATATTACGAATCCTAGTGCTACGCTATGTCACTATGAATCTCTATGATTTTGAGACCTTAATAATGGATATTGATCAGTTCGATTTGTATATCTGAGATTAACTATATTTATATTCACAAAGATATTGGATCTGTCACTCATATCATCAGAATTACGAAGAGTTAAGTGATCAAAGTAAAGATAGTAGTGAATCAATATGGACTGATATAATTAATTTTGCTAGTCATGGTGACTTTTACACCTGACCGTGCGAGGGCGCGGTGACCCTCAACTGGGCGGAGGAAAGGAAGCCCAGTTTGGGCAGCGGCCGCCAAGTGCGCGGGTGTAGGATTCCAGTCCCTTTTTGGTTTTTATGCGAGCTCGCAGTGTTTTTACGCCTCATTGGGATCCCGACTTTAGACCAGTTACGCTGACCCTCTGTTTAGGATATCCAGGCGGGGGATCCTTGGTTTTCAGTTTTTCGTACGAGCTCGGTTGCCCGTTACCGTCCGGGCTGTTTTCTAGAGCGACTTTTCCGGGAAGTCTCTCTCACCCGTCTCAGTGGCGTAGTTTGGAAGTAGACCTATCCCTCTATTGGACCACGCTTCCAATTAGAGGGCGAGACGGAAGAGCCCTTTTGTTGGCTTTTTCACCGCTTGATTTTTTCTTTCGCCAACAGACTTGGCGCTTCTACATCTAGATCATCCATATCTATATCTACATCATTTAGAGTTACATCTGAGACAGTTGCACTTGAGGTTTGAAGGGATTACAATCAAAGTTGAGTAAATGGAAATTACTACACTCTGAATCGAAATCTCATTAAGCTAGTGGACGTGTTGGGAACTTAGTTAGGATGCATTATACTACACCGCATGCCTACGGAGGCACCCCAACCCTAAGACATTCTCCAAGTATTAGAGTCATAGTGTGAGGTTTCACACGAACCAAGACCACAGACTATCCACTAGACTATCCACTAGACTTAAGAATATAATAAATTAATATATCTTGTCATCTCATCTTTTCCATCATCACTCATAAATATGATCTCTGAGTACTACGAGAATAAAATGTACAATCAGTTACGATAGAAATATGCTTATGTGGGGAAAGTTGGGATAATAACTAATCATAAGAGGTGCTTACTAGAATTTGGAAACCTTTTTCATTTGCAAAGTAGAAATAAATTTTAATTTGAGTTGTTCTTGCTTCTCTACTTGCTTGCTTTTGGTCACAATAAATGCCTGTTATTTTTATATAAGTTTTGGGAGGTACCAGCAACCGCTGACGCCTCTTCTTTCCTAACATGTTTGGCATGCAAGCAGCCTGCAGTTCAGTAGCCGCTCAGTAGTTATACATGCTTCCTGGAGACAGAGTATACACTAGACGGTATGAAGTATTTTGTCTCAGTTTTTGTTTAGTTGGTGATGTAAATGCTATCTCTTTTCTATCACACTTGGGATATATGTTCTAATATGGAAGATCCTTGTACATGTTGTAAATTGATATGAATATTAATGGAAAAGAAATTTTGGTGCGATGTGTCTCTTTTACTTTGTGGTTATGTGTTGGAATAGAATGTCATAATTGCACGAAAAATTTTCCCTGTTTTATGTGACTTGTGTGATCTCATGTGAAAATAATAGAGCGAATGTGTGATTAACGGGTACCCGGATCCTCGAGGGTTCACAGTTTGGTATCAGAGCAGTGGTACCCCGATATGCACATTCGTAGTATTTTAATTCCGATCGCATTAAGTTCTTAGATAGCGACAGTCTTCCGACTTGTCGTGAGTCCGAGAAGGGAAATATGACATTCAGATTCAATCACCACAGATGTCACCAATTTCATTAATTTTCATATTATATCCCAAGAAGAGAAAAAGCATACATTATATTATCCGCGAACAATAAATTTTATGACTAAGAAGGGTTCTCATGCAGAGCCATGTCATTCCGACCAGACCAGGAGATGACTAACCAACTAGTACACATATTGACTACTTTTATCGACCTTTCCATGTTCTACTTGATTCTAGTGTGACGCATTCTTTTTTGCTTCGAGGCTACTTGCTTCTTTAGGTAGAGTCGCAGAGACTCTCTTCTCCTTATCACATTTGAGGGCTAGGTGGCCAGTTGTTTGTCATTTCTCTGATAGTCAGGCACTTGCCCATACTGATTGGAGGTCACGAGATGATCGTAGATTGTCTACTCCTCTAGCTTGATGAGTTCGACTTGATTTTGGTATGGATTGGTTATCCGCTCATCGTGCATTTGTTGATTGTTTTAGGAAGACAGTTGTCTTTAGGATTCCAGATCTACCTGAGTTCACTTTTGAGGGTACTATACATGACTCCACCATGGAGTACATCTCAGTGTTGCGAGCTCAGTGACTTATTGATCGAAGTCGTAATTCATACCTTGCATTTGTTCGGAAGGTATCTGATTAGGAGCCGATGATACAGGACATACGAGTAGTGTCAGAATACCCAGATGTTTTTCCTAATGAGCTAGCAAGATTATCTCCTGAGAGAGAGATCGAGTTCGAGATCACACTACTACCAGATATACAGCCGATCTCGATGGCTCCTTACCGTATGGCACCAGCTAAGTTGCGGGAGCTGAAGATGCAGTTACAGGAGTTACTTGATTTGGGATTCGTGAGGCCGAGCACTTGACCTTGGGGTGCTTCGGTCCTTTTTGTTAAGAAGAAGGATGGATCCATGAGACTGTGCGTCGATTACATGAAGCTGAACAAGAGAACGGTGAAAAACCGTTATCCCTTGCCGCGCGTCGATGATTTATTCGATCAGCTCCAGGGATCTTCGGTGTTCTTGAAGATCGATCTTCGCTCAGGCTACCATCAGCTGAGGATTCGAGAGTCTGATATTCCGAAGACCGCTTTCAGGACGCGCTATGGACACTATGAGTTTGTGGTGATGCCGTTTGGGCTCACCAATGCACCTGCGGCTTTCATGGATATGATGAATCGGATTTTCCGTCCATACCTGGACAAAATTGTGGTGGTATTCATCGATGATGTGCTCATCTACTCGCGTAATGAATGAGATCATGCGAATGATCTACGGATTGTCTTAGATACATTGCGGGAGCACAAGTTATATGTCAAGTTGAGCAAATCTGAGTTCTGGTTATCTCAGGTCTCATTTTTGGGACATGTTATTTCTGGAGCAGGTATTGCGGTTGATCCTGCGAAGATTGAGGCAGTTATGTCTTGGGAGCAACCCAAGACAGTTACACAGATTCGGAGTTTCCTCGGGCTAGCGGGTTATTACAGACGGTTTGTCAATGGATTTTCACGCATTGTTCGCCCTTTGACACGATTGACACAAAAGAGAGTTCCATTCATTTGGGATGATTCATGCGAGCAGGCCTTCAGGACACTGAAGGAGAGATTGACTACAACACCTATTCTTGCTCTTCCTTCAGGCACTGAGGACTATGCAGTCTACACAGATGCATATTGAAAAGGTCTAGGAGCAGTGTTGATGCAAAGAAGACAGGTGATTGCTTACGCATCACGGCAGTTGAGACCGCACGAGCGGAACTACCCCACACATGACTTAGAATTGGCAGCAGTTGTCTTCGCCTTGAAAATCTGGCGCCACTATCTATATAGGGTGAATTTCGAGATTTTCACTGATCATAAGTGCCTGAAGTACATCTTTGATCAGGAGGAGCTGAACATGAGGCAGCGCAGATGGCTCGAGCTACTGAAGGATTATGATTGCACGATCTCTTACCATCCCAGTAAGGGAAACGTGCTAGCCGATGCACTTAGCCGGAGAGCACATGCAGAGGGTACAGTGAACTGGCTATACACGTGGGATATGCTCGCATCTTTGACTGATTGACATCCTCAGGAGAGCGCATCCATTTCTACTGCCGTGCCTCCACGATTCAGTAGTTTGTGGGATTGTATCGTCGACGGCCAGAAGACGGATCCTTGGATCCGAGATAGATACATGCGCGCCGTCAAGGACGAGGTTGATGACTTTGTTGTGATGGAGTCTATTTTATGGAAGGCAAGACGGGTCGTTAAACCCAACGACAAGCAGTTACGCAGAGATATTCTTGATGAGGCACACAGTTCACGGTGATCTATCCATCCAGGTAGTACGAAGATGTACCGTGATCTGCGTCGACATTTCTGGTGGGATGGAATGAAGCGCGATGTTGCGCTACATGTTAGCAGATGCATGACCTGTCAAATGGTCAAGGCCGAGCTCAGGAGACCACCAGGATTATTGTAGTCTCTCCTCATTCCCGAGTGGAAGTGGGAGAGCATTTCTATGGATTTTGTCACGGGATTGCCAAAGACACCGGGTGGCCATGATTCCATTTGAGTCGTTGTTGATATGTTGACCAAGTCAGCCCATTTCATACCTGTCAACGCGACTTACACTCCATTCAGATTGGCCAAGCTTTATGTGCAGAATATCATTAGACTTCATGGTATACCACGAGAGGTGGTGTCTGATAGGGATTCGAGGTTTACTTCGCACTATTGGCATCAGTTCTTGTCAGCACTACAGACAGAGCTGAGGATGAGTTCTGCATATCATCCGCAGACAGATGGGCAGAGTGAGCGCACCATTCAGACGCTTGAGGATCTACTTCGCGCATGCACTTTGGAGTGGAAATGGTCCTGGAAGGACCATCTGCCGTTAGTAGAATTCACGTACAACAATAGCTATCACTCCAGTATTGGTATAGCACCATTCGAAGCCCTATACGGGCGGAGATGCCTCACACATCTTAGTTGGCATGAGGTAGGTGATCATGCTCTCTATTCCGTGGATCTCCTGGAGGAGACTGCGAGAGCTGTTGATCTTGTGAGACGGAGGCTTCTGACGGCACAAAGTCGCCAGAAGAGCTATGCAGACCGTCGGAGAAGAGATTTGGAGTTCCAGGTAATCCAATCTTTCCTCTTCATTCATTCAATTATAACATATGTATGACATCTAAATAATCACATACTAATGACGTCCCGGTAAATTACAGGTGGGAGATTGTGTATTTCTTCGTGTATCTCCAATGAAGGGAGTGCAGAGATTCGGTGTTCGTGGCAAGTTGGCGCCACGATATGTTGGACCGTTCGAGATTCTTGCTCGAGTGGGGAAAGTGGCCTACCGAGTAGCCCTTCCTCCACATCTTTCAGCTATCCACGACGAATTCCATATATCCAATTTGAAAAAGTATGTGCACGAGCCTCGACACATTATCAGTTACGAGGATCTTGACGTGGAACCTGACTTGATATATGAGGAGAAGCCAATACAGATACTTGACAGTGTTGTGAAGAAGCTTCGCAGCAAAGAGATTCCATTAGTCAAGGTGTTGTGGCATCGACACGGCGTCGAAGAGGCGACGTGGGAGACCGAAACGGACATGAGGGCACGATACCCGCAGCTTTTCTGAGGTAATAATCAAAACAAGCCTTTGTAATTAGATACATGATAAATATATGGCTTGTTTTCTCTTTGAGGTTTTTATGGGTTCAAAACCCTTTGAGGTTTTTATGGATATATGAAATTCCAACAAGACACCTAATAGCCTTAACTCGAGTCTCGAGGACGAGACTCCCTTTGAGGTTTTTATAGGACTAGATGGTCGTGCGGAAAAAAAGGTTTTGAAGGGGAAGGGGTATTATGAATTAATTAATTTTCGAGGGTAATTATATCCAGGGACTTGGATGTGCTAACGACAAACCAATCTTCCGTGACTCCAAACGGCGTGGGGACCCAGTGTGTTACAAAAGAAAGATTGGGACCCAAATTGGGAACATGTGTATTGACGAGGACCTAATGTGCAAATTGCCCTATAATTAATCCATGCATTTATCACATTTCATAATATCGTACATCGGTCTTCACCTTTTCCGAGTTGTCATCTTTAAGGTTTATATGGATCGACAGTCCCAAAATGATCGATCATCTAACTTTATTGATCGATCAATACTAGAACTTGGATCGATCATTTTGGGGCCAATTAATCGATCAACTAACATGGCCCGATCGATCAACACATCCTGCTGATCGATCAAACCTGGGTTAGAGTAAAAAGTAGCTCTAGTGATATCCTGTAAAATCTCTTCGATTGTTGATTCAAACACACACCCATGTTCTTGGTGTTACTTACATTATGAATACATTTTTATCTTTCACTTGCACATAATATATCGAAAGAAGCCATGAAAATGTGATGCCATAAAATATGTTATTTGCCTCAAAACTTGCTCGAACGTGAAAACAACACCACTTACTGGTGGGTTATACTATCCAAAACTCATGGTATGAAACGTGTGCGGATCTAACAACACAAGAGGGGTAAAATCGTAGCTACGAGAATGTTTCCCCATGAACTTCCTTCGCCCTCTCACAATTTGCATGACACTCCACGATCCTTGCGTTGTTCGAAATGACGTACTCAGATCTTTCGGTGCCTGGAATTTCTCTCCAGCTGCGAAGCTCTGGTGAAGGGGAGGAGCTTCGATTAAGGCTAAGTGGTTTGAGCAGCCAACCCACTCAGCTCCCCCTCTTTAGGGTCAACTTAATCAGATCCGAATCTGGATCCAACAACCACAACATGTTTTTATTTTGCACATAACTTTTGTATACAGACTTAGATTTTTATGTTATTGGCATTGCTGTAAAAGTCGACTGATAGACATGTCTAGTAGATTCGAATAGTCTAGTCAGTGGGGTGGCCAACCAAGTATTGATTAATTGGCCAATGACTGGCTGGTTGGTTGACTACTCTGCTCGCTTGGAGACACCATAATTTTTTTTAATTTTTTTACTTTAAAAGAGCTTCCTTTAATGCCATGTATAAGATAGAACACATGAAACTGTCACAAACTACAAAGTAGTGAAGAAGGATGCAAAGAAGGTTGTAAGTGAAGCTAAATCAGAAACTTACAAAGAAGCTCTTCATTGGGTAAGGGAATAAAGATATCACTTTGGGAGATTTAGCTATTAGTGACAATTACCTGAATCGTACAAGCTATAGACAAATACAAAAGAAGGAAGTAGAGGAGGCTTTGAAGGTTATGAAACTTGGGAAATGTGTAGGACCTGATAACATTTCCATAGAAGTATGGAGAGTTCTAGGTGAACTTGGTTTGATTTGACTCACAAATTTATTCAATGTTATTTGGAAAAGCAAGAAAATGCTTGAAGAGTAGAGGAGAAGCATCATGGTGCCTCTTTATAAGAATAAAGGAAACATTTAAGATTTTTCGGATTATAGAGGTATCAAACTGATAAGCCATACCATGAAATTTTAAAAACATGTGATCGAAAGAAGATTGAGGCAAGTTTCCAAAGTAACAGAAAATCAATTCGGATTTATGTTAGGTCGCTCAACTACTGAAGCTATCCAATTGTTGAGGAGAACAATGGAGATTTGTAGAGATAATGGGAAGAACCTCCATATGATATGATTTATATTGATTTTGAGAAGGCTTATGATTTAGTCCCATTGGAGATATTATGGAGAGTTTTTGAGAAGAGACAGGTACATGTTATATATATTAACCTTATAAAGGATATGCGGTTTCATCTTGTGTAGGAATCTAGTCTTGGAAGACTGACTATTTTGATATCAAATGCAACAAGGTCCACCTTGAGTACATTCCCTTTTACTTTGATTATGGACGAGTTGACTAGCTACAATCAAGATGGAATACCTTGGTGTATGTTATTCGTCTATAATATTGTGTTGATTAATGAGACTAGAGATGGAGTAAATGAGAAGCTTGAGATTTAGAGACATGCCTTAGAGACTAAAGGATTTCGTATAAGTAGGGTTAGGGCTAAATATATGGAATGTGCATTTGATGGAAGTAATGGTGGATGACTCGATGTGAAGATTGGATATGATAACATTCAAAAGAAGGATTCTGTTAGATATTTAAGATTTATTTTTCAACGAGATGGGGAAATCGATGGAGATGTTACTCATAGATTAAATGTAGGTTGGCTAAAGTGGAGAGAAGCTTCTACTATTCTGCCATGCTTTATGCATCTGAATGTTGTCCTATGAACCATAGACATGTGCAAAGAATGACAATAGTAGAAATGAAAATGCTAAGGTGGATGTGTGATCATATACAAAAAGATGGGATTCAGATTGATGTGATCAGAAGGAAAGTTAGGGTAGCTTCAATAGTGGATAAGACGAGAGAAAAGCTCTTAAGATGGTTTGACTATTTGCAAAGGAGATTGATCGATGCGTATTGGGAAAATGAGGGAACATGTTTATTCCATCCGCCCTAGGCTCTCTTATATAGGAGAGCAAACTATGGGTAAAATACATAGAGTCCAATGGAAAATAAAAATATAAGAAAAGTACAGAAGTGAATAATATATCTCTACACTCCCCCTCAAGGTGGAGCATAGATATCAATTATGCTCAGCTTGGACGAACACTTCTGGAACGGCCCTCGAAGTAACGCCTTGGTACTGCAGTTTGATCCTCTGAGCTAACATGGGATGTAACAATAAATCCCTTCTAAATAATGTCACGTATGAAGTGACAATCAACCTCAATGTGCTTGGTTCGTTCATGAAATGCTGGATTATTTGCAATGAATAGAGTCGCCTGATTGTCACATTCCAGAGCCATAGGAAGCGGGACTTCTATATATAGATCTGCAAGCACAGCCTTTACCCACATCATTTCTGTACTGACCAGGGCCATAGCCCTATATTCAGACTCAACACTGGACTTTGCTACAACCGTTTGCTTCTTGCTTCTCCATTAGACTAGAGAATCTCTAACATACTCAGCAAACCCAGTGGTGGACTTCCTATCCTTGGGGCACCCTGCGTAATCTGCATCTGCACAAGCTGATATAGTAACCTCCGTACCTTTCTTAAACAACAGACCCGCACCTGGAGATGACTTAAGGTACCTGAGTATCATATGTATAGCGTCCATGTGTACCTGACGTGGTTGCTCCATAAACTGGCTCACTCGACTCACAACATAGGAGATATCGGGCTTGGTAATAGTAACATAGAGAAGTTTGCCCACCAGTTCTCTGTATCTTCTCCAAGTTCAGGAAAGCGGTATGCGTATGCGTTCGGACAGGTCACTGAATAGCGCTTAAGCGGTATGCGGGGGCATATGCAGGGTATATGCGGTTCTACACGGTTTCCTAATTTTTTATTTAAAAATAAATAAATATATGCAAAAGTGACTACAACAGAACTACATTTATGTATAATGGTGGTCCAACAGAAGATCTAAGAAAAATAACTTTCATACAGAGTTCAAAACAATCTCTATCAATCAAATATCAATACTTCAATAGAACGGTTAGCACAAAAAATAATTGACAACAATCATCAAAATAAAAAAGTTAGCGCACAAAATGTCTCTATTGTTGAATATAATATCATTTATCTATGCCGTTATATTTATAACTGATCATCCATTAAAAGTACCGAACTTTACATATAATATATTGCATTCATAATAACTATTAGTTGACTAAATTAGTTTGCTAAATTACTAGTATATTATTCTTTTTCTTCCTTGCGTGTTTACTCTAATCTCACAGTACAACTACTTTGACGATGGATTTAAAAGGTCATGGAATGCTTGGTTGGCATACATGCAAAAGTAGGGAAAACATGACACAAATAACAAAACAAAACATGGCACAAATTAAAAAAAATGAATAAAACATGTGTATGCGGCCGCACGGACCGCATATGCGGCCGCATAGCCCGCATATGCGGCTCGCATAAGCGCACATGACACATAATGAGGGGCTTAAGGAAAGCAGTGCGCTGAGGGCACCACACACCGTACGGGCCGCTTTCGTGAACACTGATCTTCTCTTATCCACCTCTTCAGTGTCATCATCATATAATCTCATACTGGGATCCATAGGTGTAGTGGCAGGTCGGCAACCAAGCATTCCTGTTTTACTCAACAGGTCAGTGACATATTTCCTCTGGGTCATTACCAACCCATGGGGATTTCTAGCAAACTCTAGTCCCAGAAAATATCTAAGAACCCCAAGGTCCTTGGTAACGAATTCACGACCCAACATTTCTCTTGTCCCCTGGATTCCCTGTTCATCATCACCTGTAATCAGAATATCGTCTACATACACCATAATAGCAATAATACCTTTGGGTGTCTTCTGTACGAACATGGAATGATCAACATTAGAACGTTTGTACCCCTGTTTCTCAAACAGGTCTAAGAGCTTCCGGAACCGAGCTCTGGGGCTCTGCTTAAGGTCATAGATAGCCTTATGAAGTCTGCACATCGTAGGACACTCCCCCTCAACAGCAAAACCAGGTGGTTGTTGGCGGTAGACTTCCTCCTGTAAGTCACCGTATAGGAATGCATTCTTCACATCTAACTGGTATAGCGGCCAATCACGAGTAACTTCAACAGAAAGGAGGATCCGTAGGGTGGAATGGCGAGCAACCGGCGAGAATGTATCAAGATAATCCACCCCATATGTCTGTGTGAAGCCACGAGCAACAAGGCGAGCCTTGTATCTGTCAATGCTGCCATCTGCATTCTGCTTAACTGTAAAGACCCACTTGCAGCTAACTCTAGTCACATCAGCAGGTGCAGGAACAAGGGTCCAGGTGCCTCTGGACTGAAGAGCCGCCATTTCTTCTTCCATAGCCAAGCGCCATCGACTATCCTTCAGTGCATCTTGATAATTCCGTGGAATATCCACTGCTGACAATGCCATGACAAAGTTCCTGAATTCTCCAGTAAGACGGTCAAACGACACATAAGATGCTATAGGATATGACGTGCAGCTCCGCTTCTGCTTTCGTAGAGCAATAGATACATCTAAATCATCTTTCTCCTCAGCTGGCCTCTGTAACACATCCTGCTCAGGAAAATCATCAAATCCACCAATAGTAATATTTTCAGAACATACCTCTGGCGAGCTAGATGATGAGCGATAACCATGAGCGGAAGCAGGCCTACGGGTATAGTGGAATGGCAGTGGTGAAACAGACACAGTGACAGAAGGTGTAGGAGATGATAGCGGTTCTGGTGGTGGTGGTGGTGGCATCATGCATATAGCATCAGTAATGTCAGAGGGAACCAGCTGATCACCTGTAGATGAGAAGTACATAACAGATTCGAAAAAGGTGACATCAACACTGACTAAACACCTCCTGCGCAATGGATCATAACACTTGTACCCCTTTTGTGTTCTGGAGTACCCGACAAAGACACACTTGATAGCCCTAGGAGAGAGCTTGTCAGTCCCTGGAGACAACTGGTGAACAAAGGCTACCGAGCCAAACACACGAGGTGTAAGGGAGAACAATTCTTTGTCAAGGAAAATAAGAGAATGGAATCTTCTCACCTAAGATAGATGACATCATTCGATTAATAAGATAACATGCCGTAAGAACCACATCACCCTAGAAAGAATGAGGGGCATGACTCTGTATAAGAAGCGACTTGGTGACATCGAGTAAATGACGGTGTTTCCTTTCAACAACCTCATTCTGTTGGGAAGTATAAGCAATGGATGTTTGGTGGATAATCCCTTGAGATGAAAAATAACTGGATAGGGTATGAGTACAGAATTCCTAGGCATTATCACTTCTTACAATCTTAACAGATGCAGAAAAAACATTACGAACTTCATTAATGAAATTGATGATAATATTCCCCGCTTCTGAGTTATTCTTTAACAGAAATACCCACGACACATGAGAGAAATCATCCACAATAACTATATAAAACTTGTGTCCCTGATGATCAAGAACACGACTAGGACCCCAGATATCGACATGAAATAACTCAAACTTAGAGGTACACTACTCCGACACTGACGACCGGGAAAAGTAGACCGATGATGTTTTCCCAACTGACAAGCCTCACATTGAATGGACATGTGAGGTGAAACCTGAGGTAACACATGACGCAGCTTCTGAAGCGGTAGATGTCCAAAACACAGATGCCACAATAATGGGGAGATAGGTCCAACAAGTAGAGTTGATGTTCCAGCATAAGGAGTCCAACTAAGGCGATAGAGGCCGCCTTCTTCATAGCCACGCCCAATCACGTTGCCTGTAAGGATGTCCTGGAGAAACCTGTGTGTATCCTGTAAGTAGACCTTGATCACCACACAGATGATGTGTGGCACCAGAATCCATAATCCACTCTAAAGTATCTGATCCACTGCTGCTAGTGAATGCATAGGTGCTACCTGATGTACTGGTGGATGCAGATGCATCAACGTCTACGTGACTCTCAGAAGTAGGTGCTGATGCAACATGACCAGATGGAGGAATGATGCCCCTCAGACGGGTTACAAGATCATCAAAGCGTTGATCCATAGATGATGCGGCTGGGGGCTCGATCTGTTCAACGACTCGTGCAGAAGCTGGAAATCCATGCTTAGAATAGCATGTCTTCGGTATGTCCAGTACGATGGCAAAAAGTACATGATAGCTGAATACGACCTCCTCTACCGCGAGGTCCACGACCACGGAACTGATGATGACCTCCACGACCTCGATTGGCTGCCATGGCTGAGGTTGTTGGATTCGTAGCAGACGAGGGAACAATGATCCGACTCAGCCTATGAAAAGCTTCCTCCATATGAGGAATAGTAGAATCCGTCAAGATCTGGGAACGTGCTGCCTCGTACTCGGGATCAAGGGCAGCAAGGAAAACACCCACCATAGTGGCATTCCGATAGGTCTTCTGTTGCTCCGATGTGGCTGTGAGAGGCATGAAGCTATAATGCTTCTCAAACATTCCACGTAAAGACGTGTACAACGAGTGTAGATGTCCTCCATTCTGCTTGATTGTAAAGATGTCATGCTGAAGCTACAGAATCTTTGTCTCATTCTTTGCCTATGAGTAGGTGGTAGCCAGGATGTCCCACATTGCTTTGGCAGTGGGATGATGGAGAATATCGTTAGCAATCTCAATTGCTAATGTTCCGGAAAGCTATACTTGGCATATGCATCATCTGCCTCCCAAGAGGCATTAATCCATGTCTTCTCAATAGGCTCTTCCTCAGTAAGAATGTGTTTCTTGCTGGTTGACTTCACCATGCTCATGAACTGCATAGCCCACAGTTCGTAGTTTGAACCATCCATCTTCACAATAGGTGATGGACCTCTGAAGGCGCCTGTAGAGGAAATATCTGCCTTGCTTTCTGACATTATAATATTGGAAGACTAGGGGAGTAGACCAAATATGTGACTGTCTACACTGACATTAATGGGTTCAGTTGCATGTGTAGATGCAAGCAACCAAACCCATCAATCTGTAGACGCGCGCTCTTGAAACGGGGCTGGAGTCGCACGCGTGCCGGTCTAGGGCTGCATGCGCACGGAAGTCACACGCACAGGAGTGCGCATAGATGCCAAGCACTGGCGCGTATATGCGCGTGCAAGGATGCGGACAGATGCGCGTTCTGGCGCGTAGATGCACGCGCAAGAGCACCACGCGCAGGTGCGCAGGACACCATGCACGCACCACACGTAGATGCGTTCAGGAGGTCGGCGCTGGAAGGTGCACCATGCACGTGCAGGGCACCACGCGCAGATGCGTACGCGAGGCACCGGAAGGCGACGCAAGGCGGCGGGATCGACGCCGGGAGGTGACGGCGAGGCGACACGGTGGTGCGAGGCGGGTGTACGGAGGCTTGAAGTTGGGGGGGGGGGTTAGGGTTAGCGTTTTGGTTCGAGAACTCCGGTCTAGGACCGTCGCTCTGATACCATGCTGGGAAAATGAGAGAACATGTTTATTCCATCCGCTGTAGGCTCTCTTATATAGGAGAGCAGCCTATGGGTAAAATACATAAAGAGTCTAAGAGAAAATAAAAATATAAGAAAAGTACAGAAGTGAATAATATATCTCTACAATGCACCCATTAGAAAATGCTAGATTTGAGATGTTGAGATGGCTAAGAGATGACAGTGATGGTAGGTCCAAGAAGTGTTGGAATGAGATCATCCGAAGGGATCTTAGTTATTTGGATCTAAGTCCAAGAATGACCCAAGCTAGATATGAATGGAGGTAAAGAATCCATGTAGCTGACCCCAATGTTAAGGGGAAGTAGTATGCATATGCATTCAAACTGGTCACTGAATAGCGATTAAGCGGTATGTAGGAGTATATGCTGGGTATATGTGGTTCTACACGATTTCTTAACATTTTATTTAAATATAAATAAATATTTACAAAAGTGACTACAACCGAACTAAATTTAAGTATATTTGTGGTCCAGCAGAAGATATGAGAAAAATGACTTTCATATAAAGCTCAAAGCAATCTCTATCAATTAAATATCAATAAGTCAATTAGAAAAGTTACCACACATAATAACTGACAACAATTACCAAAATATGCAAGTATCCGAAAGAAAATAGAAATCTAACACAATAACATCAATAATGTACTAATTAAATAGCATAAGAAAACAGAAATGGTCAAGTGACAATTCTAACTAGTTAACTCCAATATGTGGAGGTGAGACGTGTAACACTGCATGCCTATTAAAATTCATGATACGATGATATGATGTGCTTCTTAGTAATAAATTAAGTGGACCGACTTTTGTTGCAATTTGTATACCAATACATGTGAATATATATTTGTATAAATGCCTGAATTATAATGTCATTTATCTCTTTGCAACTTGTATACCAATAGATGTGAATATATATTTGTGTAAATGCCTGAATTAATATCATTTATCTCCGTCGTTATATTTATTACTGATTCTCCATCAAAAGTATCAAACTCTACATATACCAATATATTGCATTCACAATAACTATTAGTTGACTAAATTAGTTTGCTAAATTATTGGTACATTATTTTTTTTCTTTTTTTTATGTTTACTCCAATCTCGCGTTTACTCCAATCTTGCAGTTCAACTACTTCAACGATGGATTCAAATTTTAAATGGTAATGGAATGCTTGGTTGGCGTACACGCAAAAGCAAGGAATAAGGGTAAAATGAGGGTGCAATATTATCTAAATTATATCACATGATCGAATTCTGGTAAGTGGCACAAACCATATAATAAAAAATATGGTACAAATAAAAAACGTGGCACAAATCATACCATAACATACATTTCATACACACATTTATCACATTTCAGAATAATAACATGAAAGAAGTGGCTTAAAAAATCACATATAAAAAATCACATAAAATATCAGATTTAACCCAAAGCGGGCGCACGGATGGCATATGCGGCTGCACAACCTGCATATGTGGCCCGCACAAGCGCCATGGGCGCATAATTGAGGGCTTCATGAGAACGGTGCGTTGAAGATGCCATGCACGCATATGCGGCTGCACATGTCGATTTCATGAACACTAGCTGGCCCTATTTAATGTGGAAAAAGGCTTTGTTGTTGTTGTACATTTATTAAACATAGACTTATTTTAATATGCTTAATGTTTTATTTAAATTTAATCACTTCTATTTCATTATTGTGGAAAGGTGTGAAAGAAAGTTGTATTCCACGTAAACTTAGGGCCCTCTTATATAAGAGAAAGGCTCTAGGGAGAAATTACACAAAGAAGACGGAAAACTAGAAATATAGAAATAAAGACAAAGATACAGAATTCTCTCAACAATCCCCCTCAAGTTGTAGCATATATGTCTATCATACTCAGCTTGGAACAACATTGAAAAGGACCCCTTGCGAGAGCCTTGGTAAACATGTCTGCAATCTGATCGCCTGAAGTAACGTGAGAGGTGGAAATAAGCCCATTTTGGATCAAGTCACGGATATAATGACAATCAACTTTGATGTGCTTTGTTCTCTCATGGAAGGTTGGGTTATTAGCTATGAATAGAGTTGCTTGATTATCACGTTTGAGGTGCATTGGGAGAATCACCTCAATTGCAGGGTTAGTAAGAACGGACTTGACCTACATCATTTCCGTGCTCCCTTGGGCCATAGCCCTTTATTCTGATTCAGCGCTGGATCGAGCAACTATTTCTGTTTCTTACTCTTCCATGATACCATCGAACTACCAACGAACATAGTAAAACCTGAAGTGGACTTCCTGTCCTTGGGGCGCTCAACATAATCTGCGTCTGCACATCCAGTAATAGAGTGATGTATCTCTTTTGAAAACTAGACCTGTACCTGGAGAAGATTTCAGATATCTTAAGGTCATACAAACTGCATCCATATGAACCTGTCTAGGTTGATCCATGAACTGGATAACTCTACTTACAACAAATGATATGTTAGGCCTGGCAATAGTAATATATAACAAGTTAACAACTTTCCTACCATCTCCCTATATCGTCTTTTATCTATCTCCTCATAGTCATCATCATAGAGTCTAACATTAGGATCGATTGGTGTAGTGGCATGCCTGCATCCTGTTATACATGTCTTAGCCAGAAGATCAGTAACATACTTCCTTTGTGTCATAATCATACCCTGCCGACTGCGTGCAAACTCCAAGCCAAGAATGTAACGTAACTTGCCAAGGTCCTTAATCACATACTGTCGTCCAAGGAAATCCTTGGCTGCCTGAATAGCCTGTCCATCGCTACCAGTAACAACTATATCATCAACATAAACCAGAACAACAATCGTACCTCTCCGAGTTCTCTTAACAAAAAGAGAATAATCTATAGCAGATCTGACAAATCCATTCTGTTCAATCTACTCTGAGAGCTTCTGAAACCAAGCTCTCGGACTCTGCTTAAGGCCATATATGGCCTTGTGAAGTCGGCACACCATACTAGACTCCCCCTCAACAACAAACCCTGGTGGCTGCTGCATGTAAACTTCCTCCTGCAGATCCCCATACAAGAAAGCATTTTTGACATCAAACTGGAGAAGTGTCCAGTCACATACAACATCAACTGCAATAAGAATCCGCAACGTGGAGTGACACAAGACTGGTGAAAAAGTATCCTGATAGTCCACCTCATACGTTTAGGTGAACCCTCGAGCAATCAATCTAGCCTTATATATGGCAACTGTACCATCAGCACGATCCTTCACAATGAACACCCACTTGCTGCCAACAACAGACGCACTTGGAGGAGCCTACACAACACTCCACGTACCTCGAGACTATAAAGCGGCCATCTCCTCTTCCATAGCTAGATGTCACTGACTACTCTTCAGTGCCTCCTGATAAGAATGTGGTATCTCCACTGCTGACAACCCCATAACAAACTTCCGAAAGTCCTCGGAATGGTGATCCAATGACACATGGGAAGCAAGAGGATGCATAGTGCATGCATGTCTCTGCTTCTGTAGAGCAATAGGCACATCTAGATCTTCAGTGCGCACAGAAGATATAGCATCCTGGACATCCTGAACCTCAAGCTGTACATGCAAATCACCATTGCCATTAGAACAACTCAAATGCTCAGAATATACCTTGGACGTGCTGGATGATGGACGAGGCACATGAACACAAGGTCGACGTTGATAAACCTGGGAAAGAATATAGGTGGAGAAGGTGGTGGAGGAGGCGGTGGTGCTGATGATGGTAGAGTAGAGATCAGAAGTAGAGGCATATAGACCTCTTCCCCATCTTGTGAAGAAATGAGCTTGTCACCTGTAGGAGAGAAGTACATAATAGACTCAAAAAAAGGTGACATCTGCACTAACATAATACCTTCGTCGAACAGGGGTCGAAGCAACGATATTCCTTTTGGGTCTTGGAGTATCCAACAAACATATATTTAACAGCTCTAGGAGAGAGCTTGTTTAGACTAGGAGACATCCGATGAACGAAAGCCACTAAATCAAATACTCGAGGTGTGAGAGAGAAAAGACCCGTCCCGAGAAACACAATCAAGAACATGATCTTTTCTCCCAGAACTGAAGAGTGTATACGATTAATCAGATAACAAGCAGTTAGAACCGCATCCCCTAGTACGAATGAGGAGCATAACTCTGAATCAAAAGGGTCCTTGTAACATCCAGAAGGTGGCAGTGTTTTCTTTCAACCATCTCATTATGTTGGGAAGTATACGCACAAGATGTTTGATGCACAATACCATGGGACGCAAGAAATGTGGCAAGCTGGTTACAACAAAATTCTAGTGCATTATCAGAATATATATACTTGACTTTCGCTGAAAAATATTCTTTATTTCATTAATGAAGGACTGAATAACAGGACCAGCATCAGACTTGTTTTTAAGAAGAAAAACCCATGACAATCTTGAAAACTCATCAACAACAATGAGATAAAATATGTGCCCCTGATGATCATGGACACGACTGGGATCCCAAATATAAAAATGAACTAACTTAAATAGACCATGACTACTTCGATTCTGACGACTCTGGAGCGTGGACCGATGATGCTTCCCAAGATGGCACGCCTCGCACTGAACTGTAGAGCGAGGAGAAATCTGTGGAAGAACGTGACACAACTTTTGCAGAGGAAGATGCCCAAAATGAAGATGCCACATATAAGGTGACGCAAACCTAGTGCGAATGGAAGAAGCACCTACCTAAGGGGATTGCACTAGTCTGTAGAGACCTCCTTGCTCACGACCAGAACCACTCACCCTGCCTGTTAGAATGTCCTAAAACACAAGAGCAGACATATCAAAAATGGAACGACAATGTAAGTATTTGGTGATTTGACTAATAAATAGTAAATTCATTGAAAATTCAGGAGCATATAGAACATTCTGAAGTCTCATTGCAGGAGTTAGCTGCACCTCCCCCTGACCATTAATGGGAGAATATGTTCTATCTGCTATAACAACAGATCGTTCAGGCTGGGTTGGGCTGAAAGCACTAAACTGACTTCTATCACCACAGATGGGATGCACCTGAGTACATAATCCATTCTAACAAATCTTCATTGTAACAACTAGTAAAGGCATATGCTATACCTTTGAGGATCCTGAGGGAGAGCTGGTTGACCCAGGAGTAGGCATGATCTCCCTGAGTCTGGCCACAAGTTCGTCAAATCTCTGATCAGCAACAGGAGATGGACTCCCAACCTGTTGAGTCTATTTTGCAACTCTAGCGGAAGCAGAAAACCCATGCTTAGAATAACATGTTTCCTCAGAGTGGCCTGTCCTGTAGATGTAGGTGCACGACTGATGGGGTCAGCCACCCTCTCCTTTGACACGGTTAGGTCCTCCCCTACCACGATACAGAGTAGGGTTCCCCTTACCACGAGATACAACCATGGCTGAAGATGTCTGAGACTACACATTACCATCAGAGGATATAGATAGCCTACTCAGTCTGCAATATGTCTCCTTTATTGGAGGTATGGTAGCATTAGTAAGAATCTGGGCGCGAGCTGAGTCATATTCAAGATTGAGGGCCGCTAGAAAGACCCCAGTCACCACAGAGTCTCTGTATGCCTTGAGTTGTTCTGACATTGCAGTCAAGGGAATGTAGCAGTGTAGCTTCTCAAACATGCCCCTTAAAGAAGTGTACAGGGTATGGAGCGGTCGACCATTCTTCTTCGAGATAAAGATATCATGCTAGAGCTGCAATATCTTCGACTCATTCTTCGCTGGAGAGTATGTAGCAGCAAGAATGTCCCACATAGCCTTAGCAGTAGGCTGTCTCAGCATATCGCTATCTCTATAGACACAGTCCCATATAGCCATACACGTGCATAAGTATCGTCTTCCTCCCATGAGGCATTTACCCTAGTCTTATCACTTGGCTCCTCTACGGTGAGGATGTGCTTCTTGCCATTGCACTGCATCAGATTGATGAACTGCATGGCCCACAGTTCATAGTTTGTTCCATCCATCTTGACGATGGGTGCTGGACCTTTGAAGGCATCCATGGATGGAACATCAGCTTTGTTGTCAACCATGATGACAACTATCAACAAGACTGGGACTGCAACAAAAAAGACACACGTCTACAATGACATATGGGAAGATGGTTGTGGATGTCGACTCATACCACAACTTCTTCCATTCTTGGGGGCTCCTTTGGATGACTAGTATGCTTTAGATGATCACGTCACACTCTAGAGACCTAAGAACGGGCCTAAACAGAGATGGGTGGCGATGACAGGAACTAGGAGTAGCAGCGAGCCCATGTGCTTGCTGGTGGCAACCGCTAAGGCATCCTGCGCCTGTGGATGGGATGCAACCCGTGAAGGAGGGCGGCGACCTGCGAAAGGGGGTAGCGACCCGCAAAAGTGGGCAAC
Organism: Ottelia alismoides; assembly: GCA_037367405.1. Classification (NCBI taxonomy): domain Eukaryota; kingdom Viridiplantae; phylum Streptophyta; class Magnoliopsida; order Alismatales; family Hydrocharitaceae; genus Ottelia; species Ottelia alismoides. The sequence continues at coordinate 121,693 of JAZKJV010010975.1, read as the reverse complement.
GACCCGTGAAGGGGGCGGAGGCCCGTGCGGTTGCACGACTAAGGGCTGCGGCCTCAAGCGGCTCTGGCCTTGCGAGGCTAGGGGCGGCAGCCTCTGGCGACGAGGGTTCTTGGTGGGGAGGGGCTAGGGTTAGAGCTCAGGCTTCGGTCTAGGACCGTCGCTCTGATACCATGTGGAAAGGTGTGAACAGAAAAGTTGTATTCCACGTAACCCTAGAGCCCTCTTATATAGGAGAATGGCTCTAGTGAGAAATTACGTAAAGAAGACGGAAAAATTAGAAAGATAAAAATAACGACAAAGGTACCGAATTCTCTCAACAATTATGATAGTATAAAAATATTCAAATCTATTTAAATATATAAGAATATATGCATAAAAATGATTTGTATGTTTAAAATAATAAAAAAAATTCAAAGTCGATTAAAGTCCAACTAAATCCGATTAGTTTCCCATCGGTCGATTAATTCTTAGTCAGCGACCCGGCCGACCGAGTACCAACTACCAATTCTATAACCTTGGTTTTTGAGATTATTGGAAAGGTCTTGACGAGTACTACAAGATGAAGTGGTCATTTGTCTAATTTGGCTATTGGACCGAGTCAAACGAGGAAAAGTGGGATCTTATTTTAAGGGATCTTACCCATTGTCCCTCAGAAGGGGCCTCCGCATGGAGCTGAATATTCGGTATATCCATTTCCTATAAGCCGCTGGCACATGCAATCAGACCTTCTAGTTGCAATACAACTCCATAGAATGAGGAACCAAGAGCTAGCCAGCTTGAGAAGTCACCGACCATAGCTTGCCTTAGCCACCCAAGCATTCATCTATCAAGAATCCATCCACTGTGCTCCTGACCTATTTCTCTAACTACTCTTCTGGTGAATGTTGTCGTCGCAACCTTTTCACTGAATAGGCGGCCCTTTGACACCAAGTACTCAAAACACACAATCAAGCTACGACACATAGCAGCCAAGTAGTCTAGCCACGACACATAGCAACCAAGTGGTCTATAACCCCACGCCTGTAGCAGCAGCTTATAAACATCCCACCTCCCCCCACACCTGCACCTAGGGATGAAAGCGGATACAGATATATCCGAATATTCGGTTACCGTATTCGAAAAATTATCGGATACGGATATCCTTATCCGAATATTAATTGAATACCGATCGGATATGGATATGGGTTGTAAACTTTTTTCGGATACGGATATGGTAATGTCTTGAATATCCGGATTCGAATATGGATATCCGAATACAATATTTAATATTGTTTTTATATTAGTTAATATAATATAAGTCGCAACCGTGTACTATTATATTAGTATTATACATTATATAATACAATATATTTATGATATTAATAAATTTCCGTTTCTTTGGGGATGAGTACGAACAAAACTTACGAAATACTATCCCTTTTTTGCTTCCGGTCAAGAATGCAGGTCACCTCGACACTCCTTTTTATCATGATGCAACTTATTTATATTTCATTGCCATTTTTAAAATCATTATGAACTTTGATAAAGATTTAATTCGTATTCGTATGTGATCTTTATTTGATTCGTATTTGGATTCCATGTTTATTGGATCCATATTTGGATTTAACTTTTTATTCGATTTATATTTGAATTAGCTCTTTATTCGATCTATATTCGGATCCACTCATTATTCAATTCGCATTCGGATTCGATAAATATCCGATTAGGATTCGTATCTGGATTTTTAAAGATATGGTTTCTATAATGCATATCTGAATCATATCCGTATCTGTATTCATATTCGATAGAGATGAAGCGAATATGCATATGGAAATAGGAATATCAATCCGTATCCGATCTGTTTTCCTCCCTACCTACACCCATGTGCTGCCTTCATCTCACCCATCGTCCGAACCCGAATTCAGCCCTGCAGCAGAGCCCTCTGCTGCCTTCACCTTCCCATTATCACAATCTTTGCCATCTCAGGTTCTCCGATCTTCCCTGCCACTTGCACTCTCCCCGCCCCTCTCACCCCCAGTCAACTTTCTTTTTAAGGTACTTAATGGTCTATGATAACCTTCTTTGCATTGATGTGTGTTAGAAGAAAAGAGTCTTCGTTATGGTATTGAGAAAACCCTAGGCTCTCTTATATAGAGAGAGGCCGTAGGGGTAAATTACACGGATGTCTAAGTAGAATAGAGAAATAGAAACTGGGTACATCAACATATAATAATAATAGAAACTATCTATCTCTACACTCCCCCTCAAGGTGGAGCATAGATGTCGATCATGCTCAGCTTGGATGAACATCTCTGGAAAGGTCCTCTGAGCAATGGCTTGGTGAATATATCGGCAGTCTGATCCCCTGAGCTAACATGGGCCGTGGATATCAATCCTCTCTAGATTAGGTCCCTGGTGTAATGGCAGTCAACTTCAATATGCTTGGTCCTCTCATGGAAGGCTGGATTGTTGGCAATGAACAACGATGCCTGATTGTCACACTGGAGCATCATCGGTAGAGATATGGCCACATGTAGATCTTCTAGTACTGAGCGAACCCACATCATTTCCGTACTGACCTGAGCCATGGCCCTATACTCAGATTCAGCACTGGACCTGGCCACAACAGTTTGTTTCTTGCTTTTCCAAGAAACCAAGGAGCCACCAACAAACACTGCAAACCCTGAGGTTGATTTTCGGTCCTTAGGACAACCTGCGTAATCTGCATCTGCACATGCTGATACAGATAAGTCCGTGCCCTTTCTAAATAGCAGCCCTGAGCCTGGAGAAGTCTTTAGATACCTCAGTATCATGTGTATAGCATCCATGTGAACCTGTCTTGGCTGCTCCATAAACTGACTCACCCTGCTAACTGCAAACTGGATGTCTGGGCGAGTTATGGTGATGTAGAGGAGTTTTCCCACCATCTCTCTATATCTCCTCTTATCCACTTCATCAGTATCATCATCATATATCTTCATGCTGGGATCCATGGGGATGCTAGATGGTTTGCACCCATCCATACCAGTCTCAACCAGGAAGTCAGTAATGTACTTCCGTTGTGTCATCACCAAACCATGTGCATTCCTTGCAAATTCCAACCCCAGAAAATATCTTAGGGTTCCAAGATCCTTTGTAACAAACTGACTACCTAGGAATGCCTTCGCCCTTGCTATGCCCTGAGTATCATCTCCTGTAACAAGAATATCATCCACATAGACCATTATGACAACCGTACCTGCCGAGGACTTCTGGACAAATAACGAATGGTCAGCATTGGACCTCTTAAATCCCTGGTGCTCAATTATATTGGATAGTTTCTGGAACCACGCCCGTGGACTCTGTTTAAGTCCATATATTGCCTTGTGAAGTCTACATACCATATGCTTCTCCCCCTCAGCAGTAAACCCAGGTGGCTGCTGCATGTAGACTTCCTCCTGTAAGTCCCTGTACAGAAAGGCATTCTTGACGTCTAGCTGATAAATACTCCAGTCGCGAACCACTGCAACAGACAGAAGGATACGGAGAGTCGTGTGTCTCGCAACTGGAGAGAATGTATCCATGTAATCAACGCCATATGTCTGTGTAAATCCTCGGGCAACCAAGCGTGCTTTGTACCTATCCAATGTGCCATCTGCATGATACTTGGCTGTGAAGACCCACTTGCAGCTGACAACTGATGCATCAGGTGGTGCAGGAACCAAAGACCATGTGCCACGGGACTGCAGGGCCTCCATTTCTTCCTCCATAGCTCGTCTCCAGCATGCAGTTTTCAGGGCTTCCTGGTATGTCCGTGGTATGTCCACAGAAGACAAAGCTGTGGCAAACTGCTGGAAATCACCTGTGAGTCGGTGAAAGGAAACCTGGGAAGCAAGTGGATATGATACACACTGTCGTCTCGGTTTCCGAAGAGCAATCGGAACATTCAGATCACCGTCTGTGTCCACCTGTAAGGAGTCATCCTGCATATGAACCGAATCTGACCCGTCATTAGTGATATTATCCGAACATACCTGAGGCGTAGTGATTGGCGGAGCTGTCGGCTGAGCAGGACCTGAGCGACGCGTATAGTGATGAGGAAATGGTGAGACGATTTGCCGTGGGCTGGGTGGAGGTGGAGGTGGTGGTGGAGGTGGTGGTGGTGCTGGCATAGGAACGGACACAGGAGATGTGTTAGGTAAAGGACAAGTAGGTGGTGGTGGAACCAAAATATCATCAGCGGTGGTGGATGGTACCATTCTGTCTCCAGCTGGCGAGAAGTACATGACCGACTCGAAGAAAGTGACATCCGCACTAACAAAGTACCTTTTGGTAGTAGGATCATAACACCGGTATCCCTTCTGTGTTCTGGAATACCCAACGAAGACACACTTGACTGCTCTTGGAGAGAGCTTGTCAAGTCCAGGAGAAAGACGATGGACAAAAGCCACAACACCAAAAACACGAGGTGGTAGTGAGAATATCTCCTTGTCAGGAAAAATAAGCGAAATGGGGATCTTCTCTCCAAGGACAGAGGATGGCATTCTATTGACCAGATAGCATGCAGTGAGGACAGCATCCCCCCAGAAGGAAATAGGAGCACAACTCTGAATCAATAAGGTACGAGTGATATCCAAGAGATGACGATGTTTTCTTTCTGCCACCCCATTCTGTTGGGATGTATATGGGCAGGTGGTTTGATGAATAATACCCTTCGATGACAGAAACTGAGACAGAACACGTGTACAAAATTCCAGGGCATTATCAGTTCGAACATATTTTACAGAAAACGAAAAAACATTCTGTATTTCATTAATCAAGTTTTGAATAACATCGCCGGCTTCAGACTTATTTTTCAGAAGAAAAACCCAAGAGACACGGGAAAAATCATCAACTACCACAAGATAGAACCTGTGCCCCTGATGATCGGGCACACGACTCGGACCCCATATATCTATATGCAACAACTCAAAAGGGGAGCTACTGCTCCGACTCTGACGACCTGGGAAGCTCGACCTGTGATGCTTTCCCAACTGACATGTTTCACAACGAAACGACGAACTTGGAGAGATCTGGGGTAGAAGGTGGCGCATCTTCTGGAGCGGAAGGTGACCAAAACGAAGATGCCAAATGTATGGTGACACTGGTCCAGCAGAGTGAGTGGAGATGCCAGCATAGGAATCCCGGACCAGCCGATATAGACCGTTCTGCTCAGAGCCACAGCCAATCACCTTGCCCGTGAGTATGTCCTGAAAAATAAGAGAAGACGGGTCAAATATAGCACGACAATTCAAGTCCTTTGTAATCTGACTAATAGATAATAAATTCAGGGAGAACTCAGGGGCATATAAAACATTCTGTAGCTGCATGGTGGAGGATAAGAAAACCTCCCCCTGACCGACAAGGGGTGAGTAGGAACCATCTGCTATCTGTACTGAGCGACCTGGAGGAATAGCCCTGTAGTCTTGTAGTCTTCCTCTATCTCGACACAGATGATGTGTAGCTCCGGAATCTATAACCCAGTCAGATATATCATGTGAAGATATGAAGGCTGAAGAGCTACCTGAGGAACTGGCTGCAGCGGATGAACTGGCTGAGGCTGTGGCAGCAATATCTGACGAGCCACCAGATGAATCACCAGAAGACTGTGGCATAATATCACGAAGACGAGCCACGAGTTCATCAAATCTATGATCTGCAGTAGACGGTAATGGAGACTGTGAGTGCTCCGCAACCCGTGCCGATGCTGGGAACCCATGCTTTGAGTAGCATGTCTCCTCCGAGTGTCCAGGTCTGTGACAATACGTGCATGTCTGACTGACTCGACCGCCTCTTCCATGAGAGCCACGGCCACGTCCACGACCACGCCAAGAAGGTGGTCCACCTCTCCCACGCGAAGCTGCCATCGCAGATGGGGGTGGAGTAGATGAGCTGGAGGAAACTGGGATACGACTGAGCCTCCTGTAGACATCCTCCACCGGAGGAATAACTGCATCGGCTAAGATCTGTGACCGTGCAGCATCGTACTCAGGATCGAGGGCAGCAAGTAGAACACCCACCATGGTGGCGTTCCGGAACGTCTTCTGCTGCTCTGGAGTAGCAGTCAGAGGAATGGTACTGTAGAGCTTCTCGAACATCCCTCTTAGGGATGTGTATAGAGAATGAAGAGGTCTGCCGGCTTGCTTCATCGTAAAGATGTCATGCTGAAGCTGTAACATCTTTGTCTCGTTTCGCACCTGCGAATACGTAGTGGCAAGAATGTCCCACATTGCCTTAGCAGTGGGCTGATGGAGAACATCATTAGCTATCTCCATCGTCAGCGTGCCGGACAACCATACTTTCGCATAGGCATCATCGGCCTCCCATGAGGCATAGATCCCCGTCTTCTCCGCAGGCTCATCTTCGGTAAGAATGTGTTTCTTACCGTTTGATTTCATGAGGCTCATGAACTGCATGGCCCATAACTCATAGTTGGACCCATCCATTTTCACTATTGGCGCCGGACCCTTGAAGGCGCCGATGGAGGGCGAATCGACTTTCGATTCTGACATACTGCTGGTCGAAGAAGACGAAGGGATAATGGACACTGCGATGAATGTCTACACCAACTGCATTGGATTTGAGTACGTGTGTAGACTTTTACGTACTCAAATCCATAACCCGAAGCGCTTCTGGACCGCTGGAGATTATGGACGCCCTACAGCGACTGAGAACGGTGTTGCTGGAGCGTCTAGGGCCGCAGAGGCGGCTGCAGGGGGCGGCTGGAGATAGCCGCTGGTGCGGCTAAGGCCGCAGGCTGCTGGGGCTGCGGAGGGGCGGAGGAACCGCTGGTGCGGCTAGGGCCGCAGGCTGCGGGAGCAGCGAAGGGGCGGAGGGGCGCCGCTGGTGGAGCAGCGGAGGGGCGAGGGCTGGGAGCCGCTGGAGTGGCGGCGGCAGGCGAGAGAAGGAGAGGGGAGGGGCGGCGGGTGGGGAAGGGAAGGGGTGGAGAGCCCTAGGGCGGCTCTGATACCATGTTAGAAGAAAAGAGTCTTCGTTATGGTATTGAGAAAACCCTAGGCTCTCTTATATAGAGAGAGGCCGTAGGGGTAAATTACACGGATGTCTAAGTAGAATAGAGAAATAGAAACTGGGTACATCAACATATAATAATAATAGAAACTATCTCTACAATGTGCTTGAGTATTCTCCTCCACACTCAACACATCTTTGTGTTGATACAATAGGCGTGTGTGCTGAAGTTTGTAAGATCATGCAGAAAGGCAAAGGTGCTGAAGACAAAGTTGTTAGAGAATAGCAAAGACCGCTGATGAAGAATTCTAATGGATGCGAAAACTTCATTACAATAGTACGGATGTTGAGCATTCTATGCTGAACTAGAACAGAGTAGAATCGCTGAAAAGCAAGTAATAATAAAAGTCCATCTAAGAAATGGATATGCACTGTCTTCTGTTAGTATGTTTGAGGATAATCTCTGCTTTGTATCTTCTTTATCTACATAGCCAATAAAACCTAACATAGTCATGATACTGGCTCTTGGACTATACTCTGGCAGTGTAAGTGGCTTGAGGACCCTACTCAGAAGTAACAGATTTGCAGCACTAGACCCTATCTAAACTATTAATGATCGAAATATCTCATAAGACCAATATGAGGCAACCCATCTGCAACAATGATGGTAAAATAGGCTACTGAATTGGGAGTCTTCACGAAAAATGATACTTCACTTGGGACTGACAATTTTTACCATTTGATTACTTTCAATGAAACGAAAGGTTAGACATCGGCATCTACCAAATCTTTTGTATTCAAAGAAGGCTCTGGACTACTCTTGTAGACCCAAGTACTCTAAATTTAAGATCCTTGGAGATTTTTTTTATTTCCGGCTTTCAAAAAAAAGATTTTTTTATTTCCCTTTATGTGTTTTTTAAAATCCCTAGGACTCAGTACGTACTCTTTCAAGTTTTATCAATTAAGTGTATACCCGAATCATTATATAGGGCTTATGAGTTGAAAAAATAGCGATGGTAAAATAGATTTTTTTTATTTTAATTCAGCCTTTTTCTCGTTTACTTGTCAGGTGTTGAATGTCGTATCACATTTAAGGGAAGCACTTCCTTATTTTGATTTCATCCGATTTCTTATGTCCTTCTGTACTGTACTTTTGTCTATTTATTGGCTTATACTTTCTTTTCTCTTATCTGTAATCCTTTAATTATTTTGGTAATTAATATTAAATTAAATTTTTTGGAAACTGGATTAAGGAGCAAATTCTGAAAAGTTCAATAGGATAATCTGCAAGTCAGTTTTCTGCCATGATGCATAAACGTCTACTGTTTTGGTAAATAACTTAATTATTAATAACGATATTACAAGGATTGTTATCAGTCTTCTAAATTAGGTATGTTTTGACCTAATAAATCTTGAAAGTTTTTGTTGCATAAGGTTATAATAACGCTTGATTGCTTCTGACTACTGATTCCAGATCATAGGCATGATTTATTACTTATCTCATTGACTGCACTCTGTTTAAGGTTATTGCAAAGCTTGAGGGACCAGCTGTTAGTCAATACTGTGCTTTGCGGCTATTGCAGGCAAGAATATTTCTTCTTGTTTACCATTCAGTGTGGTATCTCTTCACAAGCTTCACCATTACGTGTTTCATGTAGGCCACTCTTGACGAGTCTCTATATGACCTTGCCGGGGAACTGGTATGATTTTTTTTGTAAATTTATATGGATGTCATCATAGCTACAAAAGATTTAGATTTGGCTGATGTTTCAGGTTAGGTTTTTGCTGAGGTCTGGGAGAGATTATAAAAATACTACTACAGAGTCCGAGGGGCTCTCCCCTAGATTCCTGGGATATTTTCTATCTCGTTCATTCAGGAAGCAATCGTTTGACTTAAAAAGGTATTATTTGCAGAAATTTATTTAGTGCACTGATTTACTTTTCCCCTTTAAGACCTTTAACTCTATTTTATTGGTTTTGAATCAGTGCATCTTTTAAAGAATCTAATGCCCACATTGCTTCTGTTAAGAACATCTTGGAAAATCATGCCAGTTATTTGATGTCTGGAAAAGAACTTTCTAAACTTGTTGCTTTTGTAAAGGGAACCCACTTTGATCTTGTCGTGAGTGTCTCTTTTACACTTCTGAAGTTTTGATTTGTACTACTAGAAATCTAATGTTACGAATAACTTGTCTACTATTTAAAAAATCTAGGAATATCTGCAGCGAGAAAGGATGGGTTCTGCAAGACTTGAGAATTTTACTGCCGGGCTACAACTGATCGGAGAAAAGGTATTTTGTTGGTTAACTTTTCCTATGGTGGTCCGAACACGACGAAAGTTCTGGTTAACATTAGCATAAAAGTTAAAGTTTGACATGTTTTTTGGTCTTTAACAATGCTTTTACTTCTAATCGAAGTCTTTAGTTCACTATAAAACAAGGAAATGATGAAATACTATTTGTGCCATTTCAAGATGGGATATTATTTGTGTCATTCTACATCTTAAAACTCTTTCTGATACGAGAATAGTATACAACTAGTCTGCTTAGGATTAGATTGATTTGCAATTGTCTGGTTATGTTTGAGAAAGATTTATGCCCAAATATATATCTGGTTGGGAACAATGGTCAAGACTCTGCATCATATAGGCTCAACATGCCTTAATTTAGTCCAGTATGTTCAACGTGTATCCGAAAGGTAGCCAAATAGATGCTAGACGAGTCAAAGGGAGTAGCTCCATGTCAAAAGGAGGCTTGGTGGTAGAGTGAAGGGATGCAAGAGAAGCTAAAAATTAAAAGAGCTTGCTTTAAAGCTATGTCTAAGGATAGAACAGAGGAAACTGCCACAAACTACTAAATAGCGAAGAAGGAAGCAAAGAAGGCTGTAAGAGAAGCTAAGTCAAAAGCTTATGAAGTCTTGTATAATAATCTCGACTCTAAGGAGGGTCAGAAGGATATATTCAGGTTGGCCAAAGAAAGAGAAAGAAAGATCAAAGACCTTTCTCAAGTGAGATGCATTAAGGACGAGCAAGGTCACGTGCTTGTTACTCAAAAGTATATAGAGACTAGATGGGAGCATCACTTCCATAAATTTTTCATTGGGGAAGAAATAAAGCGATCACTCTGGCAATCTAGCTAGTAGTGAAAGATACTTGAATCGTGCAAGCTATAGACGAATACAAAGAAAGGAAGTAGAGGAGTCTTTGAAGGTTATGAGAACTGAGAAAGATATAGGACAAGATGACATCCCTGCAGGAGTATGGAGAGTTTTAGGTGAGTGTAATTTGACTTGGCTTACGTATCTATTCAATGTTATTTGGCGAAGTAAAAAAATGCCTGAAGATTGGAGGAAGAGTATCGTAATGCCTCTTTATAAGAATAAAGGAGACATCAAAATTGTTTAAAATACAGAGGTATCAAGCTGATGAGTCACACTATGAAAATTTGAGAATATGTGATCGAAAGAAGGTTAAGGCAAGTTTCCAAAGTAAAAGAAAACAAATTCGGATTCATGCCAGGTTGCTCAACTATTGAAGCCTTCCATTTGCTGGGGAGAACAATGGAGATTTATAGATCTAGAAGGATGAACCTTCATGTGATCTTTATCGTTTTGGAGAAGACTTATGATTCTGTCCCACGAGAGATATTGTGGAGAGTTTTGGAGAAGAGACAAGTGCATGTCCAATACATTAACCTCATAAAAGATAGGTATGATAGGGTTTTATCTTGTATAAGGATCCCGTCTGGGAAGATTGACTATTTTGACATCAACATTGGTTTACATCAAGGTTCAACTTTGAGTCCATTTCTTTTTACTTTGATTATGGATGAGTTGACAAGTCATATTCAAGATGAGTTACCTTGGTGTATGTTATTTGCTGATGATATTGTGTTGATTAACGAGAGTAGAGATGGAGTAAATGAGAAGCTTGAGGTCTGAAGACATTTTGGAGACTAAAGGATTTCGTATAAGTAGGGCTAAGACGGATTATATGGAGTGCACCTTTGATGAAAGCTGTGGTGAAGGAATCGAGGTGAAGATTGGTGACGATAACATTTGGGAGAGATTCTTTTAGATATATGGGATCTATTTTACAAAATGGTGGGGAAATTGATGGAGATGTTAGTAAAAGAATAAATGCAGGCTCGCTAAAGTGGAGAGGAGCCCCTGCTGTTCTTTGAGATAAGAAAATTCCTTTAAAAGTTTACGGGAAGTTTTACAAAACAGTCGTTAGACCTGCTATGCTCTACGAATCTGAATGTTGGCCTCTGAACCATAGACATGTGCAACGAATGGATGTAGCATAAATGAAAATGCTAAGGTGGATGTATGAATACACACACAAAGATCAGATTCGGAATGATTCAATCTGAAAGAAAGTTGGTGTAGCTCCGATCAAGGATAAAATGTGAGAAAATCGCTTCAGATGATTTGGTCATTTGCAAAGAAGATCAGATGATGCACCAGTTATGAGATGTGAGTGTTGAGATGTTGAGTCGGCTAAGAGAGGGAGAGGACGTCCCAAGAAGTGCTGGAAAGAGACGATGAAGGGATCTTAGTTTTTTGGATATTAGCCCGAGATTGACCCAAGATAAATTTGAATGGAGGCGAAGAATCCATGTAGTCGATCCTACTTAATTGTGGGAAAAGGCTTTGTTGTTGTTGTATGTGCAACATGTATACAACATGTAGCGTTTTCAAGTAATAATCATAAGTTTATCCATGCCTGCAGAATAATATCCATATAAACAAGAAACTATTACAAACGTACGTGGAGTAGTATTTTCTTCGCAAAGCTCATAGATTTTTTGGAAGATGTTATTTCAAAATCAAATGCAAAATTGTTTAGGATAACTTAATGTTAGAGTATGCCTCATTTATGATGTAAGATGGGTAAATGGATCCTTCCAAGATCCATTTACCACATCCAGGAGTTTAGTCTCACATCTACCAGTGGTGGCACTTGGAGGCTCTGTGGAGGCTATATAAGAAGCCATACCTCCTGTATCAGATGAGAAAGTGCAATGCATACATCAACCCTTTGAGGCCTTCTCCCGTGGTTTCATCTCTCTTTAGGGAATAGAGTTCCACGTAAAATCTCGGTGTTCCTAAATTTTTACCTAGATTTCTCCTCGAGACATTGCTTATGTAATTCTGTAATATTAGAACTAGTATATTTTGAGGTGGATACTATTGCAAGTGTTTCATGTGAGTTATTTCAGATCGTTAAATAAAATGTTATGGCCAAAAAAAGATATAACAAATAATAATCACCACAAATATATGCGGTCAATCCACAGAACAAGAACAACCACGGTCTACAAGAGACAAGTATTTTAACGTGGAAGCCCCACTAGGTAAAAACCACGACCCGAGTCACATGACTCGGGATTTCCTGATTGACTGAGTCAATCAACTAATTCACTATCTCGAGTTATTTCCCTACGGACAACCTAACTGTTTTTTACAGGTGCTTTGGATCACACACCCAAGTCTTTCTCGCAACTTGGATCAAATACCAAGTCCTTTGTGCACCTTAGATCAAACACCAAGTGTTACCGTATATCATTAAAGTAAAGATTACAACAATCTATACATACTCACATAAAAATATGCAATGCGAATAATAAGGCTAAGAAAATGCAAGTTATAATAAATAATTGAATTGCAAACCGAGCATGTAGACGACTGGCTCTCAAGATGTGATCTTGAATAGAGCGAGAGAGACGTTCTCAAATAGAGCTTTGAGAGAGAGAAAGGCTTTGCCTTGTACTTCATAATAACCCTATTGTAAAGTAAAAGTGTGATGTGTAATGTTTAATTGCAAATCACTTAGTATTTTTGGGAATAAAAGAATAAGATGTTTTCTAAGGCCATAGGACTCCTTTAAGAGAGGAGAAACCCTCGAGGGCGAATAACCAAAGGGTAATAAGTTCTTATATCAGTCTCTGATTGATTTACATTGGTTGCCAATTACCTAAAGTAACCCTCCTTATTTCCTCAGGTGTGTGACCGGCCATGGTTGTGTTCCCTCATTTGGTTTCTAACTAAGAAAATTTTATGTATCAGAAAGAGGTTGCTAAGTCATCTTTCCTGGTTTTTCGCCCCCGTAAACATTGTGTCTCTATTACATGATTGTTCTGCTTGCTTTATATAATCTATATAAATCCCCGTACATGGTCAAGTGTTAGAAAACATAATGCGTAAGCATGATCAGAGATAAAGAATTAAAAAGAGTAAATTACATAAAGTCCCTGAACTTTACACTCAAATTCAAAGTAGTCCCTAAACTTTTAAAAGTCACAATGTGGTACCTGATTTATACGAACGGTTTCAATGTAGTACTTCTGTCATCTTTTTCGTCAAATTGTCCGTTACTTTCTTATTTAAGACCATTTTGCCTTTCCTCTCTGTAGAAGAATGGAGGCACCCCTCCCTCCACCTCCTACCCTCCTCCTTGTCGACCCTCCCGCCGCCTCTTCCCTCAGGACATCTCTGCCTTCCTCGACAACTCCCTCTCTCAGATGACTCGTATCCCCTTCAGATCCCCTTTGGTTGCTCCATCGTGCCCTCGGGAAGTCAAGCAAAGGTCTCCATCAAACCTGATGTTGAGATGAAGATAGTAGAGCTGACTTACTGCCACACATTTGGAAATGGCGTGGTTGTGAAGAAGGGGAGGAAGAAGGCATGGAATCTGAGAAAGGGGGAGAGATTCGATGGCCTTGGAACTCAGATCAGATCCAAACTCAGATCTCAGGTTCGATCTCTTCCTTCTCAACATATTAGAGATTTACTCTATATTTTTACACAAAAAAGCTACGGTTAAAGGGAATGGTCAGAAATATATTGAATGAGATGCGGATAACAGTTTACAGGGAAGATATAAATTGGTCCTTTTTATTATTAATTCGGGTTTTTCTCTGTTTTCCTTTGGTGGCCTCATCGAAGCGTACAAAAAAATATGGAGCAAATGAAAGGGGATCTAGAGGGGATGCCAGCCATCTCGGATAGGGAGTGGTCGAGGAAGGTGGAGATGTCCCAAGGGACGATGGGGAGGGAGGGGTCGACGGGGAGGAGGGCGTGGAGGTGGAGGGAGGGGTGCCTGAGTGAGTTACATTCTCAACATAAGAACACTCAAATCTAAATATAACTCCATTTCGCGTCAACCAGATAGCCCACAAGACTGCTAGTGGTTTCCACATTTCAACCACAGATCTGAATTGATTTGCTTGCAACCTTTCCCAAAAATTCGAGAAAAGGTGTCAATCCTTGGAGTGGTAGTAGAGTCCCATACCTGGCATAAGCGAGTGCAAGAATATAAATTATGGTTGAGATATTCAAAAAACTAATTGCATAAGGGGTTGGTAGTGTCCTCCCTTAGATGGAAAATTGCTTTGTGTACTTCGGTTAGGGTCCTTTCCCTGTGCAAGATCCACAAGAAGAATTTAATTTTCATGAGTATCCGAAGTGCCCAAATAAATTTGCTATCCCGCTCATCAACTCTCGGTTCAATGCTACATGAGGCTGTGAGTGCAGAATAAGCCTTCTTGATGGAGAAGAAACCGTCCCGTCAGAGTCAATCTTCTCACCTTGTAGATGGAGCTGCAAAACCAGAATTGAAGTTAGTTAACTGAATAAAGTCTTTGACCGATCAAAGAATCCTAAAGTGAATGTCGGTAGGAATCGGTTGTCGACCCACACCTCACGAATATATATCCCACGATTCATTACCAAAATAAACAACCGAGGAAAATGTGGTGGTCAGAGGACCCTCCCTCGTCCAGTTTTCAACCTAAAATCTGAAAAATAATCCATCCCCCTTACCAAACGTACAAAAGTTGGCAAATTAGGAATCACCACCAAAAGTCCCTACAAGAAGCATGTCGACGTGTGGCGGGAGCACGAAGGAATGGACAGATAGGCTGTAAGGTTGTAAATACTACTTTTGAGACTAAAAAAGGGGAAACACACTAAGGTACCCACCCCAAATATATTAAATCAGAGTGGATGAGAAAAACTTACAAAAGCTATGCCTTGTGTAGAGTCTTGGTGTGAAAAATCACATTGTTAAAATAAAAGCACTTAGAGGCAAAAATTATTCCATTTCTAGATCTAGCCAAATACCCAAACAATAGCTACCGAAAAAAGAAGGTTATTGTTAGAAGAAAGGAGTCTTCGTTATGATTCATAGGAAAACCCTAGGCTCTCTTATATAGGGAGATGCCTTAAGGGTAAATTACATGGATGTCTAAATAGAAAAGAGAAATAGAAACAAGGTACAGAAGCATATAATAATATTAGAAACTATCTCTACACTCCCCCTCAAGGTGGAGCATAGATGTCGATCATGCTCAGCTTGGATGAACATCTCTGGAAAGGTCCTCTAAGCAATGGCTTGGTGAATACATCGGCAGTCTGATCTCCTAAGCTAACATGGGCCGTGGATATCAATCCTCTCTGGATCAGGTTCCTGGTGTAATGGCAATCAACTTCAATATGCTTGGTCCTCTCATGGAAGGCTGGATTGTTGGCAATGAACAATGCTGCCTGATTGTCACACTGAAGCTTCATAGGTAGAGGTACAGCTACATGTAGATCTTCTAATACGGAGCGAACCCACATCATTTCCGTGCTGGCTTGGGCCATTGCCCTGTATTCGGATTCCACACTGGATCTTGCCACCACCGTTTGTTTCTTGCTTTTCCAAGAAACCAGAGAGCCTCCAACAAACACTACAAACCCTGAGGTTGATTTTCTATCCTTAGGGCATCCTGCATAATCTGCGTCTGCACACGCTGAGATGGATAAGTCTGCACCCTTTCTGAATAGTAGCCCTAATCCTGGAGTAGACTTCAGATACCTCAGTATCATGTGTATAGCATCCATGTGAACCTGTCTGGGCTGCTTTATAAACTGACTCACCCGGCTAACTGCAAATGCAATGTCTGGACGGGTTATAGTAATGTAGAGGAGTTTTCCCACCATCTCTCTATATCTCCTCTTATCCACTTCATCAGTATCATCATCATATAACTTCATGCTGGGGTCCATGGGGATGCTTGATGGTTTGCACCCATCCATACCAGTCTCAACCAGGAAGTCTGTAATGTACTTCCGTTGTGTCATCACCAAACCATGTGCATTCCTTGCAAATTCCAACCCTAGAAAATATCTTAGGGTTCCAAGATCCTTTGTAACAAACTGACGACCTAGGAATGCCTTCGCCCTTGCTATGCCCTGAATATCGTCTCCTGTAACAAGAATATCATCCACATAGACCATTATG
Source organism: Ottelia alismoides (assembly GCA_037367405.1). Classification (NCBI taxonomy): domain Eukaryota; kingdom Viridiplantae; phylum Streptophyta; class Magnoliopsida; order Alismatales; family Hydrocharitaceae; genus Ottelia; species Ottelia alismoides. The sequence goes on along the minus strand of JAZKJV010010975.1, from coordinate 105,441 downwards.
ACAACCGTACCTGCCGAGGACTTCTGGACAAACAACGAATGATCAGCATTGGACCTCTTGAATCCCTGGTACTCAATTAGGTTGGACAGCTTCTGGAACCACGCTCGTGGACTTTGTTTAAGGCCATATATAGCCTTGTGAAGTCTACATACCATATGCTTCTCCCCCTCAGCAGTAAACCCGGGTGGCTGCTGCATGTAGACTTCCTCCTGTAAGTCCCCGTACAGAAATGCATTCTTGACATCTAGCTGATAAATGCTCCAGTCACGAACCACTGCAACAGACAGGAGGATACGGAGAGTCGAGTGTCTCGCCACTGGAGAGAATGTATCCATGTAATCAACGCCATATGTCTGTGTAAATCCTCGGGCAACCAAGCGTGCTTTGTACCTATCCAATGTGCCATCCGCATGATATTTGACTGTGAAGACCCATTTGCAGCTGACAACTGATGCATCAGGAGGTGCAGGGACCAAAGACCATGTGCCACGGGACTGCAAGGCCCCCATTTCTTCTTCCATAGCAAGTCTCCAGCATTCACTCTTCAAGGCTTCCTGGTATGTCCGTGGTATGTCCACGGAAGACAAAGCTGTGGCAAACTTCTGGAAATCACCTGTGAGTCGGTGGAAGGAAACCTGTGAAGCAAATGGATAGGATGCACACTGTCGTCTCTGTTTCCGAATAGCAATCGGAACATCCAGATCATCATCTGGGTCCACCTGTAAGGAGTCATCCTGCATATGCACCGAACCTGACCCGTCAGTAGGAACATCTTCTGAACATACCTGAGGCTTAGTGATTGGCTGATCTGCTGTCTGAGCGGGACCTGACCGACGCGTATAGTGGTTAGGAAATGGTGATATGATTCGCCGTGGAATGGGTGGAGGTGGAGGTGGTGGTGGAGGTGGAGGTGGTGGTGGCGGTGGTGCTGGCATAGGAACTGACACAGGAGACGAGTCAGGTGAAAGACAAGCAGGTGGTGGTGGAACCAAAATATCATCAGCGGTGGTGGATGGTACCATTCTGTCCCCAGCTGGCGAGAAATACATAACCGACTCGAAGAAAGTGGCATCCGCACTAACAAAGTACCTATTGGTAGTAGGATCATAACACCGGTATCCCTTCTGGGTTCTGGAATATCCAACAAAGACGCACTTGACTGCTCTTGGAGAGAGCTTGTCAAGTCCAGGAGATAGACGATGGACAAACGCCACAGCACCAAAGACACGTGGTGGCAGTGAGAATAGCTCCTTGTCAGGAAAAATAAGAAAAATGGGTATCTTCTCTCCAAGGACAGAGGACGGCATTCTATTGACCAGATAGCATGCAGTAAGGACAGCATCCCCCCAGAAAGAAATAGGAGCACAACTTTGAATCAGCAAGGTACGAGTGATATCCAAGAGATGGCGATGCTTTCTTTCCACCACACCATTTTGTTGGGATGTATATGCGCAGGTGGTTTGATGAATAATACCCTTCAATGACAGAAATTGAGAAAGAGAACGTGTACAAAATTCCAGGGCATTATCAGTCTGAACATATTTGACTGAAGAAGAGAAAACATTCTGCACTTCATTAATCAAATTTTTGATAACATCTCCTGCTTCAGACTTATTCTTCAGAAGAAAAACCCAAGAGACACGAGAAAAGTCATCTACTACCACAAGATAGAACCTGTGCCCCTGGTGATCGGGAACACGACTCGGACCCCATATATCTATATGTAACAACTCAAAAGGGGGGCTACTGCTCCGACTCTGACGACCTGGAAAGCTCGACCTGTGATGCTTTCCTAACTGACATGTTTCACAACGAAACGACGAACTTGGAGAGATCTGGGGCAGAAGATGGCGCATCTTCTGGAGCAGAAGGTGACCAAAACGAAGGTGCCAAATGTAAGGTGAAATTGGTCCAGCAGAGTGAGTGGAGATGCCAGCATAGGATTCCCGGACCAGCCGATATAAACCGTTCTGCTCAGAGCCACAGCCAATTACCTTGCCCGTGAGTATGTCCTGAAAAATAAGAGAAGACGGGTCAAATATAGCTCGACAATTCAAATCCTTTGTAATCTGACTAATAGACAACAAATTCTGTGAGAACTCAGGGGCATGTAAAACATTCTGTAGCTGCATAGTGGAGGATAAGAAAACCTCCCCCTGGCCAACAAGGGGTGAGTGGGAACCATCTGCTATCTGTACTGAGCGACCTGGAGGAATAGCCCTGTAGGCCTGTAATCTACCTCTATCTCGACACAGATGATGTGTAGCTCCGGAATCTATAACCCAGTCAGATATATCATGTGAAGGTATGAAGGCTGATGATCTACCTGAGGAACTGGCTGCAGCGGATGAACTGGCAGAGGCTGTGGCAGCAATATCTGAAGAGCCACCAGATGAATCACCAGAAGACTGTGGCATAATATCACGGAGACGGGCCACGAGTTCGTCAAATCTATGATCTGCAGTAGACGGTAATGGAGATTGTGAATGCTCTGCGACCCGTGCCGATGCTGGGAACCCATGCTTTGAGTAGCATGTCTCCTCTGAGTGTCCAGTTCTGTGACAGTATGAGCACATCTGACTGACTCGACCGCCTCTTCCTTGAGAGCCACGGCCACGTCCACGACCACGCCAAGAAGGTGGTCCACCTCTCCCACGCGAAGCTGCCATCACAGATGGGGGTGGAGTAGAAGAGTTGGAGGAAACTGGAATACGACTGAGCCTCCTGTAGACATCCTCCACTGGAGGAATAACTGCATCTGCTAAGATCTGTGACCGTGCAGCATCAAACTCAGGATCGAGGGCAGCAAGTAGAACGCCCACCATGGTGGCGTTCCGGAACGTCTTCTGCTGCTCTGGAGTAGCAGTCAGAGGAATGGTACTGTATAGCTTCTCGAACATCCCTCTTAGGGATGTGTATAGAGAATGGAGAGGTCTGTCGGCCTGCTTCATCGTAAAGATGTCATGTTGAAGCTGCAACATCTTTGTCTCATTTCGCACCTGCGAATACGTAGCAGCAAGGATGTCCCACATTGCCTTAGCAGTGGGCTGATGGAGGACATCATTCGCTATCTCCATCGTCAACGTACCAGACAACCATACTTTTGCGTAAGCGTCATCGGCCTCCCATGAGGCATAGATCCCTGTCTTCTCCGTAGGCTCATCCTCGGTAAGAATGTGTTTCTTACCGTTTGATTTCATGAGGCTCATGAACTGCATAGCCCATAGCTCATAGTTAGACCCGTCCATCTTGACTATTGGCGCCGGACCTTTGAATGCGCCGGTGGAGGGCAAATCGACTTTCGATTCTGACAAACTGCTGCTCGAAGAAGACGAAGGGAGAATAGACAATGTGATGAATGTCTACACCAACTGCATCGGATTTGAGTACGTGTGTAGACTTTTACGCACTCAAATCCATAAACCGGAGGAAGAGGGGTCTAGGGCACGCCTCGAAGGAAGCTTACAACCCTTGAATCACCTCGAGAACCACGTCTATGGACTGCTGGAGGCCACTGGAAACCCTACAGCGGCAGATGGGAGGTGCCGCTGGGGCTACGAGGGCCGCTGGGACGGCTGTAGGCGGCAGTAGGGTGCCGCTAGGGCTTCGGGGGCCCGCACGGGCGGCTGGGCGCCGCTGGTAGGGGCGGCGAGCCCGCTGGAGGGTGCGGCTGGGGCCGCTGGGGGTTGCGGTTCAGCGGCAAGGGGCTGTCGGAGGGGCCCCGGGAGCCGTTGTTGAGGTGGCGGCTAGACGAGAGAGAGAGCGAAGAGGAGGGGCGGCGGGTGGGGAAGGGAGGAGAGCCCTAAGACGGCTCTGATACCATGTTAGAAGAAAGGAGTCTTCGTTATGATTCATAGGAAAACCCTAGGCTCTCTTATATAGGGAGTGGCCTTAAGGGTAAATTACATGGATGTCTAAATAGAAAAGAGAAATAGAAACAAGGTACAGAAGCATATAATAATATTAGAAACTATCTCTACAGTTATCGTTTGGTCGATGCTTAGCCGTGTGTAGTGAATCCCAGAAAGCCTCAAGGTCATGGATATTCGGCCAAAAAAATTCAAGTTCTTGCCAAATCGAGGATGTCTTTCATAGTATAAGAATAGATGCTCAATTGTCTTTATCTCATTGTTATGTTATAGAACAAGCAAGAATGAGAGGCACCCACAAAGATTCTAGAGTACTATTCTATAGTCAGGATACACCTTCACATCAACCATAAGAAAATGTAAATCCAACTTGGCAACTTTGGATCCCAGATAAACTTGCAATCACGAACTAGAATGGTAGCTAATGGAGCTGGTGGTCTATCTACCAATTTATAAGCATGTTTTACGAAAAAATCCCCATCCCTCTAGACACTAATCTTTACCTCCCATCGGACCATGTAACTAGCCATGGAATCCAATAGATGAAAAAGTTCCTTTAAGCATTGATTCGAGAAGTTAGACAGAAATGAGGGCATCCAAATACCACCAACCAATACTTCGCCACCAACGCTTCCCAGGATACCATTAAGACAAAGAGGCGCAAATAGCAGGTTGCTAAAGGACCATCATCGGTCCAATTGTCAGTCCAGAATGCTGAACGAATACCATTCACGACAAATAGGGTGAAAAAGCTTCGAGAATTGTGGCATCACATAAACCCTTTGAAAAGGCCAAATAGTAAAAAGGTGATTGATGCGTCAAGCTTCCTTGGTTTCGAATGCTATAGATCATGCGGATAAGCTTGCAACATAAGTTCTTACCTCTGCCCAGTTCATGACAACCCATTTAAGAAGTGCCTTCTTCGTGGACCCTAGGAGAGACATCCTCGGGCCACCTGACGCTTTTGGGAGTATAATACCATCTTAATTAGTCAAATGAATACCCTTCTCATCCTGGTCTGACGTGTACCAGAAAAATCTTCGCATAATCATCTCAAGACGATGACGAATACCAACAGGAAGGATGCATGTTGGCATAAAAAAACTGGGATTGCCAGGAGAACGTTCAATGTAACCAACCATCTACCTCGCGACATAATGACCCCCTTCCAACAGGAAAGTTTTCTCTAAATCTTCTCAATAATAGTGTGCCACTCATCAGTTCTAAGTCTACCATAGTAAGATGTAGCTCATGGTAGAGGATCGATATGGACCCACACTCCGTACCCAGTTCCCCACTATAGGCTAATGCATCTGCTTCTGATAAGCCAAAGGAGATAACGATCGACTTGCTTCGATTAGGATTGATACTAGGAAGTTCGCCAACAATAGCTAGTATCACAACCAAACCCTTGTTTCCTCCCCACCTCCTTCAATAAAGAAAATAGTGTCATCTGCATACTAGAGGATTGTTAAGGAGATGTCCCTAAGAAAATGGCCCATGGTGATGCTCTGTTGTGTCACTTGTTCCACCATACAAGCCAAAAACATCAGCAACACTGACTAAAAGCGTGGAGGCAGCCCTATCTTACACCCTGTTTCGGCTGAAGAAACCTCCTCAGGTTACCCATTGTTAAGCACCGAATAAGAAGTTGAGGTGACACATCTTTTCATCCATGTAATCTGAATGTCTGGGAAGCTCGATTTTGCCAATGCTGGCTAGAGAAGCACCAATCTACTTGTAGAAACGGAAGAATGACTTGCATTACTGAGAGGCCCTAAGATTCTCTTATATTGGTGAGAAATCTGTTGGGTAAATTACAAGATGAATACAAAAGAAATAGATAATATGAAACAATAAGAATGATAACTAATATCTCAACACTTCCCCTCAAGCTGGAGCGCAGATATCGATCATGCTCAGCTTGGAACAACATCTCTGACAAGACCCTCTGGCTAAAGCCTTAGTAAGAACATATGTTGTCGGATCTCTAGAGCTAACATGCGTAGTGGTGATAAGACCATTTTGTACCATGTCACGAGTGTAGTGACAGTCTACCTCTATGTGCTTGGTCCTCTCATGGAAGGCTAAGTTGTTTGTAATGAAAAGAGCAGCCTGGTTGTCACATTAGAGGTGCATGGGAAGAGGCATCTCTATAGCCAGGTCAGTAAGAACAGTTCTGACCCACACCATCTTTGTGCTAGCTTGTGCCATGGCCCTGTATTCTTACTCAACACTTGATCTGGAAATCATGATTTGCTTCTCGCTCTTCCATGAAACTAGTGAATTCCCTATAAAAACAATGAAGCATGAAGTAGACTTCCTATCTTTTGGACACCCAACATAATCTGCATCTGCACAAGCTGTAACTGAAAGAGACGTACCTCTGTTGAAAAGAAGTCCCATACCTAGTGATGTTTTCAGATATCTCAGAATCATTGGACTGCATCTAGATGTGTTTGTCTTGGCTGCTCCATAAATTGACTCATTTTATTCATGACAAAGGATATGTCATACTTGGTAACAATCACATATAGGAGCTTGCCAACAAGCTCCATGTACCTCCTCTTGTCGATCATCATCAATGTCATCATCACAGAGCTTCATGCTCAGATCCATAGGAGTAGTGGCAAGTCTGCAATCTGCCATGCAAATCTCCGAAAGGAGATCTGTAGTGTACTTCCTCTGGGTCATCACAAGACCTCGTTGGCCCCCGACAAACTTCATTCCAAGAAAGTAACATAAATTACCAAGGTCCTTGGTCACAAACTCCATGTACCACACGACTGTAGGGCGACCATCTCCTCCTCCATGGCTAACTGCCCCTGATCCTGAAGAGCCTCCTGATATGTCTGTGGTATCTCCACGGCTGATAGTGCCAAGGTAAACCTCTGGAAATCCTCTAACAGTTTGCAAGGAAACCTAGGATGCAGAGGATAAGTAGCGCACACGCGTCTCTTCTTTTGTAGAGCAATCGACACATCAAGATCATTTTCCAAGTCCCGAACCTGTATGTTCCCTTCTTAAGAGGGCACCTGCTCATCCTGTATGTAATCATGCTGTATGGACAACTTAATAGTGCCATCTGTAGAAACAATGTGCTCATTACATACTTGATGCGTGTTGGATGATGGGCAAGACATGTGAGCAGAGGGGAACATGACGGGATCTATGAGTAAACACGCATGGCAAAAATTGAGTCACAGTAGGAGGTGGAGCCACAGGAGCAGGTGTAGGAGTAGGTGTAGGTGGTGGTGGTAGAGCAAGAGTAAAGGGAGGTGGTGGTATGACAGTAGGAGGTGGAGGCAAGTAGATCTCAGCATCAGATTCTGATGGGGCTAGTCTGTCACTTGTAAGAGAAAAATACATGACAGACTCAAAGAAAGTAACATCGACACTGATAAAGTATTTTTGCTTGAGCGGATCAATGCAACGGTACCCCTTCTGGGGACGAGAGTAGCCAACAAAAATGCACTGGATAGCTCTGGGAGAGAGCTTGTCACGACCTGGAGAGAAATCATGAATAAATGCAACGGAACCGAACATACGAGGTGTAAGGTAGAAAATATTCTTCTCGAGAAATGCAATTGAGAAATGAATCTTCTCCTAGCACAGACAATGGCATGTGATTCACAAGATAGCTTGCATGGATGACGGCATCACCCTAATAAGCATGAGGAGCACGACTCTGTATGAACAAGGTTTTGATCACATCAAGTAAGTGACGGTGTTTGCGCTCGACAATACCGTTCTGCTGGAATGTATGAGCACACGATGTTTGATGAACAATGCCAAGAGATATAAGAAAGTCAGAAAGTTGTAAGGTGCAGAACTCTAATGCATCATCAGAATTAAGATATTTAACATTGGCAGAAAAAATATTCTTTATCTCATTAATAAAAGATTTGATAACATATCTAACCTCATACTTATTCTTCATGAAAGATCCAAGAAGGTCTGGAAAAATCATCGACATTGACCAGATAAAAATGGCATCCTTGGTTATTAGCGACACGACTCGGACCTCGAATATCTAAATGAAGAAGCTCAAATAACTGAGAACTGCCCTGACTCTGATGAGATGGAAAGGAGGAATAATGATGTTTCCCAAGCTGGCATGCCTCACACTGGATGGAGGGTTTTGTGGAAATCTGAGGGAGAACATGATAGAGTTTTTGCAGTGGAAGGTGGCCAAAACGAAGGTGCCACAGATATGGTGAGAGTGGTCCAGTAGGTATAGTAGAAACACCAACATGAGGAGATTGGACCAGTCTGTAGAGCCCCTGCTGCTCATGGCCACATCTAATCACCCTGCTGTGAGTATGTCCTGAAACACAAGAGATGAAGGGTTAAAAATGACACGACAATGGAGATCCTTAGTAATCTAACTAATGGAAAGTAAATTCATTTGAAAGTCAATAGCATATAAAATATTCTTAACAGAAGGGGAAGATCACCCTAGGGAAGCTATAGGGGAGAGTTTGTCACGACCATGAGTTAGGTGGTGAACAAATACCACAGAGCCAAACACACATGGTATAAGAGAGAATATGTTCTTCTCGAGAAACACAATCGAGAAAAGAACCTTCTATCCTAAAATAGAGTGTCCTGCATCAGAAGGGCCCTCATTGTCGCACTTTTGGCGCACAACACCCGAAGGAGGGCAGAGGGCTATGTCTCGTACCCGCTAAGTCAGGTCAGGGGAGAAGGAGAGGGAAGGATCAGGTTAGAGCGGGATCCGTACGTGGGAAAATCGAGAAGAAAATCACTCAAAAAAAAGGGAAAGATGGGGCGGCGTGTGGGGTAAGGCACGGGGTGCGAGAACTTCAGTCTAGGATCGTCGTCCTGATAGCATGTGGAAAGGAATGATTAAATTAATTGATAATGGGGCCCTAGTGTTCTCGTGTAAGAGGAGAATCGTGTTTGGGCAAACTATATAATAGAGATGGAAATGAAAAGAGAATACATAAAAATATAAAAAGATAATAATATCTCAACAATAGTCAAATTCTCTTCCATGTTTTCATGATACATAAACTAAAAGGAAATTAAATTAGAAGTTTCACAATATATCCATAAAACGAAAAAGAGAGTTGGGTGTTCGGTTCTACTTGAAAGTGTCGACGACGATATCAATATGGGCACAATAATTAATGTGATTGTTTAAGAAGTAAATGTAAAACAATGAGGATCGTTAAAAAAGAGATTGACCAATTTCCAACATAGCCATAGTTTAAACAAAAGATGAACAATGTGCTAAAATTGAAGCGAAGCAAAAGGTTGATATTTGTTAGTATTTACTTGTTATGCGAGAAAAGTCTTGGATTGGATATGAGCTTCTACACGTTCTGTAATGACATTGACTTGTAACCGGACTTCGGCGCTACCCTAAACATGTGTCAAGAGATTAATCTATTTTGTTTATATGACCTACCCTAAACATGATCAATATGGCTTTTGATACGAACAAAATAAATCCAACCTTATTAGTAATCTAAGAAAAGGTAGAACTTTTGTATTCCATCTAGCACTAGATGGAATAGCTCGCAAATAGCTCGCCAGTTCGATCTCAAGAAAAACAAGCTTTATGATTTGAATTTTGAATCTCAATGTGTTCATGTTTACTGCTTTGTTGTAGCTCCGGATGGATGAATTGCAAAGTCGGCTGGATGCTGAATTTCTCCTTGCTCATATGTGCTCCGTCAAATTCAAGGAGTGGATTGTTGTTTTGGCTACTCTATTGAGGCGTACTGAGGTTATCCACATCGAATCTTTCTGTCTGTGATGCCTTTCGCCTTTTTGTCGATATAGAATAAAGACAGTCTAGATTAATTAAAAGGTAAAAGTCATCAAGAACCCATATGAGGGTTGTTGGAGGGTTGGGAGGTGACACTGCAGCTGCGAGGGGGAGCTCATCTTTGAAATGGCACTGCAGCTTCGACGACGAGCTCAGGAAGTGGGGGAGTTCGAAAGTTCAAGATGGGATGTCAGGACTCCCCGAGTCAGCAAGATGTGAAGCTAATGTGAGTCTCAAAGAAGGCGTTTGAGATGGAAGCAGAGCAACAACGAGACGGGGTTGTTGGGTGTTCAGATAGAATTAGGATGGGTGCGTCGTTTCTCAATTTCATATAATTTTCAGGAGGAAAATTCGTCCGGGCGGTACCCGTGGAAACTTATTTCACGTGACCCACATGCGAATTTATAATTTGTTAAGTACCCCAAGGATGTCGTCACTTCAACTCACGGTTTCCTTTGGGGTTTGTTTACCTATGATTTGTTTACATGGAAGCCACATCTTCAAGAGGCGACTTTGGCCAAAACCGAAGCCGCCTCTTCTTCCGTGTGATTTTTCCATTTGTAAACAAACTCCAAAAGAAGCCGTGAGTTGAAGTGATGGCATCCTTGAGGTACTTAATAAATTATAAGTTTGCCTGAGGGTCACATGGAATAAGTTTCCGCGGATACTGCCAGGCGAATTTTCTTCTAATTTCCAGGACGTATGTATTGTTTTTGAGGGGTTCTTCAAACTGAACGGCCAAGTGGATGAAAGTCAACTCACATTGGTTGTGTACGAGTTAGTGATATTAAAGATAATGATTTAAACAACCTAATTATATTTTGGGGCATGCAGACGTGTATTTGGGGTGGGTGCATGCACGTGGGTTGGCGGGCGTGTGCATGTCCGTGCGTGTGCGTGTGCGGGAAACTGCCGATTTGTTATAGCTAAGTTCATTGTCTGCGTGCGTGCCCCTAAACCACACTTTTATTCTTTGTAGGTGCTGTATGACATATTTCATCATGACGTGAGGCTATGGGATGCATACAGCACGAGTCTTCGAGTACGTGGACAACTTTTTTTTACCAATTAGATCATATTTGCTCAACCTTCGAATCACAAAAAACAAATTCATACTGCTGTTGATTTTTAGTCTCAGCGTGCATTCGAGGAGTACCATGACCTCCTGATGATTCTGGAAGACCGGCTCTCATCCGTCGCTGATTAAGTGAGTGATTCGTGAATATCTGCTAATGCTAGTTTACGTTTACATGCAGTTTTCTAGTCAAGTCGGAGAGCATTCTTTGGCAGCATATCTGTTTTTAAGTTAATTGGTAGCATATATTTGTTATAGCTAAGTTCTTTGTGTTTATGCTTCTGTCTTCGTTGACCGACGCTGACAAACAGTACGTAAAACAAGTTTTGGAGGTTATCAAAGCTGCAAGTTCTTGATGTGCTGCTATGGCTATCCATTAATATGCAATGTTGCTGACAAAAATGTAATCAGATGTGTATAAAACGTTTGGCAGGTTTCACAAGAGATTCTTGCGGTTATATCACTTATAATTAGCTGATTATGCCTTGGACGCTCATTATCCAATGTGGACGGGATGCACTTAAATGGATATTGATCGACATATGGACTTTTTTATCTGATTACGGTTCCATTTGGGTGTACTCCCTATAATTGTGTTAACGTAAGATGTGAGATTGCATTGCGTATTCTCAGCGCTGCCGTTAGGGTTTTGTGCATTGTATACGTTTCTCATCGTCTCTATGGCATTAAGAGGGAACGAGAGAACTTCCTATTGGGTGTTATTCATGCATGGAAAAGAAATCGTATAAAGGATTGCCGAAGCTTGCGGAAGCCTATGTTTCAGACGAAAAAATTAAGATCAAATCCCTTTGTTACATTTAGAAAATATGGCTCCTAATTGGGAACTGAGGTATAATTTTGATCTATTTTTGTAATTTACCCTTTAATTTTGACTTCGTGTATTTGAAATTGACTCCAAGACGCTTTATATTACGTGCAATAATATACTATATTTAGATATACGTTTATACTTACATTGTTATATGTTTATGATATACACTCACATATTTGATATGGATATTACATTTCCTTCATAAAAAAAATATAACCATACCCGTGTCCGTCTCCTCGAAAATATTGAAAAGGTATTTGCATAAATATTTGTATCCAAAAAAAGATAAAGCGTTTCAGTCAAAATAAAAAAAACATATCCATTTCATGGATTCAAATATTGAAATATCACAGATACATCGACATATTTCGGTATCGGATATCAATTGATATTGATACCACTATGTATGTCATTTGTCTGGATATTGGTTAAGATATCATCGGTATATTGGTTGGTATATTGGTTAATGATGGGTATTGATAAAAAAACATGAAGTTTCGAATGCAATTTACGTCCATATCAATTGATATCGTTGGTATCGGTCTTCTATCTTGCCATATGGTTTTGCTATTGCACACATATGCTTCTTGACTTTAGATAAGGCTTCATTGAGGTGATTTTTATCATTTTAAAAGCATTTAGAAGTGGATTTTTCTGGTGGTTTTTGTATATTTCATGATCTGCTGCTTATTTTGAGTTTTTTCTAATGCGAGTCTATGATTAATTGTATTTATTAAGATATTGGAGAGATGATTTTTAGAATTTTTGATGTATTTGTTTATAATTATTCTGATTTTTATCTCTCAAACAACAATAAGATACAATCTTAAATATTCAATTTGATCCTTTATGAGCAACTTAACCATGGATATCATCTCCTACTACATCATCATCACAGGGTTCTCAAGATCTTTTATTTTCATGTTGTACCATGGATGATACCATTTTGATCTCTAATATTGTTGTTGCTTATCTCTAATATGTTGTTGCAGATATGGTTCAAGGTTTGAAAGGTTATGTTGATATGTCACGTAACTCTTAGTTTTCATAATTTTTTGGTAAGGTTTTACTTTGTTATTAAAGTGCATTTTAGACTATGTGTTTTTTTATTGGGAAAGTTTCATTATTTGCTTTCCCACATCTCTCAACGAACACCTACAAGGTATTATGTACCCTATAGTGTGAATTGTGATATATGACGTACATTAGTGTGCTAAATACACATCCATTTTTCTTATAAAAGTGAATTTGATCATTACTTATTTTACGAACTAAATGATCTCCATTCTTGAGAAAATCATTTCTTTGAGTCAGTTTGGAGATTTCCACTGATATCGTCGATATATCTCAAATATATGTCTTTTTCATACTTGACAATACAATATAGATATCGATATTTCAAACCTTGAACCATATCTGCAAACGGATACACATGTAGTTATCCATATCTAGTTGCATCCCTATTCTCTGCATGATGAGGACTCTTGTAAACCATCACCACCTCAAGTAGCATTCATGCTATGCATGGTAGAAGGTAGTCTTATTATTATGGAATTAGAACATATGGACGAGGAAATTGAAGATGGGGATCTATGACTTCCCCCATCAAGACCGGCTAGACAAGAGCATTTGACATGCAGTCCAACTTGCCTATGATCTCTGATACATTCGATTATCATTCAAAATTCTAAATAATAAGATGTGTAATACAATATAAAATGGAAGATGCAACATTCTCCCATGTCAAAATGAGATACACAAGCATATAACTATAGAAAGTACAACAAAAGCTTCAAAGGTATCTCACTATAGTGTCTCTTGGAAGAAAAAAATATACGAAGCAAGGAAACTAATAAAAGTACCATCCACACCTTGTCTATTGAAAGTGTATTTTGGAAACTCTGTCTCGTCACCACTATTACTACTGTGGTGTTTGTTCAACTATACCTATTAGGTTCACACAAAGGTAATATAAGTAATTACCTAGCAATGAGACTAACACAAATCGATAGTATAATAGTAAATAGGGAAAGTGTAACCACTCTCTCTTAGTGTACAAGCATGCATGGCAAAACATGCCTAGACAAGACCACACCAACTCAAATTCAGTTGCATGTTCGACATGTGTATTTAATTATCTACTGATATCCAATTACAACATGGATTTGAGCAAGAATTCCACTCTTGCAAGGGTTGCGTTAGGTAGTCGACGACCAGCGTAAAAAATAGTCAAATCTTTCAACATGAATTTGAGCAAGAATCCATGTAGCCGACCCTACTTAAAGTGAGAGAAGGCTAAGTACATTTTCTTATCCAATTACAAATGCTATCATACTTTCGTCAAAGCTCTCCGTAGGTTGTCTAAAGTCCATAATAGAGTGGGGGCACAAAACCGATATTCATTTCTGGATCATTTTCTTCTTGGGTGAAAACCCTAGGTACCTCTATTCAAGTCAGAATAAGAAATTATATTAAACAAAACTCTAGTTTCATAACAATATCACCAAAAATCGCTCACGATATACATTCTATTTCTGAACCTTTATTTTAATAACCAACTCTCGTCTTTAGACTTTGCAATTAGTATACAAGGTTGGTCATGTACCAGTATTTGTACTTACCATATCTATACGAAGGAGCAGTTGTATACGTACTAAATACAAACTAAAGATGGTTTTTCTCACACCTTATTTAGGTTTAGTTAACTTAAAGTGCATGAGTTCATTGAAGTTCAATATCTACGAGTTTTAATGAGTGAAGAAATCTACTTACACATATAAGTCGAAAACTAAAGACTGTTTTTGATTTCCAAAGAATTAAGTCTCACCAAATGAAAATTCTAACTTGCAGTTCCTATGAATTTAAGTAGATCAAAGCTAGAGAACTAGGTCAAATAGATGGGACCGATTTTTCTTATATATTCAAAATCATTTTTGAATAATAGTCTTCCACTTCTCGATTCGACACTTTGGCATCTCATTAGTATTTGGGTGGTAAGGATTTCGGACACGATGTTCAATGTCATAATCCTTTACTAATTTCTTAACATGATTTATGAAGCCCCCACCTCCCACAATCTGAGATTAGAATAATGGGTATCTCGAGCCATAAAATATATTCTCAAGAAAGAATTTGCAAATAAGTTCTCTATTAGTTGCTTGAGAGGGGATCACCTCCACTCGTCGACTCACATTATCACATCAAGTAAAACATACTCAAATAGCTAATTATTAGATAGTGGGCATAGTAAATTCAATGCCCAAAATGTCAAATATCTCACATATACATGCATTGAATCTTTGGAACCAACTATTCCGACATGACAACTTTTAGCAAAGACACTCCATTATCATAGTTGTACATTACGAACTGTATTGGAGTACCTTTTATGATGTTGGCTTTCTAAGAAGTGTCCTTCAACCACCAACGTATGTCACAGGGTAAGGACACTAAAATATTCCTCATCATAATACACCAAATCCCGATACAATTAGGTCTTGTATGAAAAAGGAACGGATCTTTCTAATGGCAGTTTCTTTGTTCAAAGCAAAGAGCAAAGTCGGTGTATTCTATCGAACCTTTTGAACTCCCCTATGGGAGACATCTTTAATAACACGAAGCTAGCTTCTTCGAAACTCACATTTCTACAACATCTATGACTATAACTCTTCTATTGCTCTGCGTTGTAAGTAGTTTATCTCATGCAATCTTGACTGCCTCCGCACATGGCAGGTGTACATAATGTATTTCATATTTTGAACATCTGGAAATACATGGGTGGTCTAATCCAAATTCTTGATCGATCGATTGCAAAGTTTAGATATGAAATGATACTCTACCAGTAAATGTTCTCTTGGAATGGTAGATTCGAGGAAGCTACATGGGAGCCAAAGGCAGAGATGAGGTTGACTTATCCACACTTATTTGAAGGCAAATCATAACTTCAATTCTTTTGGTATTGAGAATGATCACTGATTGGACAATCTTTTTAAGATTGTTATGTGACATCACACTACTTCTTAGCCTTAGGTGTCAAAGACAAAACTTGTTTTAAGATTGTTATGATTAGGACTGCTAATTGAACTGAACATGTTCATATTCGATTAGAGTTCATTTGATAATAGTTCGAAAAATATTCGTTCATTTATAAACAAACTGAACATGAACTTCAATTTTTAGTTCGATAGCTTAACGAACTGAACATGAATATAACATATATTAGTTTGATAAAAGTTCGAGTTCGATATATGTATATGTCTGTGTATTCGTGTGTGTAACTTCGTATTTATATACATTACAAATTTTAGCGTTAAAGAAAATATTGTATTTATTGAGCTTTGTATCGCTTTAATTTGAATATTATATTATTTTTAGTTTCTACCTCTCATCGAACCTTATTATCGAACTCCAATATCGAACTTCTTCGTATAAACAAGTTTGAGTTCATTTAAATTGCTAACGAACTACTATCGAACCGAACTCGAATGTTCGTTTTTCTAAACGAACTCGAACTTGAACATATCCTATCAAACATTTATCGAACTCAAACTTTCAAACTTCCTTATGGAACTGAACTCGAACATAGGTTCCTTCATTAAATTTCGATTCAATTAGCAACCATAAATTATGAATGAAATTTGATTGGAGGGGCACAACGACTCCCAAAATTTTGGAGGCACGCAGTTTTGGAATTTCAAAGAAGGCGCACTTCCTCCTCTTCGTTGCAATCCTCTTACAAAATCTCATGCTTTCTTATTCTTTCCGTTCTCTCGCAAATCATAATTTCAGATTTGGTTTACAAACTCGGCTTTATGTATTGTTATTTTCATATTATTTTTCACATTATTCCACATTGTCGAATCGAGGTATGTACTTACTTTTCTTATAAATTCGATTTGCTATAAAAGCCCTTTCAATAATTGTAAATGAAAATGTTGCTGTTAATATGATATCTTTTGTTATCGAAATTCTCAATTATTTTTGTGTGTGAAAGTAAGCGATAGAAAGTGTATTTTTCCAAAAAAAACATAATACATGGTTGAAAATATTGCCTCGTGTAAATAATTAATATTTTTGTTAGAAAGTTAATATGTTTTGAAATATGAATCTCATTGTAAACAACATCTTGTAGAAAATGTTGATGTTGCTATGATATATTTGTTATTTGAGATCATAATAATTTTTTCTGGAAAAATTTATAACATAAAGTATGGTCTATTTTAAATTTGAAATATAAGTAGAAATAAAATCTAGTTAAAAAATCTCATTGTTAAATATCAAATTCCACTTTTGGTTAAATATCATGGATTAGTTATCATTGTTATAAAATTAATTTATTTTCACATATCAATTTCATTGTCCCTTAAAAATACATTACATAAAATATTATTGTCAAGATTTTATTTTTGATGTGTAAATTCGTATTGGCTTTTCTGGAGAAATAAATACAGTTTTTGCAGATATAATATTATTAAAATTTAAGTCATTTTAAAATCCCATTGATTAATTTGAAATGCCATTTTTGCTTAAACGTCATTGGTTACTTGTAGTTGATGGAAAATTATTTTCACTTTATAGAAAATGTCATGTTAAATTATATTTTTTGTTATAGAAATTCATGTTATGTTTTCGATTAATAAATATTATTTTTGTGCATATGCATTATTAAAAAAAAGTTAACTCTTATTTATAAATAATTATCTGTTTTAAAATATCAATCTTATTGTGTAGAAAATTTGAATTCATTTTTTAGAAATAGATGATATAAATTACGTACTTTTTCGTATGTGAAGTATAATCAGAAAAAATCTCTTTAGAAGATGTATTATTAAATATCAAATGCCAATTTTTCTTAGATATAATTGTTAGATAATCCATAAGTACGAGCTTGGTTGAACCCCTCTAATGGTCTGGTGGTAGAAGCAGTGGCTCCCACTTTAAAGGACCAGGGTTCGAATCCTACTAGTGAAAAAAAGTACGAGCTTGGTTTAATTAGGAAGAATATTTAACTACAATTTCCATTTGGGATGATCACTTAGATAATCATTTTGTTAAATTGAAAGGGAAATTGACTTGGGTGGAAATTTGGCATTGCGCATGAAGAATCCACAATTACATGACAATGGAATTAAGTTATTTTGAAAATATCAACACACGAATAATTAGGCTTTCCGATTAGTGACGTTATTATTTATAGGAAATGGATGGATTCGTGGTTGTTTTAGTATTTTCAGATGAAAAAATTACTTTAGATGGAGAGTGGAGTCAGATTTAGTTGGTTCACTAATGTTAGATGAGTTAGTACATACAAGGAGTTACTAATCAAAATCTATAAATCAACGACTTACTCACATAATGACTTTCAACTAAAATTAGTATTTAAATGGGTGGACGATTACAAGATATTGGATGCCAGAAGAAATGCCTTGAATGAGATCTTCGGCTTCGAGGCTGCATCATTCTTCGATGTTAGATGTTTCATGGTTGCATTCATGTAGTCGAATTTTGCGTTAGTTTATCAACTTTATGAAAACTCCAAAATCCATTGAAGTTCATTTCACACGTATATTTTGGGAATTCATGCCCTTGATTAAAGGATCTCAACATTGCTGACATGTTATCGATATCAATGGGACTCACCTATATGGTATGCACCCAGGTCGCATGCTCGTTGCCACTGCGATCAATGCAAATGACCATTTTTTCCTCAGCATCTGTGGTCGTCGTAAAGAATGAGAATTATTACACCAAGGAGTGGTTCTTGCGGGAGTTGACTACCAGCACAAAGAGATCGATTGTGTATAATCAATCATCGATTTCATGGTTTGAAGAATGAAATAAGAAAACACTTCCATCCAAGGAAATGGTAGCATACGTCATTTCTGATTACGTCACATGAAGGCCAATATACATCACAATGATCATTACCGATAGGGCATTCACAGTGTATAAGCATAATGAAATAACGTAGGATATCATATGAAAGTGGAATGCACTATGGTTGCATGACCACAAACATTTCTAGGGGTTTGAATAATATATTAAGCAATTGTCATGTTTAAGAAGAAAATGTATATTGATGTAGCTTTGAAGATAATGTATGCATTTTGTATAGTTATATATATTCATGTTGTTGAATTTTCAAAGAAATTGTAGGGTAGATTTAGTTTCAGGACACATTGAACAATACAAATATGGAGAGCATAGACCTAATAACTCTTTTGTTACCCTAGTAAGTACTCTTGATGAAATATAAATTTCTTTACTATTTATTTCTATTCATGTTTTCAATATAATGATTTGTCTTAAAATAAAATTATTTTCATAGAGCACATCACAAGCTCGAATGAATTGTTGACGAAGGGTTGTAGCACAATGTTAAATGCACTCCTTTAGATTGCATGATTCAGATGTATTTGATAGTGGGAATTATCAATGTGTTACTCATTTACACTCTTAGAATGATGGTGGTTAGAGACATATTGTTGGACATGTGATCCCACAATGAGCCATTATGTAATAAAAGTTATTACAGATCATTCTTCAATATGAAATGAAAAATATTTAATTTGCATAATTAGTCCCTTAGTACAATTAGGGTTATGTATAATAGATGTCTTGATATCATACAACTGTTAATTTGAAGGTTGGATCATAGAGGCTAATGCATGGTTGAATATCTAAAGAGTTAGATTGTGGACTTAACCACATTGTCAAATGATAATAAAAAAGGGATCTCCAGTCTGAGAAGGAAATGACAATCCTCACTCGAAAGACTAACATCCGACCGACCTCTTGATGCAAGTCCTCTTCATAGGAATAAAAAATCAGTGATGTTGAATGATCTAAGTCAAGGAGTTGACATTGCGAGATCGAGATAACTAAAACCTATGTCGTATGTTGTTACGTATTGGCATGCATCCTCTCACCGAAGATAGATGTATTACTATATGTCTAAGTATGTACATTGGGCAAACCATTAGATTGATGACCTAATCAAGGTATATACACCGGCGAGCTGGCGAACATGCGAGGGCATGTGAGTAATGCGATCTTTCAAAGGGATTATACATGTTCACTACTAAACTAGAAGAGATGAGCTCACTTATAAGATATTGAAATCAAATTCCAATGTTGGTCGTCTTGTCTTGGAAACAAGACATCATTTGAAGGTGTGATATCTGCTTTTGGAAAGTACGTGATGATACCAACTCCTAGTGATCGAATGAGAAACTTAAGGATAAAACCCTAAATGTTTATTCACATTCTTCCTATACGCAAGATGTATCGGTATTGCAAATACTCGAGGTGATGTGATCTTAATCGATTGTATAACCATGACACTTCTGTCATGAGGGAGTGATGAAATATGTTCAGATTTTAGTGACTCCACTCAATATACAAGTTATCCAGTCTTGGTCCAAATGTTGGACATGAACTTGAATATGATTTGTATGCAACGAGAAGATTGGATATTATGCATGACTTGATCAGATATATCTAAAGGTCTCCTAGATCAGGATGTAAGATCAGATCTCACTATACATGGAATATGCAGTCGCCATGTCCTTATATCGAAGTATCTGAGGAGAAGGCACACTATTCTTGAAAGAGTTAAAAAATTGTTCCATTAGAGATAATATCTAAGCATTAAAAATAAAAAGAAATAGTGATAATTAAATTAGATTTAATTATCATAAGTAATGTGGATATGATTCACATTATTTAAAATGTGTTAAGAGACATCTTAAATGATTAAATATGATTTAGTTATCATAGATGAGATTGATGTAGATAATATTATACATAATAATCTTGGATAAGGTGGATGAGATCCACAATATCCTAAAGAGATTGTGAATATGATTCACAATTTTAAATTTAATGTGGATTGGATTTACATTATGCAATTAAATTTAAATGTGATTTACATTTAATTTAAGATGGATGTATATGATTGATAACTATCAATAGCCTAATTGTAATTGTCACAAATAATTCCAAATTATTTGGTGATAGTTAATTGAAATCAAGAAATAAAGATTTGGTGTAATCTTCGAGATTACATCCAATTAGGAAGGAGGAGAAGAGAGATGATCCAAGGTGGTAGGAGCCACCATGGTGGAATTTGCCATGGTAGACATCCCCCATAATATGGCATCTCTCTATGTCATCTCTCTCTCTATCTCTCTCTTCCATCTTTATTTGTGATAAGATTTCATGTAATCTTGGATATTACTTGTAGTCTTAGAGCTTACATATAATCATGGAGATTACAATAGAATTAGAGCTGATAAATAATTTACCAATTCATAATCCTAATTTTGATTGAAGTCACATGCAATCTTCTGGATTAAAATTTAATCTCAACCATTAATTCTTATCAGGAGTGCATTAGGAGTGCATCCTAGCCTTCCAATTTATTATAAAAGAGAGCCTAACCCTTGCTCTCTTTAAATTAATTAAGCAGTACAATTTTTGCAAAAAAAACAACTCTCTCTCTCCCCCACGTCTACACTCTCTCCAAAAATCATAGTGGTTGTCCAGTTTCCCTGGATTTGTGGATACTATGATCATCATCACGCTGTTGTCATTCTACCAGATCGATTGCTCATGAATCTTCCTCATTTCTGGTGCACCATGCTCTTGAAGAAGATATCGGATTTCGTGAGACATAATCATGACATTCCCTGCTCGGATCGTCTGTTTGGATTGTAGGAAGCACATGACTCATCTATACGCATGCATTTTATTTCAATTTAATTGCTTAAAAGTACGTAGATACTTCTTATGCCACCTTTCCTTGAAATGAATCTAACCATGTCATACAAATCATACAAATCATGCTTCCAGACAATGCAGTGTAAGGTGCCAATTATATAATCCAATAGCATATACATGCCTATATACCATCGCTGTTCTAATTCAAGACAACATAATTGCCTCAGCCTCGGAGCATCTGAGCTTTCTCCTGAAGCATGAGCGTGTGCCACCATAGCTTGCACCTGCATCCAAGCCTCTCCCTGCATGCGTGGCAAATGATTTGGAGGAAATTTATGCTGCACCCCGCTTACTTCTTCAAGTTACGCCTGGGGTACATATATCACATGCTAGACACACGTGGGTATGGGTAATTTGTAGAAAATCCTTGTCGGGGTTCCTTTTTTGCAAACAAGCCCCCACTAGGCATTTTATGCTTATACCCAAGCGATTTTGTGTATTTTCATTCCGAGCCCTGTGAGGACCTATTTTGTAGTGTTTTGTGGAGTTTTTATTATAATTTAATCATAAAAATGCTCATGCCTTCAACAGTGAATAACTTGTGAACAAATTTAATGAAATCAATATCATTATTTTAAAGGTCTTTTAATTCTCTTTAACATGCTCTAACCACATCCTTGATCTGCTTTGCATAATTGGATTAAAAAATATAGTCTTGTAGACCTTGCTTACTAATAACTTGATCTTTTTGGATTGAGTAATTGACTGACTGATCAGTTCACACTCTAATTTTCCTTGATTAATTATAATCTAAGCATTATCCTTTCTTACATCACTATGTCCTGAATAGAAATAATCAAAAGGAGATTTATGAGATTGAGTGCATTAATCCTTCAAGTAACTCCTACTTAAATGATGTATCATTAACTGATCAATTGAAGTTGTGAACACTGTTTCAGATATTTGGATTATTTGATTTTATTTTGTTAATCATTGAATAAATCTGGAGCTTATAGTTATACTTGCTATAATTGCATTCGTGCATTGTTGCACTTATCATATCATTTTGGAGCATATTAATTTAATTGCATATAAAACCAAATAAGAACAGCATGCATTATGTTTGCATCATCTTGACCTAGATCATATTCATCACTAACTAAATTGAATATTTAACACCTAGGTTTAATTAGTTAAATACTTGTGTCATTGTGTTCGACCATGACTTACCTAGAATAAATTAAATCGAGTCATTCTTCACATAGACTTTACTCGATTCTAATAAATTGATTTAGTGGTAATATTATAATGAATTGATATTAAAGTAGTTGTTAAGCAATTAATCAAACTTTCAACACTCTACAGTGGCCTTTTTTTACAAAACATGTTAAAGGTATTGGGTTATCATTACACTTTCATAAACTTGATTTCAACATTTATAGAAGACTACAAAAGTGTCTTTTAAGATCAATAATCTTTTGGTGGATTTTCTTAGCCCTTTGATGGGGGGTCCATCAACAAGATCCCACTTAACTGTTACTTTTTATTCATTCACTCTCATTACGATATATCATGCTTACTAGATTAGACAATCAAAGCATCATAGAGGGCTTCTAGAAAAAGGACTTTACCCTAATTTAACTAATATTCAATTCGCATACGATCTTCTCATCTTTCTCAAATCTAAGATTGATAACCTAAAAAACTTGATATCTATCATGGCAATTTTTTTCATAACTTTTTGTCCTAGAAACTCTAATCTAAACAAAGTTTCTTTCCTTGACATTAACCATAACAAACAAGAGATCGACTTGGTGGATGCGACACTAGGATGGCCTCGAGGCTACTTGCCATTTTAGTATTAGGGCTTTCCTCTCTCACACACAAATGACTCAAAATGAGTAACTGGGAAGGGCTGATTAAAACATTCACCGCAACAGGGCTAGAAGGAAAATTTACTATCGCTCCCGGCTCGAGTCACTCTAGTAAATACCTCCTTGACACCTTTACAAAATGAGATTATGCCCTGTTGTAAGATCCCAACTTTAAAGATTGACGAAATTCGATAGAAGTTTCGTTGGAATGGCATCTTAGCAGGGAAATCAACGTCAAACGTTGGAATGGCAGCTTAGCTGGGAAATCAACGCCAAAGTGGCTTCGTAAAAGATATGTAGACCAAGTTGTAATGATGGTTGGAAGTACAAAACCTTAAAATGTTCAACTTTCTCCTTTCCAAAAACATTACATGCCTTATTGAGCCAAAAAAACTCTTGGATCTATGGTATTGTTAGCATTACTTCTTATCGAGATGGACCAATTTCACTTCATTTCACGAGGGGGGGATTTTGAAATTCTCTTAGGCCTGATTCAAAGGAACTAAATTCTCTTAGGCCGAGAGGACCCATCTCTAGATCGTGTAGCTTCTTCCACCCAGAGCTTACCAGGGTGTTTTTGGTTCTTTGGATGCTGTCATATATTTTGATCTCTTGAACTTTCCTCAAGTTATGTGGTTGTTGATAACTATCTTGTTTTTTGCCCTGTGCCTTTGCGGGTATCGATGCGAAGTCAAAGGTATAGAAGATAACTTGATATCGATGACCCTTTGTACCTTACGAGCGTGAAAGTAAGACTAAGCTGTAAGGAAAGTGACCTTGTGAAATTCTCCTATTAAATTATAGCAAAAGCTTTAGAATAAGACTCAGAAAAAGTCCTATTCACGTCAAATTATCTACTTTGCTATCTGAAGGGCAAGAGTTTCAGTCTTTACTAGATTACTATTTCAGCATGTAACTATCTATTTGCTTCGGTTATACATTTTCTACTTTTTCATGCAGTGATAAACGATCCTTGTTTTTTTTAAAAAAAACAACCTCTAGAGATGGCAACTTCTTTTTAAAGTTTCATTTAAGGCATGTTTAATCGACATCCTATAGTTCAGATTTCACTGTGGAAAAAAAGTAGGATTAATTAGAACGAAGTCCTATGATTCAGGACTGTCTCGTAATTTAATCTGTTTTTTGCATTGAACTAAATGTGTTTATCTGATCTGCATGTGTTACGACTGCGAATAAAAAATAGATTAGACTATTGTATCATCAAATTGCAAACGGATATTGTATATTTTTGACCAGTTTGATCAAAATAGCCATAAAAATATATTGTTTGTGAACCTCGTGGAATGGTATAGTGGTTGAAACACAAGCGACGAAGGTCAACCCACCCTCCCCCGCTTAACTATTAAAAATAATAATGTTTGTAAGTTGAGTGATATATATATGACCAACATATAAAGACCCACCAGTATAAATTTTATAATGGAGACTTGCAAAAAAACATGCAAAATTATCTTTTGTTCGAGGATTTGTTATGATGTGATTTTGTTAATGTTTGAAAAAATGATTAGATTTTGAGTATTTTATAATTTTTAGATGATAAGAGAGGATATTATAGTATTTTTTTCGTTGGAATGGAAGAAAAATAAATGAATGATTTCACTCATTAAACGAGAGAGTTGTTGTTGGTGGACCCTACAGGAGGAAGAATAAGATACGATTGTGGGATCCACCGGAGTGGACATAGGAGGTTTGACCCCAAACACAAGAGAAACCCCGAGGTAACCCCCAAAACGAACGCACATAATGCTATCCAACGTGTATCATCAACTACTATGTTAGCTTCCTTTAGCCTATAGAATAGTTCCATCATCATCACTACAAGTGGTCACAAAATATGCCGGTGCAAGGAATCCACCGCAGTCACTTTCTCCAAAACCTAAACAAAAGGCTAAAGAAACCAAAGATTTGGAGGATGCATGAGTCCAATATGAGGGGGCAGACTTTGAGGCAAATGGGGAACCCTATTCCTGCAGCATGAGATTCCCCCACCACCAAAGAGTAAGAGCTCACTCCACTCCATTAGTGTGCAGTTGACCTTTGTGGGAATATTGTTGTTCTCACTTTCCCCTTTTTGTTTGTCGATCCCACATGATGTCACAACAAGGTCGTCACTTTCACAAAATGGGGCTCGAATTCTCTGTTGTACAACAGCCGTAACAGCAGAGAGTCGCTCGATCACGATCCAACGGTGCTTTGCAAGTGCTTCGTTTCCACGGATCCGGCTCGTGTACGTACCTTACCCATATATTAGACTTCCACGAGGAACCCAAGCTTTTGATCTTGCATTAGGATGACAAGAAATATTAGTTTTCATTTCAGAATGTAGGTTTTTTTAGTAATGTTTTTTGCATGTTATATTTTTGGCATTTAAATGAAATAGGCCTCTGACAATAAAGAATATACGTTTCATTTTATTTTCTATAAACGTATTTTTTTTATTTTTATTGGTCTCATCTTTGTTAGAACGATCCTCGCAGTATTACCTAATGGTCAAACTACCGCTTGCGGTTTTGAGAGCGGGCTGTTCTGGATTCATAACTATATATTAACATCCATCGGAAGGAAACCCTCTCCTAGAACACCTCTCTCGTTTTCTTGCTCTCTCGTGATGGTTGTTCGCGGCATACCAGAGACATCAACTAACAAAAAGAAAGAGAAAATGAAAAAAAAGAGTGAAAAGAGATATAATTTCATTTGATAGATAATTAAAGTTTAATAGAAAGTATTGCAGCAGTAACACTTATGAAATTGAATCATACTTTTAATCGAGATAATACGAAAATGGTCTTGCATTCGAATAATACACGACCTCTACCAAACATTGAGGCCTTGATTTAGCTACTAGGAACTTATGGATTTTAATTTTGATGGCAAATGTTTATCCTTTCGTGACAAGATTGTTAAACCTACCGGTAGACTCGTTTTGCTATTTTCTATTGGATCCGATAAAGTTTTCTTAGAACCCATTGTACTTCTCTTGTGCCAACTAAGTTGTGACGACGAAAAATTCTCTAGCATCCAAAAGTCTATTTGCCAACAAAAATTCCGTTAGGCAAATGTTCACAATAAAAGTACTGTCACAATTCACACTAACATAATATGTTTTCACAAGTTTGTGGAAAGGATTGTACATTGCAATAAAACTATGGTTACCGAGCTTTTGGCGATATGTTTTAGTTACATTAATATCTGAATCCATTGCCACAGGAAATTTCTATCGCAAGAGTTTGTTGCTACAATGCATCTTTGTTGTAATATATGGTTATGTTTGTCTATTAGTAAAGGTGGATTTGTTCTATGGTGTGCCGAACACTACAGGAGATGGAAGGATATTCCTAGTGTTCACTAAGTGTCATAACCCCGATTATGGGTCGTCGATTCTCCCATTTATCAAATTGGATTACTCGGCAATAACTTTCTCCAATAATAATACTATAAAGAAATATCTTATAGTTTTTCATTCACAGAATAAAGTTTATATAGCAAATTGTAACACTATATTCATTTATATGTACATGAAGCTAGAAAAAGGACACAAAAGAACGGTTAACTACATGAGTCTGAGGGAAACCACTGATGGTTAGCTAGCTAATCCTTGCGACTGCTCATTTACACTTATTAAATTTTCAGAAAACATAAGATAGGGATGAGCAAACACCCTATATTTAACGAAGAAGGAAAAGGTAAACAAATAAAATAATTTAAAAGCAAATTATATCAATAAAATTCCATTTTTTGTTTATACCCCTTATTCCATTTCAGTTCTATTCTTATCATTCCACTTTAGGGATTAGTGTAGACAAAAGCATATAGCATGTCATGAACTCCGAATATATGGATACTTCATCATTAAGAGGTTGCTTTGATCTAGTGAACTTATATCGTTGCATGTTGCCTCAACCAATCCTATTATGCTACTCCAACACGTTTTCCTTTATATCATTAGCTAGTATCTTTAAGCACTTAGCATGTCTAATCAACGAAGCACACCATCTTCGGGACTCAGATAACTGAAGTCACATACTTGAAAACACAAAATCCTCTTTAGTAACAACTCAAAATATGTGTCATCATGATGCAACTACTAGTTATCCTACCTCATGTCTCCACACAACACAACATCTTTAGTCAGGCAGTCCATCTGATGGTAGTTGAGGATAACGTATTGTAAGTAATTTATTATGTGTGATCCACATATTAGATTTGATCTGCTATACATATTTCTTCTAACAAAGCTATAGGTTGCATGTCTGATCTATAGTATCTACTCCAAGTCATCTTTATCTTTAGAGACAAGATATAAAATGTCGTTGGATCTCCCTTTCTAAATCATGATGATTTTACATGATATAATTCTGTATATAAATCTATCGCTTTCTTCCCTACTTAGTATTGAGTACAGATACATAGATATATGCCCATATAGATATATGCCTCTTTACCTACGCAAGTATGTTTCAAAGAATCTAGATTTCCATAATTTTAAACTGGACAACTTGCATGAATCACAATAATTGCAAATATGCATCACTACACTAATTTACTTTTAGCAATGTTTTGGCATGAACATTAATCAATCATCCATAGGTTCTCAAAAGAAGCATGTGAACATCCTTCACAATGAAGAATACAATAATCAAGAAGTGATTTGAAGTAATTCGTAAATGCAATAATAAAATGTATGATTTCATTACCTAATAGTGTTATCCTTCATGTAGTGTTGATCTAATTTGATTCATGCTTAAATGGGATGATTAACAATTCATGAAACGATTGAATTCCATTTACAAATCAACACAAAGAATGCATGGAGAATGCGAAGAATATTAAGAATGAAGAATGTAAGGATTGAACGGATAATGCGAAGAACATGAAGAATGCGAAGTCTCGAAATTTTGACAGAGTTTATCCTTATATCAAGATATAATTTAAAGAAAATTTTGACAAAGTCTTTAATTTAAAAAGTGAATAAAAATGAGTATTTTTCAAAGAATAAATAAAAAAACATACATGAGTCCCTTACCTCTTACCCAAAGCAATTGAGGAGAGGATCACACCTTCCTCCTTCAATTCTTCTTGATAGTGCTTCACTTGCACTTCTTCCCCACTTCGCTCTCCTCTCAACCCTAGCCTTAGGGTGTGGTGTGTTGAATGTATGGGTAGTGAATGAAGGGATATGGGGTATTTATAGGTCTCTAACCTACCTACATGTTATCCCAGTCAACATAATCGATGAATCATTATTCACCTGCTGCATAGGGCGGTCTCGGTCGGTTATTCCAATCAACTACTATGTCATTATCAAAACCATGGGCTATAGTCCATGGTTTTTCTCGTGTTTATCTCCAAACACATAATTTTTCTATTGACATTTAATTAGCTCTATATTAGAGTTAACCATGATTAATTATTCTTAACTACAATTAACTTGTACTAATCCATGCTTAATATTTCTTAATCATGATTTGAAACCTTAATCATCATTAGTATCCTTAATCACAATTAATTAGTGCTAATAACAGTAACTAAGAGTTAAAGACATCTTAAATAACATCAACCTTCATTGCTTCCAAAATTCATAATAATTTGTAATGACCTCTGATTGATATGAAATGAGTTTCGTTGGATCTGTCTCGACGAGATATATTAGAATACCATTTATAAAATACAATCTAAAGAGGTTGAATTCAAGGCCTTACAATAGATGGACCCATTAAGAAATATAACTAATTCCTAATAAGTTCACCTGACCTATAGGGAGATTGAACATTTTACAATGGCATACTAGTAAAGAGAAATTTTATTTTAGGTCATGTAGTATTCATTCTCTTTTTAAGTCCTCTTTATTAAACTTGTAAGTCCATAATGAGCCATTATACAAAAAATGTTAATGTAATTATATAATTCCATTTATGAAATATTATATATTTCTAGCTGCACTATTTTATGTTGTGTCAATAAAAATAGGTATACTAACTATAACTATTTTGGGTATCATACAACTAATTGATTTATAGAGTTAGATC
This sequence comes from Ottelia alismoides, assembly GCA_037367405.1. Classification (NCBI taxonomy): domain Eukaryota; kingdom Viridiplantae; phylum Streptophyta; class Magnoliopsida; order Alismatales; family Hydrocharitaceae; genus Ottelia; species Ottelia alismoides. Next base: position 76,227 of record JAZKJV010010975.1, on the reverse strand, counting down.
ATAGAGGTCGGTGCATATTTATATATCTAAAGAGTTTTATTGAGAATACAAGTGGCATCGTAAAGTGTTTTTTTAAAGGATATCCAATTTGAGAAGAGATGGAAATATTCTATGAAGATGAAAATATGTGAGACCTCTAGATTTCTAAAAAATACTAGAAATCAATTACCGAGTTGATCTAGTATCCAAATTATGCAAATGAGGCTTGAAAACTCGCTTTTGGTTTTTCTACTGATTTGATAGGTTAGAAAGTTGTCGTTTTGTGACACAATAGGCAAATCAATCAGCAATCAATCCACGATATAGATAAAGCAGTCAATGCAAACGTGAGTTAAAATTTATTATAACTCTACTATAGATGCGTATAGGCGTAAGCATGGTAGAGTATCGAACACAGGTAGCTAAACGATAGATTGAGAAATAAATAATTAATTATTGCTAAATAATATTAATAACTTAATTATTTTCTTTCTATTTTTCTCTTTTTATATTTTTTAGTTTTAATTATATTTAATATTTATGGATTTTTAATTATATATACTAAAAATGCTATTATATATTATATAAGTTATATAAGAGATATATAGTGTATACAAAGTTTTATATGTATAAATAAACTCAAAAAACATGAAATAAGGTATTTTTATGTTTTTTTTTTGTATTTTTCTCTATTTTTTTGATTTTTTTTATTTTTGGATTATTAAAGTATTATATATATAAAAATAGTGAATAAAGTAATTACCCAACTTAATTAAAGTTTAATAAATAAAAATAAGTTTAAAATTAACCTAAAACTATTTAATACGTAGTATATAATATGTAAAAAATCTATAAATAGATAGAGACATTTTTGGATTTTTGTTTAATTTTTGTTAATTTTGATAATGTTTTAGGGTTTTGTAGTTTTAATGATTTTTATTTTCTAATTTTTAGTACTTTTGGATAGATGTTAAACCATAATATAGTAAACCTACTCTAATTTTTTAGAATTTTTAAATTTTTTTTTGTATTTTTTATGGATTTTAAAATGGTAAAAATATATAAAATACGAAATTTCTAGTTTTTTTATAAATAGTAATATATATATATAGTAAAATGCCAAATGAAAAAACAATATGTGTAGAACATGTCACCAGGCATCTATCCTAATTTTCCTAGAATTTATGCATAATCAAAATCATTTAATAAAAATAAAATACAAGAACTTAAATTACACAGCAGTATAGGGACCTAGATGCAATTTCTCAAAACAATCAGTGCATTTAATAACATATTAGAGGAATCTAGGGGCATACATGCAATATTTCCAATAATAAATACATTCAATGCCCATCAAGGGTATAAATGCAAATAAAATAAGCTACAGGTCTACCTATGCAATTTGTCAGAAAAGTTTAAAACTAATATTACAAATTCTTTGACCAATTAATAACATACAACCCAAAGGGGGTCTACTTAAAATACCTTCCAACTCATATGCATAGGCACGTGAGGTGGCCTGGTACATGACCAAAATGCAATAAGAAGAGAGCTTTACGGGTGTGAAGCAAATTATACAAAAAATATTACATAGCAAATGAAAGTTTAAAGATTGAATAAAAATAAAAAGCGGGGGGGGGGGGGGGGGTTAAGAAGCAAAATACCCCCAGTGCATGATCGAACGATGTATTTCTCTTGAAAGAATTACATGGATATAATTCATGATACTTAATTTAAATTTTAATATGAGGTGGAGGATCACGTAAGTAACATCCATGGTCTCCTGTCAAGGATAAGGATTCAGTCTCCAGGGAGTATGTGGGAGACGCATATCCAAAGTGACAGCTCCTGCGTACAAACACATCTGGATCGGGCTCTTTGCTTCTCGAAAGAGTAAGCCGTATGCGTAGTGACCCCAATATCAGTTCCTCATATTATTGGGACAATATTGGGTTGCGCATAGCGAGTGCTAATCATGTTGACGGTTGGTTCAATTAATGACGGGTCAACATCACCTTAGGGGTGGTGGGCCGAGATGTTAAAGACTGAATTGGGAAATGCAAGTTTGACTTGCAAGGAGGAATGTGTTCCCTCTTCTCTTTATTGGAGTTACAATTTCTCATATTACTGGGATGTGACAAAGATAAAGAAGAGATCTCAGTTCTTGCTTAAGATATAGCGGTAAGTATATCTCTTGCTTTGAAAGTAATTAAGTGAATGAACTTTCAAATTTGACAAAGCAAGACTAATTTGATTAAAAATTCTTTAATCAAAGATTTGTAATTGAATATATAATTATTTATATGCTCCAATATAGTACATTCTTAATTTCAGAAAATGAAGTCCATGAACCCACTTAGCAAACTTTTGGAGGTCAATCAGTTGACCAGACCAAATTATTCGGATTGGATCCGAAAATTTGGATCTTGTCCTTTTTGCTGAGTGCAATTCCTATGTGCTATTAAAGGACAAGTATGCATACCCAAAGACTTCGGAAGAAATTTCATTTAATGAAAAATATGATATAGGTCATAATTTGACAAGGTATTACATACTTGGTTCATTATCCAATGTGCTTCAGAAGCAGCATGTGGAAATGAACACTTGCCATGATATTATGATGAATATGAAAGATATGTTCGGTGATGTAAACCGCACACTGCGTTATAATATTATGAAATCACTTATTCGCTGCAAGATGCAGGAAGGGACCTCTGTCAGAGAACATGTACTCAAAATATTAGGGTACCTTTCTGATTTAGAAATCTAGGAGATGGCATGGACTCAGACATGCAATCTTATTTCATTCTGTTGTCACTCCCTAAATCTTTCAACAACTTTGTGCTCACGTACCACATGAACAAAGAAAATTATACTAATGCGGAGCTATTGGATGCATTAAAGTCCGCTGAGGACATAATGAAGAAAGATAGCCCCTCTGGCAGTGCAATGGTTACACAAGTCAAAGGGAAGCGCGGTCGGAAGCAAGGTTCTCGGAAAGGTCTGACTCATAAGAGAAAGAAGAAGAGTCAAGATGTTGTCTCATCTTTCAATGAATCTACTTTGATGACATCGAAGAAAACCGATGTATGTCATCATTGCAAGAAGTCGGGGCACTGGAAACGAAATTGTCTGGATTACTTGAAGTCGGTAGACAAAGGTAAAGCTCCTGCAGGTATGAAATCTACTTTCATCATTGAAACTAGCTTTCTCGTTGGATGAGAAGGAAGTTGGATTGTTGATTCTGGTGCTTCTGTTCATGTATGCAATATGTTGCATTTGCTTCAGGAAACTAAGAGTCTCGATGAAGGGGAGATAGTCATCCAGATGGGATCTGATGTAAGTGTTGCAGCAGTCGCCATCGAGACCTGCAAACTATCATTATCTAGTGGAAGAGTCCTTATGCTTAAAGAGTGTCTTTGTGTACCTGAAGTTAATCATAAGGAATTTAATATCTGTATCTAAACTTATTAGAAGTGAATATTCATTCCATTTCTATAATAAACTAATCATAAATCGTTATGATAAGCATATTGCAGAAGGAGTTTTGACTTCTGGTGGACTCTATGAATTGTGCATTGATAAACACGTCATGCATGTCACTGCCACTAATAAAAACCCTAAAAGATCTAGGGAGGATGATAATCAATCAAACATGATTTGACATCATAGGCTTAGTCATTTAGCTGTTGATAGGATCAATATATTGATAAAGGATGGACCTTTAGATTTTCTACAGGTTTAATCCTTGCTTATCTGCGAACATTGTATTCGACATAAAATGACTAGGATGCCTTTTCGTAACAAGGTTACAAGATGCGAAGGTATTCTTGACCTTATGTATAATGACGTATGTGATCCCTTCAGTACTGCGACTGAAAACAGATATCGATATTATTTGACGTTTATTGATGACCATTCGTAATACTTGTTTATCTTCCTGCTACATCATAAATCTGAAACCTTTGATAAGTTCAAAGAATTTAAGGCTTTGGTTGAGAACAAAACCGATAGGAAGATTAAATGAATTTGATCTAATCGAGGTGGCGAGTACCTCTCAGATGAATTAAATGAATACCTAAAAGAGAATGGAATTGTCTCCAATATCACTTCTCCTTGAACCCCCAACTTAATGGTGTTGATGAAAGACACAATGGGACTATCATGGATATGGTTTGTTCAATGATGATCAAAACACATTTACCACTTAGTTCCTGGGGATATGTAGTAAAGATTGCAGCATATATCCTAAAGAAGATTCCTAGCAAATTTGTGCTTAAGACTCCACATGAGCTCTGGTATGGAACCAAACCTAGTGTTAATCACTTGAGGGTTTGGGGTTGCTTGGTCCATGTGAAGAACGTGGACATGAGAAAGCTAGAATCTCGCTCTCGTGAGTGTTACTTCATTGGGTATGTTAAAGATGGTATTGGATACCATCTTTATGGTCTTGATACCCAGAAGGTTTTCGTTTATAGAGATGTAAAATTTTTGGAGAATGACCTCCTAAAAAATCAAGAAAAAATGAAGTTGAGGGACTCATTGAATCCCCTGAGGATTCTGAGCTTCCTGAACTAGAAACTAAAGAGATGAATAAAGATGAAACACCCATACCTCTTCGAAGGAGTTCGAGGGTGGTTGCACCACCTAAAAGGTATGGATTCCATGTGTTAGGTGAAACTGACAATAATCCTGCTTCATTTGGTGAAGCACTCACGGATCATGACATGGATAGATGGATGCTAGCAATGAAGTCAGAGATTGACTCCATTCATAATAATGGTGTTTGGACCCTAGAGGATACACCTGAAGGGGTAAACCCCATTGGGTGTAAATGGATCTTCAAGAGAAAAAAGGGGATCTGATGGGAAAGTGGAGACTTTAAAAGCACGGCTCCTGGTCAAAGGCTACATACAAAGAGAAGGCATCGACTACGATGAGACGTTCTCTCCTATAACTATGCTTAAGTCCATCAGGACATTGCTAGCTATAGCTGCATATCTTGACTATGACATCAGGCAAATGGATGTCAAGACAGTTTTCCTCAATGGATACCTTGAGGAGGATATTTATATGGAGCAGCCCCAGGGCTTCATAACCGGGGATGATAAAGTATGCAAGCTGGGCTCAAACAAGATTCTTGTAGTTAGAGCATCATATTTGATGAAACCATAAAGAGGTATGATTTTGTGCAGAATCCTGATGAACCTTGTGTGTACAAGAAACTTAGTGGGAGTGCCACTGTGTTCATCGTGCTTTACGTAGATGGCATCCTTATCATTAGGAATGATACTGGGATGATGAATAGTGTTAAGATTTGGCTATTCCATACCTTCAAGATGAAAGATCTTGGAGAAGCATCTTACATCTTGGGTCTGAAGCTGTTTAGAAATCAAGAGAAGAGGATATTAGGACTATCACAACATGGGTACATTAAGAAAATTCTTGGAAGTTTCCATATGGATAGTTCCAAGAAAGGTTTCCTCCCCTTAAAACATGATATACTCTTGTCTAAAGGGATGGCTCCTCAAAGTGTTGAGGAAATGAAAGCCATGGATGGATGCCCCTATGTATTAGTTGTACGAAGCTTAATGTATGCCATGATGTGTAGTAGGCCAGATATCTGTCATGCAGTGGGAGTGGTAAGTTGTTACCAATCTTGCTATGGAGAAAAACACTGGAATGTGGTGAAGAACATTTTCAAATATCTAAGACGGACGCAAGACTACATCTTGGTCGATGGAGATGGTGATCTCCAAGTCTTGGGGTACACAGATTCGAATTTCCAATCTGATATTGATGATCGAAAGTCGATATCAGGGTTTGTGTTCATATTGAACGATGGTGATGTGAGCTGGAGAAGCAAGAAGTAGGACACTACAATAGATTGAACAATAGAAGCTGAATACATTACCGCATCAGATGCTACAAAGGAGGTGGTGTGGTTGCGCAAGTTCATCCTAGAACTTGGCGTAGTTTCCTCTGATACTCCCATCCCTCTACTCTGCGATAACACAAGAGCCATTGTCCAGGAGAAGGAACCCAGATGGCATCAAAAGATCAATCACATGGAAAGGAAATACCACATCATTTAGGAGATTCAAAAGCGTGGTGACATCATCATCACCAAGGTGGCCTCTGCCGATAATGTTGTCGATCCTCTTACCAAACCTTTAACACGGAAGTTTTTCGACCAACATATAATGAGTATGGGTTTAGGGATTGTTCCTAAATGATTGTGAGGGCTAGTGGGAGATTGTTATCCATGTGAGCTCGAGGCGAACCATTCCTACAATAAATGTTATTGTGATATTTGTTTTATCAATAAAGGTTATTGATTATCTTTCACTCCCTTTCTGAGATTAAATGAATGAATGCACTATAAAGTTCCTCTGTGCAATTAGGGTTATGTACCATGGTCATCTTAATAATCATACAGTTGTTGATTCAATAATAGAATCATAGAGACTGGTGTTTGGATGAATATCTAAGGAGTTAGATTGAGGACTCATCAGGCACCATCAAATGATTATTAAGATCTGATCTCCAGACTGAGTAGGAGATGGCAATCCTTTCTCATTTAGGCTGATATCTGACCGACCTCTTGATGCATGTCCTCTACATAGGAATAGAGATTCAGAGGTGTCGGATTAGTTAGGTCAAGAAGTTGACTTAATGAGATCAAGATAACCAAAGTCAAATATCGTGAACTGTCGCGATACATGCATGCATCCTATGACTAGAGACAGATGTGTTACTATATGTCTGTGTGTGTACATTTGGCAGACCAATAGGTTGATGACCTAACCAAGGTCTCGACACCGACGCACTGGTGTGTATGCAAGGGTGTATAAGTAATACGATCTCTCAAAGGGATCATACATGTTCACTTGTGATCCGGAAGACATGAGCTCACTCATGAGGTATTTGGACCAAATTCCATGCATGGTCATCATGCTTCGGAAGCATGATACGAAATTGAAGGTATGATGTATGCTTTTGGAAAGCATAGATTGATACCAAATCCCAATGACCAAGAATGTGAAACTTGATGATGAAACCCTAAAGAGGACAGTGTAAAAATGATCTATATCTTTGGGTTGATCATAGGTCTTCCAGTATGCAGGATGTACATGTGTTAGGAATACTTGAGGATGGTGTTATCATGAACAAATATATATCCATGATACTTCCATTCCGAGGGAGTAATAAAACAGGCTGGGATTTTAGTGACTCCTCTCAAAGAGAAGTCATCTGATCTTGGTCCAAGTGTTGGACATTGATTTGAATGAGATTCATATACAATGAGAAAATTAGATTTACGGCCTTGATTAAATCAAGCATCTATGAGAGGTCCATGGGATCTAGATTTGAGATGTAATCTCAATATCCAAGTCACTATACATAGAACAATATAATCGCACTGTCCTTATCTCAAAGTGTCTGCGGAGAAAGTGCATTATTCTTGAAATACTTCAAGAATAATTCTAAAGTTGAGTTATGTCTAAGCATTGAGAAATGTATAATTAAATGTTATTTAATTATCATAAATAATGTGAATTTGATTCACATTATCTGAATGCATGAGAGTGATTATCCAATGTAATTAAGTGAGATTTAATTATTGTGGATATGGATAATGTGGATAGCACTATCCAATTATCCATGTATATTAAAAATGTGATTTATAATATATTAGAGAGAACTTTTATGATTTTTATTTGTTGATTAATTATTAATGTGGATCAGATTCACATTAAATGATCAATTGAAAATATAACTATATTTTGTTTTGGATTGTGAATGAGATTCACATAATTTCAATGGCTTGATTGAAATTTTTCACAAGATAATTTTGAATTATTTTTTGTGAAAAATATTTACAATAAGAGTCATAGGAGATATCATGAGATAATGAGATCTCATGATAATTAGAGGAGATTGACTCAATCCACTCAAGAGGAGTGGACAACCACTACTCTCCATGTGGAGAAGAGTAGTCGTCCCCCTTTTTTAGGGAAAGAGGTTAGTCTCATCATTATCTCATCTCTAGTCAAAAGTGGTTTAATTTAGAATTAATTATGTTGATTTATCAATATAGTTTAATTTAAATTAAATAATTTGTTGTTGTGTTTTTACAACAATATCTTAACCATTGAAAGAAACACAAATCAATCTCATCCATTGATTGTGTGTTGTCCATGGATTGAGATCCATTGACTCCTAAAAACCATATATAAGAAGAGGCAACCCTTTCTCTTCGAGTTACGCAATCTCGATGGCGTCTCTCTCTCACACACGTTCTTACTCCAACCCTCTTCCTTCTCTCCTTGAGTGGTCGTCCACTCTCATAGAGAGAAGTACACCTTCTTCGTCGTGCCCGCTTCGTTGACTCTTGGATCTCTGTCTTCTTTAGTGTGTGGTACTCGTGAAGAAGCCATACAATCTCATGAGATGAGATCCGGAGATCCATTATTTGGATCATCAACTTGGATTGTGAGAAGCACACAACTTATCCCTGCACTCGTAAGCATCTCCTCCAACAGATCGGACTTGAGACAGGAGGTCTCTTCCCTTAGAGGCTCGATCACAACCACACTCCATGAGGTATTCCTATATCTTTGTTGTGGTTAGTTGAAACAATTTAAGAAATTTTCTTGGATCATGTGCTTTCATCATTTGAAAATATTAAAATTCCGTTGAACCAAGCAACTAGTGCGACTAGTCGCTCTTGATCGTATATGATACGATCATCACGCTTCCGTGATGCGCTTGAGGATTTCTCCATGTCCTTCAACCGATGCATGCATGTGTATATCCATCATTCCACTCTTTATCCTCGACCGCCCCATTTTTGCTCTTTTTTATACTTAGGCTGACCAAGAGCCTAAGCATAGCGGGGAAGTAGGTCACACTCATGTGCATATCTTGAATTGCATCCTAATATATGGTATTTTATTTTTTGTATATACAACTAGATTAGGAAGTGGGTAATTTTTGTAAAACTTGAGGAAATTGGTCTAATCTAATGCATAGAAATTTGTACAATGCAAATAATGTGAATAAAATTCTTCAAAATATACGAATTCGAAATGACAAAAATGGTGTTTGCATTACATATATTTTCCCTTCATATAGCATTTCATGCATCTGCATTGGTAAAAAGCCCTTGGGTTCTAAACTGAGTTGTGAGCAAAATTCAAGAATGGTCTTCAATTTGCCTTAATCTGCTTAATTTTCAGAGGAACTTCGTTGAGAAATAAGAGTTTACAAACTTTGGATCATTGACTTAATTCTTCAAGTTCTGCATAATAATGTGCAGACTTTGACTCTTAGTGTCTAACATGGTCGCCTCATTCTGGGTACGACTCTTGAATTGGGAATTAATCTATACTCTCGTACTATGCACTTAACTCATCAGACTGGTGTTGGAAGACTACGTGAGTCTCTTTTCTGGTAGCGAGGCAATCTAAAGACTGAAGTACGGGTTGATATAAAGCTTCGGATGATGGATGGACTGCTGGCACATTTTTTCTAACACCTTAAAACAAGCGCGGAAAGAAAGATTCTATATCCATACATATCAAAAGAAGCCAACTATCAAACAAATATTTGACCAAAAAGGTCCAAGCTTCAGACAACATGCAGATCTTGGTGGAGACTTGGCTAAACTGGCGACTTCTTAAGGAGATATGGCTACACTGGCCACAACTCACTTCTCTTATTCTTCTATCTTCTCCCCACCTTAGATTGTGGACACAACACATATATGATCTTATAAGTAAATACCCGACTCCCCAAGGATGAGCTATTTGAGGAGAGGTTTGCATGGTAGTCCAGTATTCTTGATGTGAAGAGCTAACACCCTTCACACACATGAGATAGTTATTCAATGTTCATGGGGTATGCTTTGAGAGGAGGATTGATCTAAGATGATTTCTAAGACGAAACTATTACAATGATGTGTAGAACTTGGATGTAGATTTTAAAATCCTAACTCTCACAGAAGTTCTACCAAACTATTGATCCAAAGGTTGGGTCTAGCTCCATTTCCACCTTTTTCTCATGATCTTGGTACGGAGCTCAATCTCATTTCACCTATTCATTTCTTTAGTTGCTCGGGGACGAGCAAGGTTTAAGTATAGGGGTTGATGAATGTGTGATTCATCACTCTAATTAGCTGAAAATAGTGCTTCGTCCCGAGAATTTAGGATCATTTACGTCTTAACATCATAAAACTAACTTTCATGTACTCATAAATAATTTGCATAATTAGTATTCAATTATGCATTAATAACCATCTTCATATTTTTACCTAAATTTCACTCAATTTTAATTAACCCATGCTAACTCTATTTTACATTAAACCAACTTCATTGTGTACATATCACTAACCTTAATCCATGAAAAATTCTACAAAAATCTAACTTGTACATATTCAAAATAATCTTGAACTCTACGTTCAGGACAAACATACAAAACATTGGTATCTCTCTCATACGTTGTCCAAATGAACTCTACTAACTTTTGAATTATCGTGCATTCAATTATCTACAAATCAAGACAAATTTCAAATGAACCGGAGCCCATTTGTAAAAAATGGGTTTTGGGACCTAACTACACATTGTACATATTTGTTGATTTCACCTATCATTTCATGTGCAAATTTCACTCTTTTTTATTATTTTCTTTTTCAATTTTATAATTTATTCATTCTTTAATAAATACACAAAAATTAAAATCTAAAAAAATCAGAAAAGAAATAAAAATGATATGTTCTAATTTGAGCTTAATGACTTGATCCACTTATGCATAATTAGCTTCCATAATTTTTTTGACCTATTTAAAACCTGCCACCAGCTGCTTGAGGTTAGTTTTTCTCATTTTGTAGGTATCCTTAGTTGTGGTTTTTCGATTTTGCACTTTCATTTTGTGTTTTTGATATTGTATTAACATAGTTATAGAATCTTAGCTACACCGCTGTTTTCGAGGTCCGACCACTTTTAACCACTGTCTACACCTTATTCCAAAGACCACAAACACTTCACTACCTCACCCCTTCAGTTCTCCATCTCACACAATGCCTAGCTCAACTAGATCCCCTTTGGATATGGACTTCAAGGTCCACGTCCACCACATTGCCGAACCTCGACCACCCTCATCATTTCACCCTCTGACCGCCACAAATAAAGGTCAAGACCTTCCCATGTGCATCGTGAGTATTTCTACCCTCTTTACAAGTCTTGAAGGAGGCTTCTGAGCCTTAGTTGATCTCGAGCACACCTCCCAGGTCTGCAGAAGAAGCTTCGAGCTCCAGAGACCAATCGGTGACCTCCAAATGCCTTTGGACCTTCAGGGAGATGCATGGAGGCGGTAGGAGCATTCAGAGACCATCAGAAGACTCCCAGGTGGCAGGAGATGTGCATACACCAGATCCAAACTTGTCGGGTGTTAGTTCTTTCCTTGTTATTCGTGATCCATCGAGCGTCGTCTGATCAAGAGCAGCTGTCAGATTAAGTCAGAGCCATCGTATTTTGAGGAGCTTCCACCATCGATTTCATCCGTGAGATCTAATCTCGACCATCGGCCATGAATCGTCATCGAATGTTGTCCGTGTGCCATATGCCCAAATGAGGCGCTTGCGACCGCATGATCCGCACCTTCAGGGGTAATTTAAATATCTAGACCCTATTTTTTATTTTATCCTAGTCATATAATATTTCATTCCATCTTATATTTTGTGAATATTTTGCAAGTTGGGCCCTGGGCTTACTTCATATTGCCTTTGAGTCCAATCATGTTCACCTTACGTGTGGTCTCATGTGAAGTGGGCATTTTGCACGTACACTCGCATGCTTTTGTAATTATCAATTACTATTAAAATTTAAATATTAGTTGTTAAATTTTGGATTATTTGCACATTTTCCCATGTCTTATATTTTACTTGCAAATATACCCTTACTAGTTCAACATTTTTTGTGCTTGTTCTCTATTTTTTTAAATATCCTCTATACACCATAAATTATGAAAACACATGATTATGTGCTTGGTTGCATGCTTTTTCACGCTACATTTTGCATTTCATGCATTTTTCATATCTATTAAAAATCAAAATAGTACGATTTTATCCATGTTTGAATTAAAAATTATAAAAAATAATAAATGATATGTTCTGATTTGAGCTTAATGACTTGATCCACTTATACATAATTAGCTTCCATAATTTTTTGACCCATTTAAAACCTGCAACCAACTGCTTGAGGTTAGTTTTTCTCATTTTGTAGGTATCCTTAGTTGTGATTTTTTGATTCTGCACTTTCATTTTGTGTTTTTGATATTGCATTAACATAGTTATAGAATCTTAGCTTCGTCGATGTTTTCGAGGTCCGACCACTTTTAACCACCGTCTACATCTTATTCCAAGAACCACAAACACTTCACTACCTCACCCCTTCAATTCTCCATCTCACACACAGCCTAGCTCAACTAGATCCCCTTTGGATATGGACTTCAAGGTCCACGTCCACCACATTACCGGACCTCGACCACCCTCATCATTTCACCCTTTGACCGCCACAAATAAAGGTCAAGACTTTCCCCTATGAATCGTGAGTATTTCTACCCTCTTTACAATTCTTGAAGGAGGCTTCTGAGCCTCAATTAATGTCAAGCACACCTCCCAGGTCTGCAGAAGAAGCTTCGAGCTCCAGAGACCAATTGGTGGCCCCCAGATGCCTTTGGACCTTCGGGGAGATGCATGGAGGCGGTATGAGCATTCATAGACCATCAGAAGACTCACAGGTGGCTGGAGACATGCATACACCAGATCCAAACTTGTCGGCCGTTAGTTCTTTCCTTGTTGTTCGTGATCCATCGAGCGTCATCTGATCAAGAGCAGCTGTCAGATTAAGTCAGAGCCATCGGATTTTGAGGAGCTTCCACTGTCTATTTTATCTGTGAGATCTAATCTCGACCATCAGCCATGAATCTTCATCGAATGTTGTCCATGTGCCATATGCCCAAGTGAGGCGCCTGCAACCGCATGATCCACGCCTTTAGGGGTAATTTACATATTTAGATCCTATTTTTGTTTTATTTTATTCTAGTCATATAATATTTCATTCCATCTTTATATTTTGTGAATATTTTGCATGTTGGGCCCTGGGCTTACTTCATATTGCCTTTGAGTCCAATCCTACTCACCTTATGTGTGGTCCCATGTGAAGTGGGCATTTTGCACGTATATTCGCATGTTTTTGTAATTATCAATTAATATTAAACTTTAAATATTAGTTGTGAAATTTTGGATTATTTGCACATTTTCCAATGTTTATATTTTATTTGCAAATATACCCTTACTAGTTCAACAATTTTTGTGCTTGTTATCTATTTTTTTAAAATACAATCCGTACATAATAAATTATGAAAAAAACATGATTGAGTGCTTAGTTGCATGCTCTTTCATGCTACATTTTGCATTTCACGCATTTTTCATATTTATTAAAAATCAAAATAGTACGATTTTATCCATGTTTGAATTAAAAATTACAAAAAATATAAAACCTTTTTAAAAGTTCCAAAAAAATATTTTTTTATTATAGTATTTTGTATATCTAGACCAGAAATTTTTAAAAATAGAAAATAAATTGCTAAAAATTTAAAAAGCTTTAAAATCCTTTAAAAATATAAAAAATCACCAAAAACTCGAAAAATATTTCTTTTAGTTTCTAAATTTTATTTATTTTTTATATATAAATGGATTTAGAGATTTTTTATGCTTTTTTATTTTTAAACATCAAATCAATTCAACCTATTTTTGGTTATTTTGGACTTACAAAAGTACAAAATTTTTATTATGCAATTCTTGTAACAAAAATCTATAAAAAATATATATAAATAAAAAACCACACAAAGGCAATAAAAAGATAAGAGAAGGACAATTTCATTCACTTGCATAGTCTATCATGTTCGCTCCTTGTGTTCGATACTCTACATACTTAAATCTATACACACATTTTGTAGAGTTATACTAAATTTTAACTCCACATTTTTATTTCGCATTGCTATATCTATTGTGGGTTAATTGTTGAATTTAACGATCTTCTGGAGCGACCACTTCAACAACTGCAATCTCACCTCGTGAGATTGTACGACCCTCTCGTAAAATCATTATTTCAGTGACTGAAATGATGGTTCAAACCAGACTGTGGATTGAACTAGATAATAGGTTCGAGGAAATTAAAGGTTGTTCTGTCGCACTTCCTAACCTTGATATGGTTCCAAATAAACCAAGAATCCAAAGATCTTCATTGAGCTCCAAACATTGATTTTATAAAGACAAGCTTGAAAATAAAAAATTGATCCAAGTTATTTTTTTCCTATTCTTTTTGTTTTCACTTATAATCATGAGTGTTTGCTAGGGACTAGCAAAGGAAAGTATAGTGGGGTGACGAATCATCATTTCATCACTTTTAGTCTTTCATTTTGTCCTTAAAATCCTATCTAAATGCATGTATATAACATTAATTTGAACAAGATAACACGTAATAATCGACATTCAAATATTGTACAAAAAAATTATATTTAGTGCCAAAATAAAAGAATAAATGAAATAAAAGAAAAAATGAAGTTTCAAAAATATTGAGTGACCCTAGACCTTGAGACCCAATCATCATAATGGTTTGGTGGAATAAAGTAGGGGGAGATAGGGCAGACAAATTACACAGAAAACAACCTAAAACCATATTTCTTTTTGTTAATAAATTGGTTTTTGGGACTAGTTTATTTTTTATTATTTATGCCTCAAATCAATAAATTTTGAACATGAATATCATACATAAAATAAAATACAAAATTTTCATCTATTAAAAAATAATGCACAATATGCTCGGGATACATAATAAAAAGACACAAAGAAAACTTTACAGACCTATATCTTCGCCATACAAAATCAAATTTGGCCAAAATCACTTTATTGTTCATAAAATTTAATTATCTATTTAATGAAGGTTGTTTCATTAAATTTGGATTTAAGATGAAAAAGTTGGCTTTTGGGCCCGCATTGTGCAATACTCTTGTATATATACATAATTATTCTTTATAATTTTAAGTTTCTTAATTTTTTATATCTTTGTAAATATTTTTCAAAATACATGTGAATAATAAAATTAGAATAAAATCATGAAAACTGCATTAAAATAAATAGAGATATAAAATATATAGGTAAGCATATCTATAATATACATATAGAATATATATGTTTATAATTAATTAAGTAAATATACAAATTCAGAAAAATAAATTAAAAATATGTAAATATGTAATTAAATAATCTATAAATATATAAATTATGTGTAAAAAATTATAAAATATAAATTATAATTAAGCTACGTATATATATACATATATTCATATATGTAAAAATTAACTTCAAATAATTTAACTTGTAAAAATAAATAAAAATACCCTAAAAATACTACATAGAATAAAGAACATGTTTTATTTTTTAATATAAAAATACCAAAATCATTTGTTATTTTTTATCGATTTAATGAAGGATTTCGATAAGGATTTCCCTAATTGCACGTGGACCAATCAGGGAGCCCTGTCTATTGATCTTTGGTCAACAGTCCTTCCTCCACCTCTGACTTCTGTTAGAGGTCTTGACGGACCATATTTTTCCCAATTCTTCATGCATCTACCATGTGCCTTCATCCTCGAGCCACTCACTCTCCTACCGTCTCCTCTTACTTCTCCCTCACTAACCTCGTGCTTCTCACCAACTCCATCTCTATTGCATGCCACCTCTTCTCGAACATCACCCTTAACGTATGTATAAAAGCACATCTCTTTCTCCCTTTTTTGCTTTTTGATTCCATTTCGAGCAACTCTGAGCCCCTTAGATCGACCCATAATAGGGACATATGTGACATGTGTGTATATCTGTCCATTTACGATGAGAAGGAGCGATTCCAAGGAAGATCTAGCCATCACCGAACCCTGTCCAAGACGTTTAGCCTCTTCGGTCCTTGGACCAAATCGAGGCCATTTCCCAACATTTCTAGGTTAGTTTTAGTCATATGGTTAGTTTCTGTATTTAGTTGTTAATTTAGGTTAAAATCCAAACCCCTCATTGACATGAAGATTGAGCTCCATGTCAAAATCACCTTGTTTCTGCCAGTGTTCCACTCGGATTTCACCCTCATTTTCAGTCCTCCACACCTTCTCCGCAAAACTCCCTTGTTTCCATCCCTGATCCTATAAGGATATGGAGAATTGAAGCTAGTTCCATCGCTATTCGCAAAGCTTCATTGCCGTCCACCCCCACATGCTATTCAGCTTCCTTTACAGGTCAAGAGCATTAACCTTTTCATGTAGGTGTTAAGGCGCGAGAAGGTGCCTGGAACTGATTCGAGCATCACCATCTCGCTTCAGGTAGATATGGACTGAGGATAGTCCAAATCCTCAACAATGGGTTCTGGATGTTATTGACCCCCACCAGCAATTCTGGTGAGAGCCCACAAAGCTTTTGAGTGAGCCAGAAAGAAGAAAGAGGGATAGATCAGGTGGGATTTGTCGATCGAAGCTTAGACTCAGTAGTGTTCTTGGCATTCTTCCAAGGGGTTCTAAAGACGTCAGATAAAGAGCATAACCTAGATCTGTTCTAGGTCATTGATCTCAACGCAAAATTGAAACCCGCCTCTATTGCCCGATCCGACTTAAGTGATCCACGCGATGAAATGTGCAGCCCCCGATCGTGCTTAATTTGGGTAATTTATATACAACCCCATCATGCTTTTTTTATTTATAAGTAGGTCTTGTAAATATTAATTTTAGTTCAAACTTTTGTGTTAAAATTACAAGTGGACCCACGTACTTATTGTATATTACATCCAGGTCTAGTGTCAGCTCAACTCATGTCATCCTCCATGTGAGTTGGGTACATGGTAAGTTACTCCCTCTATGTTCCTTTATTTCTTTTTAGTACTTAAAGTTGTAATTAAGGGAGAAGGTTTTGGAAGACTTATCTTGGGATTGTAAAGAAGTGCAAACGAGATGTGGGAGGCAGTAGCATCTTGTATTCGAAGGTAGCCAAAGAGATGCTAGGCGAGTCAAAGGAAGGATCACCGAATCAAAAAGGAGCCTTGGTGGTGGAGTGAAGGGGTGCAAGAGAAGCTAAAAACTAAAAGAGCATACTTTAAATCTATATCTAAGGATAGAACATAAAGAAACTGTCACAAACTACAAAATAGCAAAGAAAGAGGCAAAGAAGCCTGTAAGCGAAGCTAAGTCAAAATCTTATGAAATTTTGTATAAAAATCTCGACTCTAATGATGGCCAGAAGGATATATTCAGGTTGGCCAAAGCAATAGAAAGAAAGACCAAAGGCCTTTATCAAGTGAGATGCATTAAGGATGAGGAAGGTCACGTGCTTGTTACTCAGAAGGATATAAAGACTAGATGGGACTAGTACTTCCATAAACTTTTCATTGGGGAAAGAAATAGAGAGGTCACTTTGGGTGATCTAGCTAGTAATGAAAGTTACTTGAAACGTGCATTCTATAGACGAATACAAAGAAAGGAAGTAGAGGAGGCTTTGAAGGTTATGAGACGTGAGAAAGGTGTAGGACTAGATGACATCCCTGTAGAAGTATGTAGAGTTTTAGGTGAGCATGGATTGACTTGGCTTACAAATCTATTCAATATTATGTGGCAAAGCAAGAAAATGCCTGAAGATTGGAGGAGGAGTATCGTGGTGCCTCTTTATAAGAATAAAGGAGACATTCAAAATTATTCAAATTACAGAGGTATCAAGCTGATGAGTCACACTATGAAAATTTCGGAAGTGTGATCGAAAGAAGGTTGAGGCAAGTTTCCAAAGTAAAAGAAAATCAATTTGGATTCATGCCAGGTTGCTCAACTATTGAAGCCATCCATTTGATGAGGAGAACAATGGAGATTTATAGAGCTAAAAGGAAGAACCTTAACATGATCTTTATTGATTTGGAGAAGGCTTATGATTCCGTCCCACGAGAGATATTGTGGAGAGTTTTGGAGACGAGACAAATACATGTCCTATACATTAAGCTCATAAATGATATGTATGATAAGGCTTTATCTTGTGTAAGGACCCCATCTGGGAAGACTGACTATTTTAGCATCAACATTGGTTTACATCAAGATTCAGCTTTGAGTCTATTTCTTTTTACTTTTATTATAGATGAATTGACAAGTCATATTCAAGATGAGTTACCTTGGTGTATGTCATTTTTTGATGATATTGTGTTGGTTAACGAGACTAGAGATGGAGTAAAAGAGAAGCTTGAGGTATGGAGACATGCATTGGAGACTAAAGGATTTCGTATAAGTAAGGATAAGATGGAATATATGGAGTGCACCTTTGATGGAAGCAATGGTGAAGAAATCAACGTGAATATTGGTGATGATAACATTCGAAAGAGAGATTCTTTTAGATATATGGGATCTATTTTGCAACATGATGGAAAAATTGATGGAGATGTTACTATAGAATAAATGCAGGCTGACTAAAGTGGAGAGGAGCCTCTGTTGTTCTCTGTGATAAGAAAATTCCTTTAAAAATTAAAGAAAAGTTTTACAAAGCAGCCGTGAGACTTGCTATGTTCTATGAATCTGATTGTTAGCTCGTTAACCATAGACATGTATATAGAATGGTTGTAGCAGAAATGAAAATGCTAAAGTGGATGTGTGGACACACACACACATACACGTAAAGATCGGATTCAGAATGACACAATCAGAAAGAAAGTTGGTGTAGCTCCAATTAGGGATAAGATGCGAGAAAATTGCTTAATATGGTTTAATCATTTGCAAAGAAGGTCATTTGATGCACCAGTTAGGAGATGCAAGTGTTGGGATTTGAGTCGGCTAAGAGAGGGTGAGGATGACTCAAGAAGTTTTAGAAAGAGACTATACAGAGGGATCTTATTTGTTTGGATATTAGCTTGAGATTGACCCAAGATAGATCTAAATGGAGGTGAAGAATCGATGTAGCTGGCCCTATTTAATTTTTGTTGTTGACTTTAAGTTGTAATTAAGTGCAAAACTTTGGGTATCTTGCACGTAAACCCTCGTATTTTATTTTTATTGCAAATATACCCCTACCAACACATTGTAAATCAAATTGTGTATGTTTATTTTTATTTAAATAGCTCTTGTGCTTGTAAAGTCGTGGAAAAATCATAGTAAATGCTAATATTGCTCTTGTTCACACCATAAATTTTATTTAGCATTTACTTACATTTTTCATTTATTAAAAATAACTTAGGAGCTATTTATTCTCTATTTAAATATAAAATATAAAACCATATCTAAAAATTCCAAAAAAATATATAATATATAATATTATATAATATAACTACAGTCCAAAGATCACAAAAAAATACAAAAGAAAACACTAAAAATAGAAAAGCCCTCCTAAGCCTATAAACTTTAGAAAAAATTCTCAAAAATTCCAATAATAGTTTTCTTCTGTATGTTTTCTTATAGATCTTATATCATATATTAAAATTAATTTTAGGGATTTTGGAAGACATTATCTATTTTTAAATCCTAAAACAATCCAACCTATATATTAACTCCTTGTTTTGGAGTGGTCATACTTTAAAAATACCTAAAAATAGCAAAAAGTACCTTAAATTTCACAAAAATAAAGAAAAAAATATAAAACATAAAAACATTTATTTTGTAATTTTTGAGTATATATAATTATATTTATAAATATAAAATCGAATATAGTATATATATACTTAATATTACTTATATAGCATTATGATGATTATTATTATTATTATTAATTATAAAACCTAAATATATTTGAAAACCTTTAAAAAATGGAAAATATTGTACTTATTTATATTTTCTAAATTGGTATATATATAGTATTTATATTCTAGACATTATTATATATAGATATGTATATTTATTATATCTTAAAAAGAAAAAGAAATTAAAAATTAGACAAATATAAAAAAAATAAAAATTATAAAATAAAATTAGAATATATAAAATAAAAATCCAGAAAAATTAAATATAACTAAAAATCCACAAAAATCTAAAAGCAAAAAAATAAAAAAGTAATTGTTTATTTTTTGTAGACAATAATTATTTGCCTATCCACGTATTTGCTCTCTGTAGTTTGACATTCTACTCTTGTTCACTATACAGATATTTTGTAGAGTTAAAATAAAAATAAATTTTGACTCACGCATTTGCATTGATTATTCATATGTTGTGGGTTGATTGTTTGTCTGAATTGGTTGATTGAGATCCGAGTACTGTGAGAGCGACCGATATAAAGATTGGCAGACCTGACTTGTCAGGCACCGCAATCAATCCAAGACGAGATAGTAGGATCCTCGACCTTCCTCTTCAAAACTATATTCTTACAAAATTCAAAGTTATGCTCTTTTGCAATATCATTTATATCCTATCCTAATTGAAGGGCAGAACTGTGAATTTTGTTAGGAGATAGGAGCACAACTAATATTGCAGAAAATATAGGAGTAGAATTGATATTGTTGAAGTTAAGAAGGGGCATAAATGATAACAAAAATATATAAAAACTAATATTGTAGAAAATCCCATGGCCACATAATGGATGGCAGTATTCTTTTGGGTAATAGAAAGGTGAGATTTTTACCTTATATCTTGGGATGGAAAAGTTTGGAGGTACCCATACAATGTTGGTCATCCCTAGCATCTGATCTGTACTCTCTCCCTTCGGACGTATATCCCTGTAACCCAACTTATCCAGAGATCTTAGTTCCGCAAACCATTTAAAATGAACATCTCCCCTTTGTGCGACCATGTTCACTGTTACGAGATGGTTCGCTTTTCTCTTTTCAACTTCAGAGAATCAAACTTTTTGCTCTAATCTTTTATTTATGCCCCTTATCTTTTGACCCTATGTGAGCTGTTCGATCTGCTTTCTGGAGCCACTCGAGATTAGAACATCTCTCCACTCAAGAAACCCTAACTCCTTTCGTATCATATACTAACTAAGTAGAGTAGCCATCCATATATACATGTTCTCTCCTGTTCTTTGTCACCGAGCAGCTCGCTCTCATGCACGTCCATAATCTATCCCATGCTAAGTTAAGCACCGAATGGAACTCAAATCCAAACTCCGCCTCGCCCTCTCCTTACTCACATCCCACCCCTCCACTACGTCCTCCATCGCAGCCGCCATTCGACGAGCCACTGATGCCCGTGACGCTCCCATCGACGACAATTATGTCCACGAGATCCTCTTCCTCGTCTCCAATTCTCGCTCCTCCACCACCTTCCTCACCCATTGCTTATCGGACCGCATCGGCTCAGCAGCTTGCCCCCTCGTTGCACTCAAGACACTTCTCCTCCTTCACCGTCTCCTACGCGGTGGGGACCGGCGCTTCGAGCTGGATGTTCGGGACATCTACGCCTCCGGAGATCTCCGGCTCAGTAACCTACAACATAGTTCCCTTTTCCTCCGATGTTACGCCGAATTCATGTCGGAGAGGACAGCTTGGGCCATAGACCAATCCGGACGGCTCGAACCGGTCGGGCCGGTGCCAGTGCCTTGCAGATCAACCGACC
This sequence comes from Ottelia alismoides, assembly GCA_037367405.1. Taxonomy (NCBI): domain Eukaryota; kingdom Viridiplantae; phylum Streptophyta; class Magnoliopsida; order Alismatales; family Hydrocharitaceae; genus Ottelia; species Ottelia alismoides. The sequence continues at coordinate 54,633 of JAZKJV010010975.1, read as the reverse complement.
CAATCAAGCTCATACTTTGGAGAATGTCAAGAAGTCAGGATTTCCTCGATCGGGTCGTCGCCTTTGGCCGAAAATCAACAGTCATCCTTTGGCCGGAAAGCCGAGTTGGTATGGCTGCAATCAGCATGGTTCTCAAAGAGAGCTTCCGTGTCTACACCAGCTTCACCGATGGGGTTGAGCTCATTCTTGCATCCCTCGCGGACCCAATGAGTTCAACCGTCGCCGTAGTTCATTCGACGGCGGTACGGGAGATCCTCCAGAGATCGTCGTCACAAAGTCGCATGTAAGAACTTTTATTTCAAGACCAATTGACATCCCAAGGAATTTTTTTTGATAGATGTATGTACTTGCGTAATTTGTAGAGAATACTGTTTGATGTGAGCATACTGATTGTTAAACCCTAAACCCTAAATTTTGTAGGCTATCCGAGTTCTACGATGCATGCAAAGTCGTGATTGGCAGAAAGCCCATGGAATTCCCACGTGTGAGGATCATCACCACAGCAGAAGTCAGCGCGGTAGAGAAGGTCTTGAGGAGCAGCTCTGTGCAGCATCCGCCGGCCACCGCGGTTGCCGGAGGAGACCGGAATGGGAAGCTGGAAACGAGGATAAGCACAGAGTGGGTTCGATTTGAAGCATATCAATGATAGCGTGGAGATTTGATAAGTTTATTGTATCAACTAATCTTTTCTTTTTGTGATTCCTTCATTGATCCATGTCTTATGGTGGGTAGTGATATCGATGTTGTCGGGTTGATTGCACAAAGTGTCGAGACAAGCTATTATTTCACTCTAAGTGCTCGATTTTAGGTAGGGCAACCGGTGATTATTTACGTGTTTCGATATTGTTAAATTATGCAACCGATGGTTTGGAATAAACTAATTTTGGATTGGCAGAATTTTGCCGCGGTTTAATGCTAAGTTGCAGATTGAATCTAGTTATTTTGCTGCTAGTAAAAAAACGACACAACTAAAACATTATTTACAGAAGTGCATTAGTACAGTTTTTTTAATAAAAATGTCAAGGATATCCGTCTTTATATAAAATTCTAGCACTGACTATGACATTCATATTCACTTACAAGAATAAAAAAATAATTTTACAATTAATAATATTTGTGTTATATATTTTACATCGAAAATATTCCAATGAATATTCAAGTTATTTATCGTTGTGAGCCAATTTTGTTGCAGTGTTCCCTCAGATGACATGTTTCAAAGCTGTGTAGGATAGGAGTTCAGTTGCCTAACTAAGAGTAATTTAGAAGCACACTTAAAGCACCGGGTTTAAAGAAAAAATACATAGGCGTACTTAGCGGCCGAGACTCCCGCTTACCTCGAAATATGCATTCTACTCTTAATCCTCGAAACTCTTTGATTCAAGTGAATTATCCATGATAAATGTTTATATATGATGTGAAAGAGAAACTTGTAACATAATATGTGATGGAAGTCCTTCCATAGCCCTTATCACTATCATACAATAGGATAATTGACGAGGTTTCAACACCGATCTTTTGGATAAAAGACGTTACTCAACCGTCATCAGAACAGTTACGTGAGATTTCGTAACATCTTTAAATATATAAGAAACCACCCGAAAATAAAGATGTTTGTCGATGCATGGGCAACGCTGAACTGGTCCTTAAGGACATTAAGTGCTTTAGATCAACTTTTGCTAGGTACTAGAGCATCGAATTCTTATCGATAGAAATCCACTTATTATGAGAACGTGACATCGGCAAATATATACTGAAATGCCTTCTAATTAGGGATGAAAACACTTACAAATACACATATATGCATTACTATATCATCGATTTTTAAATACAAATGCGGATATTGATGGATATTAAAATTATGTTATTATATCTTTTAAAAATGGATATGAATGTAAAACAAATACTGATTGTATATGAGTAATATTAGATATATACTTTATAGATTGACTTAAATATACATGAATTGGATGGAAAAAACATGATATAAATATATTAAATGTGCTTATTTCATAAAAATTATATCAAATACGGCAAAAAAGGTATATAATTATAATATATATAGTTACAAATAAATACACAACTATAATTATATATGGAAACGGATATACAGATATAGATATTGATATTTGTAGATGTCAAAATGAGATTCATATATGTATTCATTTTAAAATGGATACACTAAAAACAGAGTATCCAGAGGGGACAGTCAACAACCGTTCCCTTTCTTACGAAAACCTAAACCGTCCATTCTAACTACTTAAGAATTGGGTTTTATTTAGTGAGATCCTAGTTTCTTATCCCTCTCATGTTTTCTCTATGCGCCCCTTAGATCTCTCGGTCCTTCCCAGCAAACATGCCTGCCTCGTTCTTCATATTGACTTTCTCGATATATTTTTGTTCTCATCTCCTCCTGCATCATATAGTCATCACATGACAACGTCTGCAAATAAAAATAAAAAGGGATTCCCTGAAATGGTCATTGCTGTCCTGGAGGAGAAGAAGCAGTTGATGAGTCAAAGTAACTTGCAGCCTCAATAGCAGTGCACTGCACCTAAGCTGTTTGACTTCGCAAGTGGGATGCGAACTCCATATGTATATACTCTACAACTTGCCTCTGCAGAAAGGTGGAGAGCCACTCAACTAGGGGAAAGGTGACAAAATAAAGTGACGAGCTTCGCATGATCTCTCATGACCTTCGAGCTTTTGAGTCAGAGTGCATTTGTAGGCTCTTTTGGACATGGAGTATGACCTGCAGATCGGTGTGCATCGTTTTTCCCTTTTGGAAAGATGTGACTAAGACACTTAGATGGCTTTATCTGAGTCAACGCCTTCCTGATAAGCGAAATTGGTTGCAAGTCTGGCTGTCAGCATTATCTCTCTGTCGTCGTTTCTTTGGAATGTTTATGATACAATCAAGATGTAAGGATCAGACACCATGTACATGTAGGTAACAGTCGTCGACATGTTTCAAACACGAGCATTCGACATCCGCGTCCAAATTGTGCCTTATTATCATTTAACATGATTATTTTTATCCATGACAATTATTCGACAAAATAAATCCAAGGCAGGGAATGATGTGATGTCCGTCGCCATATATTCAGATGTTAAATATATAACAACGAATGCTATTCATTGTCAAATATGAAACCTCAAATTATAAAAAATACTAAAACTACAGGAAATTGGACCTAAGACACCGAATAATTTGAATATTTGTTGCTATATCCTCCGATGTTAAAGATATAACAACGAATATTATTCGTTGCCAAATGATCTTTTGTACTTTAATTAACAACGAATATCATATTCGATGTGGAAGGTCCATATAACGACGATTTTTTCGTTGAATTATTCATTAAAATTCATGCTAATCGTTGTCATATTTAGCAATGATTAGAAGAAAATGATAACAAATAATCATCGTTATATGATTCGTTGCGAGGAATATATCAACGAATACTATTATTCGTTGCGAATTTAAAGAAGTAAGCAACGAATACTATTCTTTATATATATATATATAGAATCCAAAAAAGGGGAAACACGCGGAGGTGTCCACCCCATTATATTATATTAAAAATAAATTTAGAACAACCAGGACTCGAGGAGAGTCCGAGAGCAATGGACTACATTTTCAACATAGAACCTCTCTGCACGGAAGTTTGCACGATTTCTAGCAAGCCAAATAGCTCATAAACCTGCAATTGGTGCCAATCTCTCAGGATTTGGACGAAAACGTGAGTTGAGGAGAGATCCCCAGAACGACGTCATCTTGCTGTAATCTACCCAATTCACATTCATCATCTGCCAGAAGACTTTTGTCTTTTCACAACCCAGGAACAGGTGTTCAGCGGATTCCAAGTTAGAACTGCAAAAAACACATGAGTTATCCTCGTAACGAAATATTTGAGCCCGCCTCTCCCTCGTAAGGAGCCTCTCATGTCTTAGGAACCATAATAATATTCTAATGTGGGCTGGTATCTTCAGTTCCCAAATCATTCTGTAAACCATAACAAGGTCCTCCTGAAGCTGCTCTGTTCCCTTGATCAACTTAGAGTAGGCCTTCTTGACAGGGAAATCACCTTCCCTCCAAACCCAGTGGTCATTACCAATGTTGGGACCTTCAGTCCTAGATAAATATTCCATCAAGTCTTGATAATCATGCATTCGTCATTCAGAGAGGGCACTAGTGAAAGTAAGTCTCCAAGCCCCATTTTCCCACAACTCAGCCACACGAGCATTTTTTGCCTCCACTAGAGCAAATAAATGTGAGAAACGGGTCACGAGAGGTCCGCAATTCATCCAGTCATCATTCCAGAATAAGAAATTACAACCATCACCTAAGCGTGGACGTAAGAGAAGAGGAAGATCTGAGATAATAGCTTGAATACCCTTCCATAATGACTTCTCAAACCGAAGGTGACGAAAATCACCAACAGAGCGCACATCGACACCATAGATGTTGCGAATGAGTCTACTATAGATGTTCTTTTCACTCCAAATTCTCGCAACCCATTTTAGCAGAAGTGCACGGTTCATAAGCTCCAATCTCACAACACCAAGCCCCCATCCTCCTTTGGTAGTGTGAGAGTCTGCCAATCCAAAAGATGTAGAGCATGGCCATCACCTCCCACCCTGCCCCAGAAGAACCTTCGCATGATCTTCTTAAGCCGATTGCGAATCCCCACCGGAAGAAGTCTCATCGACATGAAGAAAATTGGGATCGCCGCTAAAACTGCCTTCACCAGAATCAAGCGACCACACCGAGAGAGCAAAGAGGCCTTCCAACCTGCCAGCTTCCTTTCTAACTTCTCCACCACCGGTAGCCAATCGGAGAGAAGAATGCGACCGCATCCCAACGGCAATCCCAAATATCTAAGCGGTCTCGCACTACGTGAGCAACCCAGCTCCATAATACAAGCTATAACCTCTTCCTCAAAAAGAGGGGTCATGGTGGATTTATCTTGTTGAGTCTAAGGCCAGACATCTCCCCAAACATTTCCATAACCATCGACATTCCCCTCGCCTCAGTATCCCCTCCCTCAACAAAACAAATAGCATCGTCTGCATATTGGAGAACTGGAATAGAGATGTCCCCCAAAGAATATCCTTTCGTGAGACCATGCGTCACTATTTGCCTCACCATACAAGGTAATACATCTGTTGCCTTTTGCAAAAGATATAAGAGCTAGCTTGGATATAGCAACAAATATTAAATTATTCGTTGCCTTAGGTCAATTTTCTTGTAGTGTAAGTCTTAATCTCCGACCTAATTTAATATCTAATTGGGCAAATGAACACTATCTTGTTGTATTCCTTAACCTTTCCATTGAGCCCAAGAACAACAAAACATGCACCGTATGCGAAATTTACATGCGAAATACAAATCGGTTATGACTTTTGAGAAGTGAACTGAACGCTATATAAGAGCTAAGTGGTTGAGTCACTTAGCTAGTATATCCAAGCTCATCGCTGGAACACCGTAGAAGAAGCTCACTAGTGCTCTGTCGTCATCTACGATCTCTGATTAGCGATCCAAGCAAGCAAAATCGAAGAGGGCGTCGAGGTCATCACTGTGCTCACGTGCATTTCAAGCACAGTGAAATCGTTGATATCGAGGTGGACGAGAAATCCGAGAAACGACCCTAAAGGTACGGAGTTTAGTTTGCGCCTTGTTATTGGGTTAAACATTTCTTGTACATGTCATGTGTGGTGTTTTTGCATCAATCCATTATCTGGATCACACATATTATCACATGCAAAGTCAGATTCTGATTCGTATCATCACTTTATTTTGTAATTATCGGGAGATCCATTGGGTGGAAAAACATGATATCTATGTCAAATTTGTCCTTGTTGAATGCTCGATTCACCTCTATAATTTTTTTTCAAATCGGAGACAAATTTGGATATGAAATTCAAGCCCGTCACACTATCTACGAAATGATTGATCAATGAAAATGATTGATCGATCAGGTCATTTGACTAACAAATCAGGCTGATCGATCAACCAAAATGTATGATCGACCAATACTGACCAATTAGCCAAATTGCATGATCGATCACTATTGATCTGATTGGATAAAGATCTATCTTAAATGAAGAAAATGAAATGAAATTACTAGGATAGATATATGTAGAATATTATGAGATATGATTAGTTAATGAATATTTTTTAGTAAGCAATTATAGGATGAAATTGGATCGCAAGAATATTAGGTTGGTATTAATGCAAGTGTGTTGAGTATAATGAAATGAATAACTACCCATAGGGAGTCTCTGATCATCTTCATTAATTAGTAAACTTAATTGTAGTGAGATCCTCTTAACTAAACATTAATTAGTTAAAATGGAAATCAATATAGATTATAACACAATATGAAATGAGTTGAACATTAAAGTGAAATCCATGATCAATCTAGTATCTATCTCCATATTTGAATGCCTTTTGTATCTATGGTGATTATATGACATCTGATCTGTGACGTGGTAGGAGTTTTTTCCCTGTATGCTTAGTGTGGCCTTCACACTTGAGGTTCTTCTCCTGTGTTGAGGATGGTTGAAAAAACAAGGGTTTCTTCATGGGTCTAAAATGTCTCACACAAGGCGAAGACATAGTCGTTGTGGCGACCCTCAAGAAACCCTAATTAATCAACAATTAACCCACAATACAAATCAATCAATTAATATAAAAAATGTGGATTTAAAAATTGTTATAACTCTAGAACTGGTATGTATAGTGTAAGCACGTGTAGAAGTCGAACTCAAGGAGAAAACGATAGATGGAGGCAAAATAATGCACATAAAAATTGTTCTTATCCTCTTGTCCATTTTTTATTTTTTTGTGGGTTTTAAATTTTTATATTTTTATTTTATTCTTTTTTATATTTTGTATTTTCTTTTTTATTTTCTATTATGATATTTTCTATTTATATTTTAGATTTTTATATTTGATTTTTTAAAATATAATATAACTATATATAGAGTATATGTACAATGTAGGCTATAGATATTAATAAAGTAAGTCAAAATAAATAAAATAAAATATTTTTGGATTTTGAATATTTTTACTATTTTTGTGATTTTTTAGAGAATTTTTCTAATTTCTATATATTTTTAAAGTAAAAAATTATCCTAAATTAATTTTAATATAATAATAATATAAAGAAAATTCAAAAATGGAAAACACAATTTTTGGAATTTTTAGGAATTTTATATATATTTATAAGGGTTTTTAGGGGTTTTCAATTTTTAGTTATTTTATTTTATAATTTTTAGGGATTTATGGTCTAGAGTTGTAAATAACTAAATAAATATGAAATATTTTTGGAATTTTTCAAGTCTTTTATATTTGTGGGTTTTATATTGTAAACAGGGAGAAAATAGGTTATTTTTTATTTTTTAATAAAAAATTATCAGCCCTAAAATTGCAAAATAAAATGTGGGCATGAAAGTACAATGCAATAGGATCCTAAGCCTATTTGTTTTAGATTTTTTGAGAAAAAAATCTATATAAAATAAATACAGAAAACAAAGAGAAACTACATTACTGTTAGGGACATTTTTGTAGAGAAAATATAATTTAAGGGCCACTCTACAATTCTACCAGTAATATGTAACTAATAGTCACATTACTGGAATAATTCAAAATACAAATACCTACGAGGGTATCGATGCAAAATGGCCACCTCACGTGGGACTGCACTTGAGATGACCTGGCACTGACCCGAATGTAATAAGCAGTAAAGAGAGGGGGGTGCTTGCAATATTCGCATATTCATTTACACTACCACCTTTATTTACAGGACTAAATAAGTAAAATGAAAAAGGTACGAGTATCAGTACAATTTACCCCTTATTCAGTCCAACGGCTGGAAATGGCTCTCTTAGGCGCATGAGACGATGGAGATTCCACCATACCGCTTCACCATCAGACGATCGTGATTAGATCTGGCCTATGATATGATGGTGGTTGAGGCCCAAGATCTAAGGGTTGTTGTGCAATCTGGGGCGAAAGCCCCATTGGACGGCTCTGCTTCATTCCTCAAGGCCAGGGAAGAACACGATTGTATTCTTCCTTGTTCCCTCGATTCCATGCGCCACTGCATTCTATCTCGACTGTTCGGATGCTCGTGAGCTCTCTATTGCTTATCCGCAACTAATGGTGTCTCTAGATGTGTTTAGACCCATCGGTGGGGTCCTAGAAGGTCGATGGAGAATGGGCTTCCAAGACCGAGTTCTTGGCACGATTGGACCTCGATAGGGCTCGCTTACACCAAAGACATGCACGGTTAAAAAGGGAAGGCGCAGGCGAGGGCCTTCGGGGTCTTTATTGGGCAGAATAGTCGAAGGGGAAGGTGTGGAGGCGAAGCTCAAGCAAAGGTGGAGGAGCTAGCGTCGAGTCGCTGATCTGGGAGAGATCAGATTGGGTAGATGGGTCAGGAAGATGTAGAAACATCTAGGAAAGGAAATCAGATGGATGGGGTGTTAGCACTAGGGGTACAGACGGCTTGACAATGTCCGAAGCTCTAATCTCTGACGTATGCTAAATTTAATTGCTACACTACAAAGATGGATTAAATGCAAAGAAAATGGCAGAATTAGAATGTAGGAAGGAAATGCAATGAATAAAAGCTAACCTAAACCTCGACGGACCTGTAGAAGAACCAAAGATGGTGTCGTCGGAGCATGCTTCGAGCGATGGGGACCCGGTCGTTCGTCACCTCATGCACGTTGCAAGTCAGCTGAGGAGGAGCTAAAATCATCCTCATCCGGTTGTGCAAAGACCAGAGGGTTCCAGTGGCTGAAGGACGATCCAAAAAGCTGCCACGAAAGAGGTATTTATAGGTGAATGAGCGTGTGATCAGGTAAGGATGCTACAGATCGATATGATGTATCTACAGTGATATTATGATCGTGGTGAGGAGACCGATCAAGAGGCAAATAATTTTGGTGAAGAACGCACAGTAACTCGAGCATTGGATTAGGCATGAAAAAGTAAAGAAATAGGACGCCTCGTGTTCTAACATGGCCGATTGAAGAATACCATGCAGTTGACTTGGGGTCAACGCACAATGGCTCCTTATTGGTCCACCTAGGCGTGGATAATGAAAAAATCGAGTGAAAATGTGAAATAATTACTAATAAAATAATAAATGAATTCATTAAATAAGAGTTAAAGAATAAAAATTGTTTATTATTTTTCATAGTATTTTAATATGATTTTTATTTATTTTTATGAGCTTATAATTACAAGTTAATTTTTAGGTGCATATTTGTAAGTATAATTACCAATGTTTTAAAGTATTTTAATTTTACTTTGTATATTTAATTTTATTATTTTCTTATTTTATATAATAATAACAACATATTTTATATACTTAAATATATTTTTGTTATATTTTTTTGATATAATATATACACTTTTTTTAAATAAATAAGTATATTTACTGTATAAGTATAGTAATTATATATTCATCTATGTATTTTATATACATATTTTATTTTAATGTTTTATTAATGATTTTATTTTAAGTTTAACATGTACACATATTATAAATAATATTTACAAAATTATGAAAATATAAAATAATAAAATAATAAAAATAATAAATATTTGTAATAGGGTATATTATACAATAAGGGTCCAAAACCTATCTCACACCTTAACTCCAAAAAATATCAAACCACCTTCATTATACAACATGACACCAGCTAAACATTATATACAAAGATAAACCCTCCCAACAAGCATGTGCACGGGGTCACATCCGACTTACACCCTAGACTAACCCTGAGGTACTGACCCCCAAGAAGAATATTAAGCAACTTCATTAATTCAATCTTGGTCACTGGAAATGGAAAGGTGCATCCATCTAAATGTCCTCTAAAATCAGTTCATTCAGAAATCTACGGAAATGAAATGCAAAAAGATCCATCATCCATTCAAGCTTGATACTTGCAAAGGTTTCATCTCCATATAATCAATCAACTATTACCTAATTAAGAGCAAAATAAAGGTCCTGCAGTCACCTTTAACGGTATAGCATTATGAGTCCTCAAATCACTTGATCTGACCTATAGCGCACAATTATAATTAACTACACATCAGTCAGCAAAAGTTTTTCAACCTGACTGATGAGAAAGCACAGCCATTTTGAAATTCCAAGATACAGTGCCTAATCCTTGGATATGCCACATCAAACTTCATATTAAAATGGGAAAGGAATGTTATCAACAAGTAGCATCTAAACAGAAGTTAATTTGCATGAAATAATTTAAAAATAAGAACACAACACTGAACAGAACTTAACAATCCTATAAGCGAGATCCATCAAGCCATTTCAAGGTAGGAAGCACTTGAACGAGCAAGCTCCTCAAACCATCGGTCGCAGCTTTATTTCCAACAATAGTTAGTTGGTTAAGGTGCAGGCCCTGGAACAATAACACAGCCTCCCAATTTTCAAAGGCCTCGTTGTCTTCTGTGAACTTTACGCAGTTGGAGCCACCAGTGGCTGAATGAGACAAGGGCGATGCACATACATATCTGGTCGTGTCAATCGGATGTCCACCTATTTCATTGTAGGAGATGTCTAGTACTTCGAGGGAGTGCATGAGTTTGAGAGACTCTAGAGAAGAGAAGCTGCTAATGCGGTTGTTTCTAAGGTTTAAGCACGAGAGCAATTGCAATGCTTCTAAACCTGATGCAAGCAATAAGATAAAAAAAGGAAATATAAAAAAAATCATGATGCATAATACCAGATGTTCAATTGAAATTGCTTATGATCTTTGAACGTCTACTAATATCTTTCTACTATTTTATCCCAAGTAATTTAACGCCCTTCCAAGTACGTGTATAGAAGTGGTGGACAGATATCCGCCTAAATATCATCCTCCCCCAACAAAGGTCAAATTAATGTTACACAGATCCCAATTTATTGGTGCAGTTACTCTGAAAAAAAAATCAAGTGTCATTGGACTCAGTCAATTAAAGGCGGCTGTCTACCTAGTAAAAATAGAAATCAGGTACAGGCAAGCCACGGGTATGGGTATGGATCTTCTAGGTAAATTTACTTCTTCTTAGAGTGGGTAAAAGGTTCTAGATGGAAGCCACCTATCTCCATTCCACATGGCTAAAATCTGACCATACATCAAGGATAATAAATGCCAACTAATATTGTATCATTAATCCTCAACAACAAATTCCATGTCAAACAAACCTCGCATTAATCCTTAGACACTGATTCCTTGTAATACAAAATTATGTCCATGCCATGCAAAGTTAATTTCATACAAAATATAACAAATAACTATATGCACATATATAAAGCCTCTACACAACTATTTTATTTTGGCATAAGGCAGATTTGGATATGCTCAGTTGAATTTCACCCCTAGAGACGCATGGATACTATAGTAAGGTGCTTGTTGCAAATTCCTACTAAACATTAAATGTAACAAATTATTTTTTCTTGAGATATAGAGCATTATTTGGTGAAGGATACTTACCTGGTAATGATACGTTATTTTACATTAGTTTTCACACTAATGAATTTGTTAATTAATTCTAACTCTATTTCTTCTACTTATACTATTTAAAATATAGTAGAATCACCTGATAACTGGCATGAAAGATTAGATCAAGTTCATTTCAATCTTATAAAAAGAATAATGAAATTTAGTTGTATGAAGTGCGCATGTATATATTTAAGTCTGTGTGTATTAGATAACCTAAAAAATCTTACTTAGTAAATATAAATTATGAAATTCTATATTTACCACATTCAAATATTTGTGAATTTAATGGTGTGATGATTAGAGGCAAAAAAGTATTCATCATTTTTATATTATTCATAGTATGTACATCTATGTATTTACACTTAAAATTAGGGATAAAGCCTTGGGAAAATTTATTACTTTTAAAAAATAAGTAGGAAAATAAATGACAAAAATTTATAAAAGTAATCATTAATAACCATATAACATCGTAACTCACTCTAGCTTTAAATATGTGCATGTAGTTATTAGTTGTTATATTTTCCATGAAATTATTTTTGCATGGCATGGACATAATTTTGTATTGAAAAGAATTAATTTCTAAGAATTAATGCTCTAGGTTTGTTTGGTATGGAAATAGTTGTTGAAGATTAATGATACAATATTAGTTGGCATTTATTATCTTTGATGTATGGTCAGATTTTAACCATGTGGAATATAGATGATGTGGCTTCGAACCTTCCCATATTGGGGTCTAGGGAAGGGCTATGTATATTGATGCAAAAAAAATTTGCCACCTCAGAAAGTCGGCACATTAGTGCACATTGCCAACAAGTCAAGGAAATCAAGATTACACATTAGTAAAAAATATTTAATTTATAGTGATTGCAAAATTTCCCAATGCAAATGCAGCTTACAAGGGGGAATCCATAAATCATATAAGGGGTTGATGGGGCTGCCCCCAACATGGCTTCCCCGCCCCATTTTTGGGCAAAATTTTTTATTTTTTTTGAAAAATATCATCATGTACATTCATGCCTATATCCCCCATATATGTCATTCGAATTTCATCAGAAACAGAGACTCCTACGGCCTCCATCCATACAGGGTCCATTTAAAAAATCATGTGACCGTTAGAAAAATGACATATAGATGGAGGCCGTAGTGACGAAATTCGAATGGTATGTAGGAGTAATATTGGGATGAATATACATGGTTTTATTTTTCCAAAAAAATAAAAAAATTTGCCAAAAAATGGGGTGGGGGCAGCCATGTTGGCTACCCCTAGGGGGCAGCCCCATTTTTCCCATCATATAAAGCCACCGAAGTAGAGATGTTAAAAATAACATGGATTTACATATGTGCCCTCCTACTTTTTCCAATGACATTTCGGCCCATGTCATTTTTGCAATGACACCTCTCTCCCGACAAAACTACAGAATAACACTTTGGATTTGGCTAGTTTTGTTTCTTTTGGCCCAACACATAATAGAAGAAACTAAGGTAGGAGGACAAGTGTGATTACTTTCCCTCTTCTTCTTTATCTCTTACCCTCCTTTTCATCGATCTTCCGCAATGACTAAAATGTCAAAAGAAATATGAATAAGCCACTCGAATTCATTATGTTTCTATCCCCTCCCTCTTCTCTATTCCTCCCTCCAGGAGGTACTAGGGGTGCACATGGATCGGATAAAATCCACAATCCGATCCAATCCGTTGTCATTGGATTGGATCCGTTTAGATTTATAAGTTTAGTGGATCGGATTGGATTGAGAGTTTACAAATCCGTTCATGGATTGGATTAGATTATCGTCAAAATCCGATCCAATCCAATCCATTAATCCGTTCATAAAAAAATATATAATAATTTATTTCTTATTGTTAAAGTATATTATATATTTAATTTTACTTGAAATCTATGTGTAAATATCCAAGCTACTCTTTTTAGAGTTTAAACCCATTCCAACTCAAGCTTTACCCCACAACACTTGTTGTAAACCCCCTTTATCCCATCTCACTTGTCGGTTAAAAAAAAGTAATACCTACCCACAACATCCATCAAGCCCTTCCAATTTTATAAATGAAACATCCTTCTTAATAAAAATACCAAAGCCTAAACACCCTTGGTACCGTTCCAAACAAAACATCCACCCGTGTTGCACCTCAAGCGCACACATCTCCACAGGATGTCGTCTTCATCCCCAGTTGTGTGCATGCACAACCATATCTCCCTCGCACGTCTACAACCATACATGTTCCTCGGCTCCCCTAGACCTCCCTCACGCGCATGTATCCGGATCTCCTCAACCAGCTACCGTCTCATCATCAACAACACCCTCCTTGTCTCCAGCCATGCGCATGTTTAGCTAGACCTCCCTCGCGCCTATGTAGACATACCTCATCTTTAGCTCTCACAGACCTCCTTCGCATACACACATCCATGAACCTTGGATATCTCCCTTCCGCACCGCGCAATTGTGCATGGTTCTTGTCCCAAATGTCCTTCGTGTACAGTCCTCCCTCTCGCACGACGTCACTAAGCATGTTAGTTCTACCTCCTATTTGATATATACTAACTTGAAATTTATTCAAACTCAAGTTACTTCTATGGAATCTCCGGGTTACATGCATGATATTTATATTTAGTTATAGAATGATTGTTCTGACTAAATTCATAACAAGCATATATGTATTTGCCTTCCAAAAAGTATCTATCATTTTCTTTATATTTGTCTACAATCTCAATTTTAGAACCATGATTTGAATGTTGAGGTTTAATGTGCTACAAACTTAATCATAGATTAGACGACTATTAAAAATCCGAACCAATCCGATCCAATCCGTAATCTGGTGGATCGGATCGGATTGGATTTGCATGTTTAATGGATTGGATTGGATTGAAAAAATAAAAATCCGTTAAGCGTGGATTGGACATGGATTAAGCCAAAATCCGATCCAATCTGATCCATGTGCACCCCTAGGAGGTACCCATCATTGTCCATCACCTCTTATCCCCAACCCACTCTCTTCCACCATCCTACCTTGATCCCAGTGAACTCATCAACCTCTGACGACCCTTAAAAGTCGGTGGCCACAATTGTACAACTCCGTTTGTCCTCCATTCTTGCAAGAACTGTTGCAGGCTACATTTGTAAAAACGAGCATGACCCCAATCACGAGAACTCCCAACCAACAACAACAGCAAACACAAACGTAGCAGAAGCTCCACGCCATGGGATCATGGTGTTTGGAGAAGACGAGCAACAGAGACACGGTTGAGACAAGAAAAAGGAAGTCGTGAGTCTGCCCCTCACGTGGAAGACCAAGATCCTCACCTCCTTCATCACCGATGCCCTCCGCAGTCGTTATCACAACATCCATCGTTGCCATCGTGGATAACAGGTGCCCACCTTCCCCTTTTCACTCCAGCCCATGCCGTGCCACCCGGTCCTCGACGCGCCCACACCTCAGTCATCGACATCTTCACGACGGCAACTTCATCTTCCTCTCTGCCTCCTCCCGCAACTACCACATTCTTTGCCAACCTTCTACCTCCGCATCCCCGCTCTCGTCATCTCTATCAACTACTGCCTCGCCTTCGAACATTGTTTCCCAGATCTCATACCTTGACTATTAAGGAAATAATAGCATGCTTTATTCAGAGGTCCAAGGGTTCTCTTATATAGGAGAAGAATCTATGGGGTAAATTACAGAAAGAGGTATAAAGAAATAACAATACTAAAAATAGTTAGTATCTCAACGCTCCCTCTCAAGCTGAAGGGTAGACATCAATAGGACTCGGCTTGGAACATCTCTGATAAGGTCCTCTCGCTAGAGCTTTTGTAAATACATACGTTGTCTGGTTTCCCGAGCTGACATGCGTAGTAGTGATGATACCCTTTTGTATCATGTCACGAATGTAGTGACAATCTACTTCTATGTGCTTTGTCCTCTCATGAAAGACTGGATTGTTTGCAAATGAAGAGAGAGCCTTGATTATCACATTGGAGGTGCATGGGAAGAGGTACTTCTATAGTTAGATCAGTAAGAAATCTGACCCACATCATCTCTGTACTAGCTAGTGCCATGGCCCCGTATTCTGATTCAGCACTTGAACTGGCAACCACAGTCTGCTTCTTACTCTTCCATTAAACAAGAGAATTCCCTATGAACACAGCAAAGCCAGATGTAGACTTTTTATCCTTTGGACACCTAGCAGAATATGCATCTGTGCATGCTGTAACTGAGAGAGATGTGCCTCTGCTGAAAAGAAGTCCAGTATCAGGTAAAGTCTTCAAGTATCTCAGAATCATATGGACCACATCCATATGTGCCTGTCTGGGCTACTCCATAAACCGACTCACTTTGCTCACGGCAAATGATATATCAGGCCTGGTAATAGTTACATATAGTAGCTTGCCAACAAGCTCTCTGTACCTCCTCTTGTCGACTTCCTCAATATCATTATCATAGAACTTCATGCTTGGGCCAAGCATAGTAGTGGCAGATCTGCAATCTGCCATGCCTGTCTCTGACAGAAGATCTATAACATACTTCCTCTGGGGTCATCACAAGACCTTGTTTGGTTCTTGGAAAACTCTAATCCAAGGAAGTAATGTATTTGTCCAAGGTCCTTGGTCACAAACTGCTAACCTAGGACGTCCTTGGTACTTTGAATGACATGCTCGTCATCTCCTGTAATAATAATATCATCAACATAAACAAGAATGATTGTAATACCTCTCTGGGTCTTCTGTACGAACAAGGAGTGATCAGCAGTTGATCTCACAAACTCTTGCTGCTCTATCAAGTCCGAAAACTTTTGAAACCATGCTCTTGGACTCTGCTTGAGGCTATAGATAACCTTGTGTAACCTGCAAACCTTCTGACACTCTCCCTCAGCAGCAAACCCAGGTAGCTGCTGCATGTAGACCTCCTCTTGTAGATCAACATAGAGGAATGCATTCTTCATGTCAAACTGATAAAGGGGCCAATCTCGTGTCACGGCAACAGCAAGGAGAATACGTAGAGTAGAATGTTTGGCAGCTGGAGAGAAAGTATCCTGATAGTCTACCCCATATATCTGGGTAAACCCTCATGCCACAAGTCTCGCCTTATAGCGATCCACACTTCCATCAGCACGATATTTTACAGTAAACACCCATTTGCATCCCACAACCGATGTGTCAACATGAGCAGAAACAAGACTCCACGTACCACGTGATTGTAGCGCAACCATCTCTTCTTCCATGGCTAATATCCACTGGCTATCTTTGAGAGCCTCATGATATGTATGTGGTTTCTGCACTGCTGAAAGTGCCTAAGGGAATCTCCTGAAATCCTCTGACAACCTGCTCAAAGAAACCTGTGCTGCAAGAGGGTAAGTAGCACACGCATGTTTCTTCTTTCGTAGAGCAATCGGTACGTTAAGATCATCTGTCAAGTCCAGTGCCTGTAAATTTCCCTCTTGAGAGGGAACTTGCTCATCCTGCTGCACAATCAACTCAGTAGTGCCATCAGTAGAAGTGATATGCTTAGTACATACCTGAGACGTGCTGGATGATGAGCAAAACCTGTGAGCATGGCGAACAGAGCGAGACTTGCGAGGAAAAACACGAGGCAAAAACTGATCCAAAGGAGGAGGTGGTGGAGGTGGTAGAATAGGAGTAGGACCAACTGTAGGAGGTGGTGGCATGTATATCTCAACATCAGAGTCAGATGGAGCAAGTCTATCACTTGTAGGAGAGAAATACATGACAGACTCAAAGAATGTAATGGCAACACTAACAAAATATTTCTGCCTTAGAGAATCAAAGCAGCGATACCCCTTTTGGGTACGAGAGTAGCCTACAAACACACATTTGACAGTTCTAGGATAGAGCTTGTCATGTCCTGGAGAGACATCATGAACGAAGGCAACAGATCCAAAAACATGGGGTGTAAGTGAGAAAAGATCTTTCTTGGGAAACGCAATCGAGAAAGGAATCTTCTCTCCCAACACGGACGAGGGCACACGATTTATCAAATAACAGGCAGTAAGGACAGCATCACCCCAGTAAGCATGAGGAGCACGACTCTATATCAGCAATGTTCATGTTATATCAAGTAAGTGACGGTGTTTGCATTCGGCAACATCGTTCTGCTGTGAAGTGTAAGCACATAAGGTTTGGTGAACAATGCCATGGGATCTAAGAAACTCAGAAAACTGTATGGTGCGAAATTCCAAGGCATTATCAGAACGAAGATACTTGATATTTGTAGGAAAAATTATTCTTTAATTTATTAATAAAGTACTTGATGACAGATCCAGCCTCAAGCTTATTTTTCAATAAGAAAATCCAGGAAAGTTTAGAAAAATCATCAACAACTACTAGATAAAAACGGTGTCCTTGGTGATCAGGAACACGACTAGGACCCCAAATGTCTAAATGAAGGAGCTCAAATAACTGAGAACTGGTCCGACTCTGATGGGATGGATAAGAGGAACGGTGATGCTTCCCAAGTTGACATGCCTCACACTGAAAGGAGGATCTCGTAGAAATCTGAGGGAGAACATGACATAGCTTCTGTAGAGGTAGATGCCCAAACCTAAGATGCCACAGATAAGGAGAGAAAAGTCCAGTAGTTATATTAGAAGCATTAGTATGAGGAGGTTGGACCAGTCTGTAGAGTCCCTGCTGCTCACAGCCACATCTAATCACCCTGCCCGTGATTATGTCCTGAAACACAAGAGACGACGGGTCAAAAATAGCACGACAATGCAAATCTTTAGTGATCTGACTAATAGAAAGTAAATTCATCTGAAAGGAAGGACCATATAAAACATTCTTTGGGCGCATGGATGGCGTCAAAAGCACCTCCCCCTATCCTGTAACGGATAAGTGGTCGCCATTAGCAATGACAACCCATCTACCCGGTGGTATAGCCCTATAGGATCTCAGTTTTGTTCTGTCTCCATACAAGTGATGAGAAGCACCAGAATCCATAATCCATTATGTCATGTCTGTATTCGTACTACCAGTAAAGGCATAGGTGATACCTGTGGAGCTCGAGGAGGCTCTGGATGTTGTAGCGATTTCTGTAGTGGTAGTGTCAGTAGTGGGAGTCATGATCTCTCGAATACGAGAGACAATGTCATCCAGGCGAGGATCGGCCTATGGAGCTGAAGTCTCTGAAGACACGACTTGCTCTGCTACTTGACCATAAACCAGATATCCATACTTCTGATAGAATGTATCCTCTGTATGTCAGGGCTTGCGATAGTAGGTGCAAGGACCACGTTAGCACCCCCCGCCTCTTCCTCGAGGTATACGTCCTCTGGACTGGATTGCACCCCGTCTGCCACGAAAAGCGGCCATCGCTGAGGAGTGCGAGGACGTGGCTGTCGAAGGAATAATGAGCCGGCTGAAACGGCTCTAGGCCTCCTCTATAGGGGGAATGGTTGCTCCAGTAAGAAGATGAGTGCGTGCAGCATCATATTCTGTATCAAGTCCAGCCATGAAAACTCCAACCATCGTGGAGTTCATATACGTCTTCTATTACTCAATAGACGTCGTAATAGGCATGTAACTATAAAACTTTTCAAACATTACACGCAACGAAGAATAGTAAACATGCAAAGGGCGGACATTCTGCTTGTGTTGTAGATATCAAACTGTGCTTGAAGGATTTTGGCCTCATTATTTGCCTGTGCATAGGTGGATGCCAAAGTATCCCACATTGCTTTGGCAGTGGGCTGAGTTAGAATATCATTGGCTATCTATGTAGTAAGAGTACCACAAAGCCAAACACGTGTGTATGCATCATCTTGCTTCCAAGAAGCATTTACCCAGTCTTATCCCTTGGTTGTGGATCTGTTAGGATGTGCTCCTTGTTGTTGCACTGCATGAGGGTGAGAAACTGCATGGACCACAATTCATTGTTGGTCCCATCCATTTTAGCGATGGGGACCGGGCCCTTAAAGCCTCCAAACGAGAAGATTTCACCCTTGTCGTCTGACATTATGATACCATGTTAAGGAAATAATAGCATGCTTTATTCAGAGGCCCAAGGGTTCTCTTATACAAGAGAACCTATGGGGTAAATTATATAAAGAGGTATAAAAAATAACAATGCTAAAAATAGTTAATATCTCAAAATTGACAACCTCAATGTCCACCGCTTTCTTGATTCCTCCCAAGATCTTGACCTCACATCCACCAACCTCCATTGCTGCTTTCTCCTCGGCGACAACATCATTGACAGCAACATCACACATCACGTTGTGCCCCGATGGAGCCCGAGGGCTACACCACGTCTGCCTAAAGGGTCTGCGGCTGCCTCGCTGAGGTTGTCGGGATCTAGCCCTTCTTCAACGTGAAGGGTCGAGTGGAGTCTAAGTTGCAACTGTTTGGTGTACCCATTGTCAATGTCGAAGGTTGATGGGATCGTCGAGATGAAGAAAAAAATATGGTGGAAAGGAACGGGTTGGGGATGGAAGAGGAGATAGTGAACCTAGGGAGGAAGGGAGAGGAGGGTGGGGACTAAAAATACATTGCGAAATTTAAGGGGCTTATTTAAAAAATATTTAATTGTTTGCAATCTTTAAGATCAAACTTAAAAAGTTTACCGAAAGATTCAGATGGTAAGGCCTTTTAAATGACTAAGACGGAGCAACTATCCAATGTTCTACATGGAATTCATGATTATAACCGGTTTAACGTGTAATTATCAAAGTACAAAGGATTATGGATGTAAAAATCCCATTGTGAAAAACTCAGGGGCACAAGTGTTATCAAGGTTCAGGAAAGCAGTATGCGTATGCGTTCGGACAGGTCACCGAATACTGAATAAGCGGTATGCTGGGACATATGCGGGATATATGCGGTTCTACGCGGTTTTCTAATTTTTAATTTAAAAATAAATAAATAACTATGAAAAATATTACCACTGAATTTATGTATCTAAGTGGAATTAAAAAAGATCTAAGAAAAATGGTTAATGTTAGAAGGGTGTGTATATGCTTTTTAATTGCCTCATATTTAATCATAAAAAACAATTACCATAAAAACTCCACATATTAGATGATTCGTAATAACAAAACTTCAATACACATACATGCATTGCAAGAGCAAAACCTCAATCGGCATATATAAAAATATTCGATGATATATTGCATATACTCGTGAAAACAATACATGAGAAAAACATAAAACATTGCATATACATAATGATATAATGCATTGCAATTGTATACAAATGCA
This sequence comes from Ottelia alismoides, assembly GCA_037367405.1. NCBI lineage: Eukaryota > Viridiplantae > Streptophyta > Magnoliopsida > Alismatales > Hydrocharitaceae > Ottelia > Ottelia alismoides. The sequence goes on along the minus strand of JAZKJV010010975.1, from coordinate 33,892 downwards.
TGTCATATTCTTACATTTGAATGAAGGAAGAGGCAGAGCTATGAAAATAAGGACCTGAATGAGAATGTTGAAAAGTTGGAGCTGCTAGAGCAGTATGCAGGCATATGCGGGATATATGGGGCATAAGCGAGGCATATACCAACCGCATATGCGTGGAGGGCACATAATGCACTAATTCATGAAATCGGTGCAGTCTGCATGCCGCACGGGCATATGCAGCCGCATACGCGGTCCGTACGAGCTATTTCATGAACACTAAGTGTTATTGTCAAATCCCGACGGGGCACAAGTGTAAAAATCATAAAACAAATGAATTCAAAAATTACGGAAATGTTTACATAGACGTACAATTTTACATAAATATCACATCTGCACATGTATATGAAGTCAACCTCTACCCAAACACATCTTAGTTTAAGCTCAAAGAAGATTGTTCACAATTTTTAATATAACGCCCGCACCCATGATAGGTGTTCACCCAAAAGTAACTCCATTTATCAAAAGTTAATAAACAGGAAACTAGCATGTGCACATGCAATCATAACATAGAAACACTCATTACAGAAAAGAATGGCATTTCTAATTAGCCAAAGAATCCAAATTGTTGGAGTATTTGGTTGTACGCCTATTATGTTGTAGATGGGTAAATGGATACCTCCAGGATCCATTTACCCCATCCATATGTTTAGTCTCACATCTACCAGTGGTAGGACTTAGAGGCTCTATGGAGGCTATATAAGGAGCCACATGCCTCCTGTATCCATTGAGAAAAGCAATAGATTATCAACCCTCTGAGGCGTTCTCCCGTGGTTTCATCCCGCTCCTTAGGGAGTAGGGTTCCACGTAAAACTCTTGTGTTCCAAGTTTATTTTTCTGTTCTTATGCTTTGCTTATCAAATCGCTTCCGCATTCCTATTTTCTAACATGGTATCAGAGCGAGTTCGATTCTCAAGGTTTTTAAGTTCTTTGTTGTTATTCTATTTGAGATTCATTTCAACTATGATTTATTCAAGCTCGTTCACGAAGTTCCAAGAAATGAGGGTTCCAATCAGGAATCCTAATCAGTCATTGTTTTTATCATGGTTATCATCCATTCCCAAGCATATGACGAGATGCATTTCGCGTAAGCGGCACGAGATCCAACCAGCAAGTGCAGCCCGTACGATCTGCCAGGCATCCGGGCTTCGCGTCGCTAATCCTGTAGAAAGCCTAGCCCTAGTCGTAACCTTAGGTGGTGAAATCCCTCCTGACGGCGGCGTCTTGAAGCCATCAGTACTGAGGGACGTGGCAGCGCTCCCAACAGGTTGCTCCAGGCGGTAATCAACCGCATCTTGAAGTCGCACCTCCCTCTGCATCGATCCAACAAAAGCCCTAAAGCAGAGCCCCATCGACTAGGTGGCGCCATATCAGCCAGGCGGCGGCGATGCTTCCTTGCTAGTTAGCTCTCCCTCTCGGCATCATCGTGTGGCAACTCCTGCATGGGTACATCAACCCCTTGCCAGTGGAGCTACTCGCAAATCCATGAGCTACAACGAAGAGTCCCTCAAGCTCGAGGCTAAGCCTCCTCCCTCCAGATGCGCTCCCACTCGGCGGTACAACCATGGTTCGAAAAGGCTAGCCTCGAGGCGGTCGAGGCGTACGCCTCGAGGCGAGGCGGTCCCTTTTAGCCTCGAGGCTTACGCCTCAGACCAGTCCTGTGAGGCGTGCGCCTCGAGTGGTCGAGGCGTAGCCTCGAGGCGGAACGCCTCGAGGCGGTCGAGGCGTTTCATGAGGCGTTTTTGCTTTTTTTGAAGTATTTTTTATTATTTTCATGGTTTCCTTAGTAGTTTGAGAAGCTCATCAATATATGTTTATTTAGGATAATGATTATATAAGATGAATGCCTAAATATGATGTTTATTTCATGCCCATAACTTCATATTTACAATTAATGTATCCAACTATTTCGGCAAACTCTTACTATTTCACTCTTAATGAATGAATTCATAAATATTAAATTAAACAATACTTGTAACTTAACAAGATTTGCAATATATCAAGCAAAACAAAATGGATAAGGTTCATGTTTTCTCATGTTGCCTTATATTATATATTAGACACAACATAAATTTCTTCGACATATATTTAATCGAACTTTTAATTACAATAGTATTTCAAAGATTTGCTCGAAATGGATATGATTCAGCTTTCTCGTGCGATCATATATTATATGTTAGACACATAACATAAATTTCTTTGATGTATATTTAGTTAATTACGACAATATTTCATAGACATATATGTATTGTTTAATTCTTTCACAATATCTATAGTCAATGAATTCCTCTTTGATTGGATGAAAATGTGTAGAAATGTATATGATGTTGTTCTATCTTTTATTTTGGGGTTCTTATCTTTATCATTTCATCATATCTTGTAGTGTAAATTATTATATATTGGGCAGAGAACATATAGTTACATAGAGATATATATAATTGTAGTTTTATACATATTTTTCTATATAAACTGAGGCTTACGCCTCGACCGCCTCGAGGCTACGCCTCGCCTCGATTCCAAGGAGACCACCTCGTTCCGCCTTTCGTTTTTTCAAACCTTGGGTACAACCCCTCTCTCTGTGGTACGAGCCCAGGCGAGATCTCATGTCAGCAGCGAGATCCACTGTGGCGAGGGAGGGGGGGCTCCTCTCCAATTGCGCAAGGCAACGCGATTCCCAGATCTCGCCTCTGCGGGATCTTCTTGACGGCGACAAATGAAGAGCCCTCCATCGGGGGCAGCATATGAAGGGTTCCAACATTAGGAACCCTAAAGGAAAGTGGGCCACAAGAAAAAAAGCACAGGACGTTTAAAAAAGGGATAATTACACCCATAACCCTGAGTAATTTCGCAATAACATTCATAACCCTATATAATCGTGAATTACATGGGAAACCCTAGATAGTTACTCCGTCTTACGCTCATAACCCTCCGTTAGTTTATTAGGTTAACTCAACTATATGAATGAGTTACTCTAACTCACCCTCAATCCAACGGTTAGGAAATAATAAAAAAAACGCCTCAGTGGAGGCGGTGGAATGGGCTTTCATTGCAGGTCGGTGCGGGGAGGGGGGCCTCGTGCAGGAGGTGGTGGTGGAAGCTGGCGGGGAAGGCAGGGGGTTGGGTTTTGGGTTGTCGTGCTGGAGGCTAACGGCGGAGGAGGGGGGGGTTGTTTGTGCAGCAGGTGATGGTGGAAGCTAGCCGGGTGCTGGTGGTGGGAGAGGGTGTGCAGGGGTGGCTTCGTGCAGGATGTGGTGGTGGAAGCTGACGGGGAAGGTAGGGAGTTGGGGAAGCTGGCAGGGAAGTTAGGGGTTGGGTTGTCGTGTTGGAGGCATGGGGGAAGGGGCTTCATGCAGGAGGAGGTGGTGGAAGCAGGCAGGGAAGGCGGGGGGTTGGGTTTTGGGTTGTTGTGCTGGGGGGGGGGGGGGGGGGGAGCTTCATGTTGGAGGTGATGGTGGAAGCTGGCGGGGACGTGGGGGGTGGGTTCTTCCGTGATTTCGGATTCCAAGGCACGACGGAGGCAGGGCCGCAGGGGGTTGGGTTCTTCTGTGATTTTGGATTCCATGGCACGACGGAAGCAGGGCCGCAGGGGGTTGGGTTCCTCCGTGATTTCGGATTTCATGGCACGACGGAGGCATTCCGGTGACAGATCGTACCCGTCTCTGACATCTTCGAGATTTGTCAGAAGTTCGAGGAGGGATACCGACAAGCTTTCTGATTTCCTCACCGCCCATGGGGAGCTGCGAGCAGATTCGAGGAGGGGGGCGAGGGAAGCAGGGAGCCGAGGGCAAGGGAAGCTGGGCAAGGGGGGGGGAGTTCGTGGGTGCAGGCGTCGGGGTGGCTGCAGCTTCGACCAGAAAGGGCGAGGCTGGGCGGTCGTCGCCGACGTGCAGGGGAGTAGGAGGGGATAATGGCATGTTTTACAAATAAAATTGAACATAAAGGGCAGATTTGTCTTTTTAACCGAAACCGTCACATTTAACGGATATACCAAACCGAAGATAACACAGGGTTATACCGTATAAGAGTTGAACATTACTCGGGGTTTCCCATGTAATTCACGATTATGCAAGGTTATGAATGATATTGAGGAATTACTCAGGGTTATGGGTGTAATTATCCCTTTAAAAAAGGATGAACGGCATGTCTTGAAGAAAAAATAAGGGCTCTATTGCAATCGGCCTAAACAAAGGGGGGATGGGGCGACTTCCACAACAACAACAACAAAGCCTTTTCCCACAATTAAGTAGGGTCAGCTACATGGATTCTTCGCCTCCATTCAGATCTATCTTGGGTCAATCTCGGACTTATATCCAAAAAACTAAGATCCCTTTGTATAGTCTCTTTCCAACACTTCTTGGGCCGTCCTCGCCCTCTCTTAGCCGGGCTTAACATCCCACCACTCGCATCGCCTAACCGGTGCATCAGTTGACCTTCTTTGCAAATGACCAAACCATCTTAAGCGGTTTTCTCGCATCTTAAAAAAGGGGCGACTTCCAAACAAAAAAAAACTGTTTTTTTAAAAAGGAACGCATAAATAAAAAGTCGTACGCATGTATGAAAAAATGCAAAAGAAAAAATGTGAGAAGGAAAAGCTCATAAAAAATGTGAGCGACTTATGTTAAAAAATCATGTAATCGACTATAAAAAAAGGAGAATATCCAAGAAAAAAATTGCAAAAAAAATCGATTTAAAAAAGTTGTGAGAAGAAGCCGAGAAAAAAATTTGTGATAGGTTAAATGGTTTTTGTTGTTGTTCTCCATCTTCTTGTCTTCTCCAACTTGGTCGCTATTCATAGTTTTCCGACAAGTATGGGAGAAAGGAGGAGTATTAGTGTAGAGTCACAGGTCTGTTCCAGATTTTAGATTTGTCGGACCAGCCAGATTTTCAGACTCTACAACAGATGTTCAGACTCGACGATTGATTCCGAGTCCTCAGTTTCAGACTCGCACATGTATGCGGTCTTCATTCAGATGTGCAGATGTTAACCATCTTTGTAGAAGTCCCCATCTTTTATGTTTCGATCAGAGTGTTTATGTGAGCCATAGGGACTCCATAGTAGAGGATCTTCCCTATGCCATGTTGGCTAGGGCCTTCATGTGGTATCATAGGGACTCCATAGTAGAGTACCATTCTCTATGCCAGATGGGAGAGACCCGGTTCTCCGACGAGGAGACTTCTTCAGACTCCATTCTTCAGCAACCGTGGACTCTAATGAGGATTGCACTTCACAACCTTCTCAGTTTGGCCCATTCAGAGATAGAGCAGTTGTCTACATGTTGTGGCAGGCCAAAGTACTCCAACGAGGAGACTCATTTCCATTTGCAGTGAATCTGAAAGGCGCAGTTCAAAGCACATGATGTCCGACGAGGAGATTCAGTTGACTCACACTCTCTAGCTCGTTCGTCCTCCTCACATGCACAACATGAGAAGCAACGTCCTCGATAGCGGCTGACAGGTGTGCGCATTGAATTGATATTGTCTGTAATGTCATGTAGCGTGAGTTGAGTTTTCTTTCTATTTGTCCAAGCTGAGCTTTGCATGCTCCAGCTTGAGGGGGAGTGTTGGAGTATCTGGTTGTACGCCTATTATGTTGTAGATGGGTAAATGGATATATCCAGGATCCATTTACCTCATCCATATGTTTAGTCTCACATCTACCAGTGGTGGAACTTGGAGGCTCTGTGGAGGCTACATAAGGAGCCCCAAACCTCCTGTATCCATTGAGAAAAGCAATAGACTATCAGCCCTCTGAGACGTTCTCCCATGGTTTCATCCCGCTCCTTATGGAGTAGGGTTCCACGTAAAACTCTTGTGTTCCAAATATATTTTTCTGTTCTTATGCTTTGTTTGTAAAATCTCTTCCGCATTCCTATTTTCTAACACAAATGAGGGCAAAAGGTATCTCGCGCTCCACCTTAGAACAGTAGGTCGTGTTTCCAAAACATTTCCAAATCTCAGCCACGCCAAAAACGTCCGACCAGACCAATATTGTTCTCATCCAAAGTTCTTTTGTGAAAGATAAATTTCTATATCCCAAAACATTTGTTAAAAGCACCTAGTGTACATATCCTTCGTAGACAAGGTTTCGTAAGCCCTCTTGATGAAGAAATTTGCCCTCTGCCACATCTAGTAATCATGCATCATCCCCTATGAGGGGCCATCGTCTGGGTTAAGCACCTCAAAAGCTAGTTAAATATAGGAGTCACAGCTCCGAGAGATTGGAGTAGAACACTAGTGTACACACCCCAACTCATGTGCATGGACTAGGAGAGGTTATCCTAGTGTTGCAAAGTAGTTAAGTACAACTTTTCACTCAGTGATCCACCGATGCCTCTTTTATATTTTGAATATTCAGTGATCCACCACCTTAACATCCCTATTCCATGTTGTCACACCCCCAAATTCCGGGATTGAGAATGTACGTATGACATGGTAGCAAATGCACGGACATGAGTATTGGAAATGAATTCAAGAGAAGTCAATAGTTAGTGGGTATCTCAGAGGTTATCCACGGGAAGCTTGGAGACTCAACCGTACGTGACAATGGAGGAGCATCATATAGGGCACTAGCTCGGTAGCAGAGTGTCGTGGAGCTTGTAGTAGTGCGAGCAAACGAGTATAAGCAGTAGTGTAAGACATAACAACAGATGCACGTAACGTATGTACGCGAGCGCGACACAGCAGTATGTAGTGAACCGGCAGATGTTGAGGAGCAACGAGATGCATGCACAATGGCGTATGCACAAAGGCACACAGTATCGATAGCGATGTGTGGCGGTCCGAGGAGGCACGCTCGATAGTACACGTATGAGAGTGGTCTGAGGCCACGATAGATAAGTTCTGGTGGACTTCTCCTTAGCATATGGAGCGTTAAGGATTTACCGCACAAGGGTCTAGCAGTTGTGGGTTCCTTTTAGCACAAGACCAAGTGTTCGATGTCACTTGATGAGTTATGGTGAAGCTACGTCAGCAAGGCGTTGGAGTAAGAGTGTGTTGATGACTAGATGGTTGATGTGGCGTCAACAATGACAAAAGAACAACAAGGGAGTCAAAGAGACAGGAAGAGGAAGAGTTGTTGTTAAACGTGAAGGGTTGCCATGGAACTTGAAGGGTCTTGAGTCTTTATGTTATCATTATTGTAGAAGTAATAATGAAAGTCCCTTGGGTTACTTTGACTCTTGTATAAGGGAGGTGGTGTCTCATTTGTACACACCCCAAACCAGAGAGAGACTCTCATTCTAATAAGAGAAGAAGCCTTGTACCCATCCTTGTGTGATTGTTTAGTTGTGTTCTTGAGTGTGGTTTTGATTCGGAGTTCGTGCTTGTGATCTTGTATGAGCGTCAGTATATGTGCAAGCAGAAGTTCAAAAAGAGTTGGAGTGTGTCCGTGACCGCTCTACTCAGGAGACCCCGTTGGTTGCGGGTTAGCTAAAGCGTCGCATAAGTCGAAATTGATAGTGGGATTTCAGAGCATCAAAGCATATCACAAGGCTTACCAAAGAGCGGGCAAAGCTAGGGGTGATTGTTGGTGTTGTCGGATCATGGAGCAAAGGAACTTGTTGGTGCATGTTCATCTTAAATCGTCAGAGCAAATATGGTGGGTGTCACCAAGCATGTTGCAGCATTGGAGCAAGTAGTGGAGGAGATGGAGTCCACCATTGGGGACCCATGGCCACCGCATCGCAAGCTTGAGGGATCAAGTGTTAGGGACGAGACCCAACGCTCAGTGGGGTTGATCAAGACATTGGAGGACATGCTATATGTGTTCAGTACGATGGTGGAGGATCTTCGTGATGAGATCTCCATTATCAAGAAGGTGATGGCGAATGATGGGAACTCCATGGAGGTGTGGTGACCGAAGGTATCTAAACTCAAACCTTTCACGGGTACTCGGAGTGCAAAGGATTTGGAAAACTTCCTATGGGACATGGAAGTTTACTTCAAGGCGACCAAGGCGAGGAAAGTCGAGAAGGTAGGCTTGACTTTGATGTACATGTCGAGCGACGCCAAATATGGTGGAGGAATCGTGCAGCAAACAAGGCAACACCGAGAATCTCTAGGTGGGAGGAACTAGCCAGAGAACTGAAGGCGCAATTAATGTCGAAGAATAATGTACCGACCGCATGAGAAGCTTTTCAATGCTTGAAGCATACAATCGATGTTCGTGAGTACTTAAAGCAGTTTACAATTTTGTTGTTGGACATCAAGGGTATGTCAGAGGAAGACAAGTTGTTTGATTTCACGGTCGGATTGCAAAGCTAGACGCAAGCAGTATTGTGTAGTCAAGGAGTGAAGAACCTGAATTCAACGATCGTGCAGGCGAATGCGTTGATCGACTACGGATCCCCAACCAGGCCACAATGCTAAAGAGAAGTTCACCAGCAAGCTGAAGGTATGGTCGAAAGACAAGTGTAAAAGCGTTGCCCAGGAGCCACCATCGGAGAAGAGGGAGCAACCCAAGAGCAAGGGATGCTTCATATGGGACGGACTGTATCAGGCATGAGACTGCCCAAAGAAGGAGAAGCTCAACTCTCTTCGTGCGGACACGGAGGAAGAAGAAGAACGTAAGGCATGCTTACGGGCAATAGGTGACATGCATAACGTATGTCTCACAACACTTCGATGCGGGGCTTCGAAATTGGTGGAGGGAAGGACCTCTACTACCAAGAGCTTTGGAGGCACCAAGGCTTGATCGAGAATGCACTGGAGTGTAAAGGTGTGTGCTGAGCACCAGCATGTGCGCTGGAGCCACACAATCGAAGTTGTGGATAGGAGAACATCTGTGTACGAGAAGACAATGCAGAGCTTTGGAGGAGGACAAGGTATGGACAAGGTGATGGAACATACATTCATATGGCTCAATACTTATCTCGGAATATATCTGTTTTCATATGGCAGTAACTCAAGATTCACATTCAGTCATTAATCTAATTTGTTGTACCATCCAACATAATTACATATTTCAGTTCATGTAGCACTCGAGTTCAGATAATAAATCAATCAAATCAAATTCCAGACCAAAAGATTAATATCAATTCAATATATCGTTAGTTCTAACAGGTCTTACAACATATGTGTTGAGATAGTTGTTCGTATTTGTACTTTGTTCATATTTCTTATTTCTCTATCTACTTTATGTAATTTTCCCATATGGCTTTTCTCATATATAAGATAGCCCTAGGCTCACGATGAGATCTATCAATTCTATCTTTCCTTTCCATGTGGAATCAAAGTGGCACTCCTAGACCGGAACATGTGCCCTAGTTGCCCATCACCACCAAAACCCAAAGGGACGTGCCCCCTGTATCTTTCGGTAGCCGCAACAGTCAAAGATCGTCGTCGCTGCCCCCTTCCATTCGGCGACAGCTTGAGCAACCAAAGGACGCCACCGATGTTGTCCCTCGTGTCCAGAAGCAACAGAAGCAGTAGGTTGTCGCCGCCACCGATGTGTTGAACAACAATAGTCGCTTAGCGTCATCGTCGCCACCGAGGGAATTTTCCTCCTCCTTGTGTGGTATCAGTTCTTGTGGCACCCTAGAGGTTCTTTTCGACGTCCGTTGAGGTCTGAAAATCACTCTCAAAAAGTAATTTGATTAACTGTTCAGTCTTATTTTGGGTTTTTTAGGGGGTGGTTTGATCATCTAAAACCACCCTAGTTACCCGGAGAGACCTCTAATGAATGGAAGAGGTTGTGGTATGAGTCTACACCCACAACCATCTTCGTTATGCATGTGTAGACATATTAATTCTTGGTAGCAGCCGTCATCATGTCAGATAACAAGGTCAACTCCAAAGTCGACATCCCATCTTTGGGTGCCTTTGCTGGAAGAGACTAATTATGAACTATGAGGTATGCAATTCATGAGCCTAATGCAGTGCAATGGCAAGAAGCGCATTCTCACACAGGATGAGCAAAGTGACAAGACTGGGGTTAATGCCTCGTGGGAGGCAAATGACGTATATGTGCATGTTTGGTTGCATGGGACGGTGGCCGTAGAGATAGCCAATGATATTCTAAGTCAGCCTACAACAAAGGCGATGTGGGACATCCTCGATGCTACCTACTTGCAGGCAAAGTGGGTCGACCAACCCGACTAGTCTAGTCGGTTGGGTGGCTGACCGAGTGGTGACCAATTCCGACTAGGCCAACTAGTCGACAGATTTTTGCTTGGAGATACCATATCTTTTTTTTTATTTTTTGCTTATCCTAAAGAAAATTTATTCTAATAAGTTTAAAGTTTATTTAAATACAATTCTTTCTTTTATTTCATATGATAGTAAAAAAATATACAAATGTGTAATATAGAAGAATATATATATGAAAATGATTTATATATTTAAAATAACTAAACTAATTAAAGCCCGATTAAATCTGATTAGTCGCCTGACTGTCAATTAGTCCTTAGTCAGTGACCCAACCGACTACCGATTTTTGAAACCTTGCTCGCAGGTAAAGAATGAGTCGAAGATACTACACTAGCATGAAATCTTCACATCCAAGCAGAACGGGCACCCTCTTCATACCCTTTACACTTCTCTCAGGGGTATGTTTGAGAAGCTTCATGGCTTCATTACCTTGATTGCTTCGCTAGAACAACTTAAGGCTTACAGATATTCAGTGATGACCGGAGCCTTTCTAGCGGCTCTTGATTCTGAATATGATGCATCACGATCACAGATCCTTACTGATGTCACTATACCTCCAATGGAGGAGGCATATTGCAGATTGAGTAGGCTCTCTATTGTACCGAGTGGTGCTACTCAGCAGTCTATGACCACCTCGGCTATGGTTGTATCTCATAGTAGAGGTAGTTCTATACACTATTGTGAGTGTGGTCCCTGTGGAAGGGGAGGGTGATCGACCTTGTCATTCATGTACTTACTGCCACAGGCCATGTCATTATGATGATACATGCTACTCTAAGCATGGCTTCCCTGCTTCAGCTCAGGTTGCAGAGCTGACTCTGCCACCTGGTGTTCCTCCTTCCGCATTGGATCATAGGTTCGATGAGCTTGTGGTACGATTGAGAGAGATTATGCATGCACCTAGGTCGTCTACTGCTCCTTCAGGATCTTCAGAGGTAGCCGCATCAACATCTGCCACCACATCAGGTATTGCATATGCTTTTACTAGCTGTTACAGAGCAGATTTGTCATAACATCTCTACAGTGATCGAGGATAGTTTTGTACACAAAGATTGATTCAACAAAGGCAGATCTGTAGTCATAGCAGATGGGACCCACTCTCCCATTACTGGATAGCGGAGGTGCAATTGACTTCGACAATGCATTTAGAGAACGTTCTTTATGATCCTAATTTTCTATGAATTTATTGTCTATTAGTCAAATCACCAAAGACTTGTATTGATGTGCTATACTTGATCCATCTTCCCTTGTGTTTTAGAACTTTCTTATGGGCAGGATGATTGGATCTGGCCATGAGCAAGGAGGTCTCTATAAACTAGTTCAATCCCCATATGCAGGTGCTTCATCTCTTCACACTAGATCAATCTCTCCTTATGTACGGCACCTCCGATTTGGTCATCTTCCTCTACAAAAGATGTCATGACCTTCCTCAGATTTCTCCTCGTTGTACCTTCCAGTGCGAGGATTGCCATCTTGGAAGCATCACCAGTTTACTTCTTTTAATAGTCGTCATGGTTGTCGTAGTCATAGTATTTATAAGTTGATCCATCTTGATATTTAGGGTCCGAGTTGTGTCCCAGACCATCAAGGACATATTTTATCTTGTTGACGATTTGTCCTTATTATCTTGGGTTTTTCTACTTAAAAATAAGTCTGATGTAGGTCCTATTACTTAGTCCTTTATTGATAAAATAAAGAGTGTTTTTTCTACAAATGTTAAGTATATTCGTTCTGACAATGCATTAGAATTTTGTAGTTTACAACTTTTACAGTTTTTCAGAATCCTTGGTATTGCTCATCAGATTTCTTGTGTGTATACATCCCAACAAAATGGGGTGGTTGAACGCGAATATCGTCACCTTTTGCATGTCACCGGAATTCCCCTAATTCAGAGTCATGCTCCTCATTCCTATTGGGGAGATGCGGTCCTAACTGCTTGCTACCTGGTAAATCGCATGCCCTTATCTGTGTTGGGAGAGAAGATTTCATTCTTTATTGTGTTTCCCAAGAAGGATCTTTTCGCTTTTGTTCATCACACATCTCCTGGCAATGATGAGCTCTCCCCTAGAGCTGTCAAGTGTATATTTGTGGGTATTCCAGGACTCAAAAGGGATGTCATTGTTTTGATCTTGTTTGACGGAAGTATTATGTTAGTGTGGATGTCACTTTCTTTGAGTCTATTGTGTTTTTCTCTCATACATGTAATAAGTTGATTCCTTGAGAGTCTGGAGAAGAGGTATACATGTCTCTATCTCCGCCTTTGTCTACTACGTCGATGACTCTTACACCTCTCACCTCTTTACCACCACCTCCACCTCCACCGCCTCCACCTACAGCCTCCATCTTTTTGCGACAAGTTTACACGTGTTGACCTCGTGCTCATGAGCCTCCTCCATCATCCAACATGCCCTACGTATGTTATGAACACTTGGTTTCTATTAATGGCACTAGTGATTTGCATTTACAACAGGATGAGTATATGGCTATAGATGTTCCTATCTCGGTTAGTGAGGAGGTTGCGGATCTTGAGGTGTCCATTGCTTTACGGAAGCAAAGGTGTACATGTGCTATGCACCCTCTTGTTTCCCATGTTTCTCTTGCAAGTCTCTCAGCGAAGTTTCAACGATTTATTGTTGGACTATATGTTGTGGATATACCATGGACATATCAGAAGGCATTACAGATTAGTCAATGGCGTCTTCCTAAGGAGGAAGAGATGGTTGTGTTACAGTCTCGTGGCATGTGGAGTATCATTCCTGCTCTACATGGTGTATCTGTTGTAGGGAGCAAGTGGGTGTTTGCAGTGGAACACCATGCAAATGGTATTGTGGACAGATACAAGGCATGACTTGTTGCTCGTGGGTTTACCCATACATATGGGATGGACTATCAGTATACATTTTCCCCGGTTGCTTGGCATTCTACATTGAGGATTCTTATTTCTATTGATGTGGTACTTGATTCACCTCTCTTTTAATTTGACAAGAATGCCTTCTTGTATGGTGATTTGCAAGAGGATGTTTACGTGCACCTCTCTTTTTTTTGTAGACTTTACAGGGCTATTTATGGCCTTAAGCAAAGTTCGAGTAATTGATTCCATAAGCTCTCTGAGATGACTGAGCAGTATGGATTTGTCGAATCGACCGCAGATCACACTCTCTTTCGTTCAGAGATCAGACAGAGGTGTTGTTGCTATTTTGATTTACATGGGTGACATCATTGTTATTGGGGATGATAAGCAGGGTATTCATGCAACTAAGGATTTCATTGAACAGTGGTTTCTGACCAAGGACTTTGGCAATCTTCGTTATTTTCTTGGCTTAGGACTCGCAAAAAATCAACGTGGCATGGTGACGACGCAAAGGAAGTATGTTACTGATCTCCTAGTTGAGATTGGCATGACAGGATGTAGGTCATCTACTACTCCAATGGATCCTAACGTTAAACTCGATGATGATGACTTTGAAGAGGTTAATAAGAGACGATATAAAAAGCTTGTGGGGAAGCTTTTATATATCACCATTACCATGCCCGCTATATCCTTCACAGTGAGCAGAGTTAGTCGGTTTATGGAGCAACCCAATCAGGTACAAATGGATGTTGTGTACATGATTTCATGATATCTGAAGACTTCTCCAGGTGCATAGCTCTTGTTTAGAAGAGATGCGTCCATTGAAGTTATAGCATGTGTTGATGCCATGGTTATTAAGGCGGCAAGGCGACAAGGCGTTAAACCTGGGCGCCTAGGCGCACTTAGGCGCGCCTAGGCGTTTTCCTGAGAAACCCTTTTTTATCATTATTTAATTATTAGTCTAACATATAAGTTTTTTGTAATTCTATTATGATCCTTGGAACATGTTAGTTAAAGAAATGTTTTAGACTTGTGAAATGTAAAGCTTACATATAATTATAATGAATGCAAACTTGTTCAAGAAAAGTATACCACACGCTCTACTCATGTCAATGTGCAGCCTTCTTTGAAAATACTACTGTTTGGAGAAGCATAAGCCAGACCAAATATCGACAAAGCCATCATATATAAGATCCAGAAATGGCATGGTTATACAGTCAAGTATAAAACCTTATTAATTTATTTGCCTCGCCATAAAGCTACATACTGGAAACTTAATTAAAAACCTATCAAATAGAAACATTATTTGGTGGATTTTTTAGAACATTGTTTGGTGGTGTTAGATATAGAAACTCTCTTATCAAATAACAAAAATCTCCAGTAGAGTAAACCCTAAAACACTAGGCTAGCATACATACCAGTTATAAACACCATGCTCCGATATAAAAGACATCAGTGATAACATTGGCCAATTTTAGTTTGCATGGCATACAGATATAAGCTTGACCTATACTAAAATGTTTAGACAAACGCACAAGGCTTATAGTATAAAATCCATACTGGTATAATTATATATTTAACAGTATATACATGCCCAATTATTGGTGGCTAAGCACCTTCCCACAGATCGATCAATATGTTGTCCTTGCTGATGGTAGGCACTCTTACGTTATAAGACCAGGGAGATTCATTTGTCACCTGCAGTGTGCCATAGAGGGCTCCACATTTTCCTCATCTCGTTGTCTCTTAGACATGATACTATGGAACTTAATTGTTGCGTCATATTTATTACCTTTCTATTGTGTTTCAGGATATGCTGATATAAAAGAAATCTGAGATACCATAGGCCACTTTTAATTTCCATAGCATACCTGTATAACCTCCACCTATACTAAAATCTTGAGATAAATGCACACGGCTTACCATATAAAATCTATACCAGCATAATTCTATATTTAACAGTGTTGGAGGAAATAAGAGAATTGTTTATTCCTGTAACCCTAGGCTCTCTTATATAGGGAGAGACCTATGGGTAAATTACATATGGTGGACAAGGGAAAAAGATACATAGAAAGTAGAAATATCTCAACACTTCCCCTTAAGATGGAGCATAGATGTCAATCATGCTCAGATTGGACGAACACTTCTGAAATGGCCCTCCTGAGTAAAGCCTTGGTAAAGATATTAGCACTTTGTTCTCCTGGACTAACATGAGAGGAAGAAATTAGACCCTTTTGGATCATATCTCTAGTGTAATGACAATCTACCTCAATATACTTTGTTCTCTCATGGAATGTGGGGTTGTTGGCAATGAAGAGAGCAGCCTGATTGTCACAATGGAGGTTCATGGGGAGAGGCACCTCTATAGTCAAGTCAGTAAGGACTGATCTGACCCACATCATCTCTGTACTTGCCTGTACCATAGCCCTATATTCTGACTCAACACTCGATCTGGCAACCACAGTCCGCTTTTTGCTCTTCCAGGAAACTAGCGAATTCCCTATAAACACAACAAATCCTGAGGTAGACTTTCTATCCTTTGGACATCCAGCATAATTTGCATCTGCACATGCTGTAACTGAGAGAGATGTGCCCCTGTTGAATAAAAGTCATGTGCCCGGTGAATTCTTCAGGTATCTCATAATCACATAGACTGCATCTATATGTATCTGTCTCGGTTGCTCCATGAACGGACTTACTTTCTCACAGCAAAGGATATGTCAGGCCTGGTAATGGTCACATATAGTAGCTTACCAACAAGTTCCATGTATCTCCTCTTGTCGACCTCTTCAGTGCCATCATCATATAGCTTCATGCTCGGGTCAATAGGAGTAGTGACAGGCCTATAATCTGCCATGCATGTCTCTGAGAGGAGATATGTAACATACTTCCTCTGTGTCATCACCAGACTACACTGGTTCCTGGCAAACTCTAGCCCAAGGAAGTAACGTAGATGTCCAAGATCCTTGGTCACAAACTGTTGACCTAGGACATTCTTGGCTTCTTGAATGCCCTGTTCATAATCTCATGTAACAATAATGTCATCAACGTAAACAAGAATGACGATAGTACCTCTCAGTGTCTTCTGCACAAACAAGGAATGATCAGCAGTCGAGCGCACAAGCCCATGTTGCTCTATCAAGTCCGAGAGCTTTTGGAACCATGTCCTTGGACTCTGCTTAAGGCCATAAATAAACTTGTGTAGTCTGCAAAACTTCTGACACTCCCCCTCAGCAGCAAACCCAGGTGGTTGTTGCATGTAGACCTCTTCCTGAAGATCACCGTAAAGGAAAGCATTCTTCACATCGAGTTGATACAACGGCAAATCTCGCGACACCACAACAGAGAGAAGAATATGCAATGTAGAATGCCTAGCCACCGGTGAGAAAGTATCCTGATAGTCCACCCCATAAATCGGGGTGAACCCACATGCCACAGGTCTCGCCTTATAGCGATCCACGCTGCCATCCGCACGGTGTTTTTTTTTATGCTCAATAAAGGGGGACGCACTCAACGGTGCTCGCCCCAGTGCATTAAAGAGAAAGAAGAGAAATACATACAAGAAAAAAGGGGCGAACAGAAGTCAAAAATACAAAGGTGCGGAAGGTTTCAAAGAAGTGAAACCCCCCGTTACAAGAGCACAATCCTAGCTAGAGGACCAATCAAGAAGGAACCCCGATGCCGCAATACGAATATTCTCCAAGTAGAACCGTTGCCGAGCGAAAAGAGCATCGTTCCTTCCCAGCCAAATGCTCCAAAGCCGCGCAATTGGCTCCAGCAAAGTCTCGCGAGGCCGACCCCTAGTGTTGATCAAGCTGTTGCAGAACGAGGCAAAGGAGGACAGGTTAATCCATCCCAAGTCGACCCACAGGGCACAAACACAGCCACAATGAAGGAATAGGTGGTCAATACTTTCCGGTCTCCATGCCACAGAGGCCACAGGTGGGCGAGGCGTTGGGGAACATAGTAGCACGGCGGTCGCGAGTTAACAAGCGGCCACGCCGTAGCAGCCAAAGGAATACGCCGATGCGCTCAGGGAGCTTGAGACCCCAGAAGAATCTGCAATCCCGAAGGAGGGTAGCATCACCCCCCATATAGTTAGGTAGAAGAGCCCGGTAAGCCTTACGGGTAGAGAACGTGCCATCCTTCCAAGCCAAATGATCACGACCAAAGGAAGGCCTGGGAGCGTCAGCGAGAGCAGCCATGAGAGACAAGTAGTCCTCCAACCGCTGGTCCGATAGATTATCAGTAATAGAAGGGCACCAAAAGCCACCATCCCAGCAAGAAGCCATCGTGACCTCCTTGTCGACCACCAAAGCGAACAGGCGAGGGTAAAGGATCCTCAGTGCACCCCTTCCGGTCCAATCATCCTCCCAAAAACGAAACGAGTTTCCATCACCGAGCTTAGAAGAAAATAAAGATCTACTGCGGTTAAGGGCGTCCACCACCCCACGCCAAAAGGAGGAGAGGTGCCCCTGGATACCTCCACGAGTTGCAGAAACGATGTCAACGCCCGCCGCCGCCCTCAAAACATTCAACAAAAAATTCTCCTCCCTACCCCAAACCCTCGCCGCCCATTTGAGCAAGAGGGCATCGCTCACCACCTCCAACCGCCGAACGCCCAGCCCCCCCTCCCTCTTAGGCCGCGTGACCTCAGCCCACCCCACCAGATGCACGCCCCTTCCCCCACCCCCCTTCTTCCCCCATAAGAAGCCCCTCGTACACTTCTCCAATCTTGATCGAACCCCCTTGGGCATCCCACGCACAGAGAGGAAGTAGATTGGGATGGAAGATAGCACCGATTTGAGTAGCACTAACCGACCACCGCGGGAGAGAAGAGCCGCACGCCACCCAGCCAAACGAGCCTCCACCTTCTCCACAACCGGCCGCCAGTCGCGGATGCGGGCGCGACCCACTGACAAGGGCAGACTCAAATAATCGAAGGGGAGAGCGGTGGGAGGAGAGCCAAGCAGTCTCGCGCATTCCCCAACCTCCGCCGGAGTCAAGGAGAAGGGGACGACCTTGGACTTGTTCCTGTTGATTTGGAGGCCCGAAAGCTCGCTGAATAGCTGTAGAGTAGTAGCCATACCGGAAACGCTCGAGGTGCCTCCCTCGATGAGGCAAATTGTGTCATCAGCAAATTGCAAGATTGGAACATGGAAAGGGCCAAAGGAGCACCCACGAGTGAGCCCGACCGCGACTACTCCATCAATCATGCGTGGAAGAACATCAACCGCCAAAACAAACAATAGTGGAGCAAGGGGACACCCCTGACGAACCCCCCTACGAGGTTGGAAATAGCCCCCAACCAAGCGACCATTAAGGAGAACAGAAAAGGAAGCTGTGGTAACACAGCGCCGCATCCACACAATCCAAATCGAAGGGAATCCACTCCTCATAAGCACGGACCAGAGGAACCGCCAATCAAGAGAATCATAGGCCTTCGCAAAGTCAATCTTCCATATGACCCCCTTCGAAGCATTCGAGCGCCATTTGAGCACCATCCGCACGGTGTTTCACAGTGAACACCCATTTGCATCCCACAACGGATGCATCAACTGGAGCAGAAACAAGGCTCCATGTACCACGCGACTGTAGCGCTACCATCTCCTCTTCCATAGCTAAACGCCAGCAACTATCCTGCAATACCTCCCCATAATTTCGTGGAATGTCCACGGCAGAAAAAGCCAAGGCAAATTTCTGAAAATCCCCTGTTAGACGATGAAAGGAGATCTGAGATGCCAAGGGATAAGAAGCACAGGAGCGTTTCTGCTTTCTAACTGCAATAGGAATGTCCAGGTCAGATACAACGCCCTCCATCTCCGTGTTATGTTCCTGTAATGACTCCTGCACCGATACAACTCCACACCCATCGTTAGGAGCTATGTTATCAGAACAAACTTGGGGCTCTGTGAGTGCTGGGCGAAAGCCATGAGCGGGCACAGTCCAACGCGTGTAGAACTTAGGAAGGGATGGAACAAGTGGCACACGTGACTGGATAGAAGGTTGTGGTGGAGGGGGTGGTGGTGGTAGAGAAGGTGGCGGTGGAGTAGATGGTGGTGGAGGTACAACATGCATGGGAGGAGGTGGCATGTAGATCTCATTGTCCAAGTCTGATGAAGCTAACAGATCACCTGTAGGGGAGTACATTACTGACTCAAAGAAGGTGACATCAGCACTGATATAGCATTTTCTGCTCAAAGGATCATAACACCGATATCCCTTCTGAGTCCTAGAGTACCTAACAAACACACATTTGACAGCTCTAGGGGCGAGCTTGTCAAGGCCAGGAGACAGCTTGTGGACAAACGCAACAGATCCAAACACACGAGGAGTAAGGAAGAATGGCTCCTTTTCAGGAAAAGCTATAGAGAAAGGGGTCTTCTCACCCAAGACAGACGATGGCATGCTATTCAACAAATAGCATGCTGTGAGAACAGCATCTCCCCAAAACGAATGTGGTGTACGACTCTGAATGAGAAGAGTCCGAGTAACATCAAGCAGATGACGATGCTTTCTTTTAGCAATGTCATTTTGTTGAGAGGTGTAGGGACAAGAAGTTTGATGAATAATCCCTTATGATGAAAGAAAATGAGACAAATCACGAGTACAAAACTCCAAAGCATTGTCAGTTCGCACAAACTTCACAGAGGCAGAGAAAACATTTCGCACTTCAATAAAAAGGTTTTGATCACATTCTCTGCTTCAGATTTATTTTTCAAAAGAAATACCCATGACAAGTGAGAAAAATCATCCACAGCTACAAGATAAAACATGTGTTCCTGATGATCAGGCACACGACTCAGACCCCAGATATCAATATGAAACAACTCAAAAAGGGAGCTACTACTCTGACTCTAACGACTAGGAAAGGCAGACCGATGATGCTTTCCCAACTGACACGCTTCGCACTGAAAAGAAGTACTGGGTGAAATCTGCGGCAGAATATGACACATCTTCTGAAGAGGGAGATGACTAAACCGGAGATGTCATGTGAAAGGAGAGATTGATTCCGACGAATGAGAGGATACGCCAGCATAGGGAGTCCGAACCAGGCGATAAAGGCCACCATGCTCACGACCACACCCAATCACTTTGCCCGTAAGAATGTCCTGAAACACAAGAGACGATGGGTCAAAAATGGCTCTGCAGTGCAAATCCTTTGTAATCTGACTAATAGAAAGTAGATTCATAGAAAAATCAGGAGCATGTAGCACATTCTGTAAACGCATCGAAGGCGTCAAACTAATCTCCCCATATCCTGTGATCGAGGAATGAGTTCCAT
The DNA here is from genome assembly GCA_037367405.1 of Ottelia alismoides. Lineage (NCBI taxonomy): Eukaryota > Viridiplantae > Streptophyta > Magnoliopsida > Alismatales > Hydrocharitaceae > Ottelia > Ottelia alismoides. The sequence goes on along the minus strand of JAZKJV010010975.1, from coordinate 13,574 downwards.
CAGCTATCACAACTGTTCTTCCTGGTGGAACCTGTATATATAATGAAAGTTGATGTATGTCTCTACAGAGATGATGTGTCGTACCGGAGTCCATGATCCACTCTGTAATGTCAGACCCATGACAAGATGTAAAAACATAAGTACCTGTGGTGCTGGTTGTACCAGAGGTACTGGCAGAGGCTGAGGCAGCCACATCTGAATGATCTGTCGAAGATGGTGATGCGGAAAGAGGTATGTTAATGCATATAGTAGTGTCTGTATCCCTTCCCTATTTTTATTTTCAGTTGTATGCTTTGTGTAATTACCCATAGGCTACTCTCCTATATAAGAGAGCCTAGGGCTTATGGAATAAACAACTTGCTCATTTTTCCCAACATGGTATCAGAGCGACAGTCCTAGACCAGAGTTCTCAAAACCCTAACCCTACCCCACCCCACCCGCCGACCTCTCTCCCTATTCCCGATCGGCGCCGCCCTCTCTTCCGCAGCAAGTGCAGCGGGCGCCGCCCTCCCTTCCGCAACACGTGCGGTGGCGCTCCCCTCGCCTGCGCGAGCCCCTGCACGGGTGCGGGCCTCTCCGATCGGTTGTGCGGGCGCTCCCCTTGCCTGCGCGCCTCCCATCTCCTGCGCGACACCGTGCTATAGCGCCGTAACACCCTCACGGTGCTCCTCTCCCTTGCGCACAGCCTGAGCGGCTGCGCTGTAGCATCTCCACGGTGCGCATGAACTGCACCAATCCAGCGCACTACCAGTGCGTGCATCGTGCACCAGTGCGCAAGTGACCGTGCGTACTCCCGGGCGAGTTTGCGCGTGCGCGTGCGCGTGTACCTCCTGTACGCGTGCGCGTGCCCAGCCCTAAAGCGCACAAAATCATCTTCATGGGTTTAGTTGCTTGAGGTCTGCACGTGCAACTAAACCCATCAATGTCATTGTAGACGAAGTTCATCATTGGTCAATCGCTCCAGTCTTCAGTCTCCAAGATGTCAGAAAACAAGTCAGATATCTCATCTATTGGCGCCTTTCGTGGTCCAGCGCCTATAGTTAAGATGGATGGTACAAATTATGAACTGTGGGCAATGCAGTTCATGAGCATGATGAAGTCAACAGGCAAGAAGCACATCCTTACTGAATCAGAGCCTGCTGAGAAGACTAGAGCCAATGCCTCTTGGGAGGCTGACGATGCATATGCCAAGGTTTGGCTATCTGGTACGTTGGCTACTGAAATTGCCAATGACATCCTACATCAACCCACAGCCAATGATATGTGGGACATTCTGGCGGCTACATACTCGCAGGCGAAGAACGAGACAAAGATTCTGCAACTTCAGCATGATATATTCATAATAAAGCAGAATGGTCGCCCTTTACATTCTCTCTATACATCACTGAGAGGGATGTTCGAGAAGCTCTATAGCTTCATGCCCCTTACAGCCACGCCAGAACAGCAGAAGACATACAGGAACGCGGACTATGGTGGGTGTGTTCCTGGCTGCACTCGATCCATAGTATAAGACGGCACGATCACAGATTTTGGCCGACTCTGCTATTCCTCCCATGGAGGAAGCTTTCCATAGACTGAGTCGGATCACAGTTCCTTCCACGACCTCGATTCCGAATACTTCAGCCATGGCAACCAACAGGGGTCACGGATTTCATCACCAGGGCCGTGGGCGTGGACCTCGTGGAAGAGGTGGCCGCACTAGGCCAACATGTACCTACTGTCACCGCGTTGGACACAATGAAGACACATGCTACTCGAAGCATGGATTTCCTGCATCTGCACGGGTTGCTGAGCAGATAGAGCCTCCATCTGCTACTACTTTGGATCAACGGTTCGACGATCTAGTTGCTCGTCTGAGGGGCATTATTCCACCATCTGGTCCAGCACCAACTACGGAGAGTCAATCTGATGTCGCTGCTTCTGCCTCTGCGTCTACCAGTGCTTCAGGTAGTATACTTGCATTCATCAGTAGAGATCAGATACATTACCATGGATTATGGACTCGGGCGCTACACATCACCTATGTGGCGACCAGAGTTTACTTACAGGATACACTCAGATTCCTCCAGGCCGAACAGTAGTAATTGCCAATGGCACACATTCCCCCATCACTGGTCAGGGGGAGATTAGATTGACATCTTCTATGCAGCTCAAGAATGTGCTACACGCACCTGATTTTTCAATGAATTTGTTGTCAATTAGTCAGATTACGAAGGATCTACATTGTCGGGCAATTTTTGATCCATCTTCTTTGATTTTTCAGGACATCCATACGGGCAACGTGATTGGTCGTGGCTATGAGCAAGGAGGTCTCTACCGCCTGAATCAGACCCCATTTGCTGGAACCTCATCCCTTCCCACTGGACAAGTATCTACTTTATTGTGGCATCTACGCTTTGGCCATTTACCGCTTCAGAAGTTGAGTCACGTGTTACCTTATAGTCTTCCTCACACACCTATTCAATGTGTGGCGTGTCAGTTGGGAAAGCATCACAGGTCGTCCTTTCCCAGTCGTCCAGGTCGGAGTAGTACCTCCAAGTTCGAGTTATTTCATATTGATGTCTGGGGACCGAGTCGTGTACCTGATCATCAGGGACACAGATTTTATATAGTATTTGTGGATGATTTTTCTAGAGTGTTATGGGTGTTTTTGATGAAAAATAAGTCTGAAGCAGGAAATATCATTATCCATTTTCTGAATGAAATACAAAATGTTTTCTCCACATCTGTGAAGTTTGTGAGAAGTGATAATGCCTTAGAATTGTGCACCAATGTTCTTGCCAATTACTACTCCTCAAAAGAGATTGTTCATCAAACATCTTGTGCTCATACATCTCAACAAAACGGCGTCGCTGAAAGGAAACACCGTCACCTTCTTGATGTCACAAGATCACTTCTTATACATAGTCATGTTCCCTATTCTTACTGGGGTGATGCAGTTCTCACTGCATGTTACCTAATCGTATGCCTTCTTTTGTCTTGAATGACCAGATTCTGTTTTCCCTCATCCATCCTGGGAAGGATCTGTTCACTCTTACTCCTTGCGTGTTTGGTTCGGTTGCCTTTGTCCATCAGTTGTCGCCTGGTACTGACAAGCTCTCTCCTAGGGATGTCAAATGTGTTTTCATTGGGTACTCCAGAACTCAAAAGGGGTACAAGTGTTTTGATCCCCTGCGTCGGCGGTATATGGTCAGTGCAGATGTTACATTTTTTGAATCTGTTATGTATTTTTCAGCCTCGGGAGACAAGCAGCTACCACCTCCATCTACTGATGCCATATACATGACACCACCACCTCAAATGCCGTCATCAACACCACCAACACCACCACCACCGCCGCCACCACCACATATACCTGTCTCACCGCTACCGTTCCATTATACCCGCAGGCCTCCTCCTGCTCATAGTCATGACTCGTCTCCTAGCTCGCCTATGGTATGTAATGAAAATATTTCTATTGATGGATCTGACGACATTTTTGAGCAGGACATGTTGCAGGGGCCAGATGAGGCTACAGCAGATTTAGATGTTCCCATTGCTCTACGCAAATCGAAGAGGAGCTGTGTTACATATCCATTGTCAGCATCTGTGTCTTTTGAGAGATTATCTGGAGATTTCAGGACATTTGTGGTGGCACTGTCAGCTGTAGATATTCCACGGAGTCATCAAGATGCTCTGCAGGATAGTAGATGGCGGCTAGCAATGGAGGAAGAAATGGCGGCACTTCAGTCCAGAGGAACTTGGAGTTTGGTTCCTATACCTCCATATGTGAACCCGGTGAGCTGTAAGTGGGTGTTTACAGTGAAGTACAATGCAGACGGCTCTATTGATAGGTACAAGGCACGTCTTGTTGCACGTGTCTTTACACAGACATACTGGGTGGATTACCTTGACACATTCTCGCCTGTGGCCCGTCACTCCACTCTCCGGATCTTGTTGTCCGTTGCAGTTGCTAGAGACTGGCCGCTCTATCAGCTGGACGTGAAGAATGCATTCTTATATGGAGATTTGCATGAGGAAGTCTATATGCAACAGCCACCCGGTTTTGCTGTTGAGGGGGAGTGTTCCAAGGTATGCAGATTGCATAAGGCTATCTATGGCCTTAAGCAGAGCTCCAGAGCCTGGTTTCAGAAGCTCTCAGACCTCTTTGAGAAACAAAGATACAAACGCTCCAATGCTGATCATTCCTTGTTTGTACAGAAGACTGCTAGAGGTATTATTGCAATTATGGTTTATGTAGATGATATCTTGATCACAGGAGACGATGAGCAGGGCATAAAGCAGGCGAAAGAAATGTTGGGAAGCGAATTTGTCACTAAAGATCTTGGTGTTCTTAGACACTTTATGGGGCTGGAATTTGCTAGAAATCCATATGGGTTAGTAATGTCACAAAGGAAATATGTTACAGATCTGTTGAGTGAAACAGGTATGCTTGGGTGTTGACCTGCTACGACACCAATGGATCCCAGCATGAAGCTCTATGATGATGACACAGAGGAGGTGGACAGGAGAAGATACAGAGAACTGGTAGGCAAACTGTTGTATGTCACGATCACTAGACCAGATATATTATTTGCAGTGAGTCGTGTAAGCCAGTTCATGGAGCAACCACGCCAGGTTCATATGGATGCAATACATATGATTCTTAGATATCTCAAATCATCTCCAGGTGCAGGTCTGTTATTCAAGAAAGGAAAGGGGATTTCTATCTCAGCATGTGCGGATGCAGACTATGCAGGATGTCCCAAGGACAGGAAGTCCACCTCAGGGTATGCCGTCTATGTTGGAGATGCCCTAGTCTCATGGAGAAGCAAGAAACAGACGGGGGTAGCTAGATCTAGTGCTGAATCCGAATATAGGGCTATGGCCCAGGCTACTACAGAAATGATGTGGGTGAAAGCTGTACTTACAGACCTATGTCTAGATGTACCACTTCCTATGAACTTGGAATGTGATAATCAAGCAGCCTTGTTCATTGCAAACAACCCAGCATTCCATGAGCGGACCAAGCACATTGAGGTTGACTGTCACTTTATACATGACATGATTCAGAAGGGGTTCATTGCTACGTCTCATGTTACCTCAGAGAATCAGACTGCGGATATATTCACCAAAGCATTACTACGAGGCCCATTCCAGAAGTGTGCGTCCAAGCTGAGCATGATTGATATCTATGCTCCATCTTGAGGGGGAGTGTTAACGCATATAGTAGTGTCTGTATCCCTTCGCTATTTTTATTTTCAGTTGTATGCTTTGTGTAATTTACCCATAGGCTACTCTCCTATATAAGAGAGCCTAGGGCTTATGGAATAAACAACTTGCTCATTTTTCCCAATAAGGTATAATATCTCTCAATCTGGCCACTAGATGATCAAACCTCTAATCTAACGTGGAAGCAGCAGGGGACTCAATCTGCTCTACAACCCGAGCCGACGTAGAAAACCCATGCTTGGAATAGCATGTTTCCTCAGTACGCCCTTGGCGATGACAAAAGGTACATGTCTGACGAACACGACCTCCTCTGCCACGAGGTCCACATCCACGGAAGTAAGAATGACCTCCTCTTCCTCAAGAAGCTGCCATGGCTGAGGAAGTCTGACTAGAGGTGGTGGACGGAATAGTGATTCTGTTGAGCCTGCGAAATGCTTCCTCCATGGGGGGTATTGTGGCATCTGCTAGGATCTGAGATCGAGCAGCATCATATTCAGGATCAAGGGCTGATAGGAATACCCCAACCATGATAGCATTCCTATGTGTCTTCTGTTGCTCTGGAGTAGCCGTTAACGGCATGAAACTGTGAAGCTTCTCAAAAATCCCACGCAAGGATGTATACAATGAGTGAAGAGGACGTCTATTCTGTTTCACAGTGAATATGCCGTGCTGGAGTTGGAGGATCTTCGTTTCGTTCCTCGCTTGAGAATAGGTCGCTGCGAGGATATCCCACATCACCTTGGCAGTAGGCTGATGTAACACATCATTGGCGATCTCGATCGTCAATGTACCAGAAAGCCAGACATTGGCATAGGCATCGTCTGCCTCCCACGAGGCATCCACCCTAATCTTCTCCACCGGCTCCTCCTCGATAAGAATATACTTCTTACCATTTGACTTCATCAGGCTCATGAACTGCATAGCCCAGAGCTAATAATTCGTCCCGTCCATTTTTACAATAGGCGTTGGACCTCTGAATATGCCTGTGGCGGGTACATCAACCTTGTTCTCAGACATATTGCCAAAAGAAGAATACTACGGGATCTGTAGACCAAAGATTGTTTGTCTACACAGACATATGTGGGTTTGTGTGCAAGTGTAGACTCATGCGCGTAAACCCATCATCCAATCGACGAAGCCGATGCGCAAGGAGGCGTGATCAAGACAGTGCCACGGTCACGCGCGCACCACAGGGACTACCGACAGCGTGCTGGCAGCGCGCGGGGATGACGCGCGCGAAACGAGGGGACACGCGAGGCGGCGCACTGGGGTGGCACGCGCGAGGTGGGGGACGATGCGCGAAGGGGGTGACAACATGCGAGGGAGGGCGAATCGCGAGGCGGGGTGTGGCGCTCGAGAGGGGCGGCGCACGAGGGAAGGTCTTGAGGTAGGTTAGGGTTTTGGGATTCGAGAGCTCCGGTCTAGGACTGCCGTTCTGATACCATGTTGGAGGAAATAAGAGCATTGTTTCATGTAACCCTAGGCTCTCTTATATAGGGAGAGACCTATGGGTAAATTACATATGGTGGACAAGGGAAAATAAAATAAACAAAAAGACACATAGAAAGTAGAAATATCTCAACATTCAGTATACATGCCCAGTTATTAGAGGCTAAATTGCACCTTCCCGCAGGTCGATCAATATGTTGTCCTCGTTGATGGTAGGCACTCTTATGTTATAAGACAAAGGAGATTCATTTGTCACCTACCATGCCACATAGAGGACTCCATATTTTCTTCCACCTTTGTCTCCTATCCAGATTACTAAGAAACTTAACAGTTATGCCACATTTGATTCTCTTTCTATTGTGTTTCAGGATGTACTAACGGGGAAGGTGATTAGTTATAACCTTCAGCAGACAGGTCTATAAAAGATTGTGCATATCCCTTTTGCTTGCAACTTTACTACCTAATAGTAAATACTCTTCGGCCTTAAGTCTACTTTCCATTAGTGATTCAGTCACATACCACTTCATGAGTTGCATAGAGGTCTTCTGCAGGCTTCACGCAAGATGTTTTGTTGTTGCCGATCACCGAAGATGGGAGGTGTCGCTTGGAGGCTCTAATTGGAAGGGTAAAACCTACTGGAGTTGAGTGATGAAGTGGCTTCATCTGGAGTTGTCATGTGGGGAAGAAGGGCTCGTTGGAATAGGGTTCCCGAAGTGAGATCACCCCCGCCGCCTGGATCCACCGCCTGGTGATCAGACCCCTTCTTTTTTCTTCTTCTTCGGGTCTCTTCTTCATGCTAGATCACCCCCCCCCCCCGCCTGGTGATGGGAGCGACAGTGCAGGAGGCGGAGGAGGAGGATCTAGGAGGACTTGGCGGAACCGGAGGAGGAGGCGGCGGAGCGGGAGGAGGGGTGGAGCGGGCGGCAGCCTGAGCTGGAGGTCGCAGGTCGAAGGCGCTGGAGTCAAAGGTCAAAGGCACGTGAGGGTTTGCAGAAAGAAAAGCTGGTTTTAACAGGACCTCTACTGATATCGCATTTTCGAAGTGCGAGACCAATAGCGCATATCAAAGATGCATTATCTTTGTAGTACCTGGGTAAAAAAACATTAATGGGTGTCGCATGTTGAACATGCGACACCACTGTAGCATCCAGATAAAAAAATTCATAGTACGTAGGGATTTAAGTAAATCCAAGGTACTACTTAGGAATTTCCCTCCATTTGCAAAGGAGGTCGGCTGATGCACCAGTTAAGAGGTGTAAATTTTGGGATGTTGAGCCAGTTAAGAGAGGGCGAGGAAGGCCCAAGAAGTGTTGGAATGTGACTATCCAAAAGGATCTTAGTTTTTTGGATCTAAGCCCAAGAGTGACCCAAGATAGATTTGAATGGAGGCAAAGAATCCATGTAACCACCCCTACTTAATGTGGGAAAAGGCTTTGTTATTGTTGTATACATTTTTTTCTCTCCACTCTTTATTTCTCAAGACTTACAATGGAAATAATCGCAACTAAAGCTACTAATAATTGTAATCTCCGGTATAAGCTACTTGAACAGCACGTAGAAATTCAACCATGAGAAACACTAAGCACATCACAATATACTATAAACTCTACAAAAGGATTTGAACACTAGGTGTCTACACAATAGTTGTTTGTTCAAAGATATTGAGATGCATCACAAAAATTCCACACATGTTTAAATGTTTCTACAAGAGTATTTATGTACAAAAGGAAAAAATTGAAACATATATGGGCAATTAATATATTCTATAAACCTAAATCATGTTATTACTAATATTCATCTCAAATATAACTATAGAATAAAGATTTTATCATAACAAGTTTGATCATCAGTATCTGTGGCTTCACCAATTCGATCAAAAAAACAAGAAATCAATTAAAGAAATTAAGATGGCAGGAGAGGAAGAAGCAAATGGCTATAGATTATAAAGGAATGTGAAGCCAGGAACGAAAGGAAAAGCTGTCTTCTAAAATAGCCCAAATAACAAAAAAAGGTAAATTACGAAAAAAGCATCAACTATGTATTGATTATCAATTTCATCCCTCATATTTGAAATATAAGAAAAAGAGAACTAAACTTTTATCTTTATGGTTTAATGTTGACATAGAAGGGTGTGGAAACTTACGGACGCCTATACTTGAGACTGGAAAAAAGATTGGATCTCTCTTTGTAAAATTTAATAATGAGGCAAGTAATAGAAATCAAGGCATAGCTGTAGCTGCCTTTGTAATTTACCCTAGCACAAAGTGGTTGGAAATGACCACAGATGTCTTGGAGGAGAGCTGCCACTGCTCAATGGAATGAGATGGAGCACACCCCAGAAGAAATGGTATAGAGAAGTGACGATACAGCTTAGGTCGATTAATAGAAACAGATAAGTGGACAGAAAAGGAAATTTAATGAAATACACTTGTTAAAAATCTAGACAGATCCTTAAAACTGTAATATGGTCGGAGGTGGACCAACTCAGGTTAGCAATCACGTGCAAAAGAGAGATGCTTCAACCAATGCTTGATTGTGTTTTCCAAACAATGACCGTCTTCAACTCATTTATGCCTTTTGAGTACTTGCTCCTCGTAAGGGGATGGTCTAAGAAGCCACCAGAAGGAAATAAAAACCGCACATGCATATTATCAATGCAAACCACACTTGGAATTTTCAAAAGTTGTGATGAGATTAAAGTAGTGCAGCCTTGAACACTTCCAAGGGGCAGATTTTCTGAAGAAGGCCCCATTAGCTAATTATTGCGGTCTAATATTAGATGACAGGTATAGTATGAAGAGAACAGACTCATACCTGTGATAGACCTAAGATCGTTGTGGCTAAGATCAAGGGACTGGACCCACAACAGACGTTCGCTGAATCCAATACGAGATAATGACAAATTCTTAAGTTGCAGGATGGTGTGCTCTTGATATCTAGAAGAGATAGATTTTCTCCTTTTCAAACAGTATTTTGCAAGGGAGGCTTTATCAGAAGTGACCTGCATATTATCATTTCAACAAATAATTAAAAAGTTATAACATGTGCACTGATGGAAACTTCTCCACGAACCCACGGGTCATTAAATACTGCAGCCGATGCCTGACCAAAAAAGATAACAGCACTAAATAAGGGACTATACCTTCTTTTAAGCAGTACAAACATTACTATTGCCCAATATCATACTTCCATGAAATTTAATGTCGAGAAGTAATAGAAGGTGTCAATTTTAACAGTGAGTGGTTTGAATTCAAACAACAATTAGAGTCGAGCTTGTACTTTATTTATTAAAAGGAAATTGATGATTATGCAAGCTCACTAATCATCCAACATCTGCTAATTCTAGAAATAAAATTGTTACAATACAAGATAAATGCAGAAAACCCCATGGACAAGAAGTTTGCCCTGCCTTAAATAACATTCTCTTCTAAGAAGGGCTCATTCTGATAAATAGTTTCCTATCCATGAAGCCAACAAGCCTGCAAAAAGGCTAAGGACGCCCTAGGCTCCATACCCTTAAAATACAGACCACTCCCAAAAGATGCCCAGAAACCATCAGACAAATGGTCTTACAAAAGCCGCCCCAACATGCTACAATCCTTTGCTGCACTTTCTGCACAAGCTGCTGGTGTCAGTCAGAAGGGGTGATCGAAAAACCGATGCCTACAATCCTTTGCTGCACTTTCTGCACAAGCTGCTGGTATCATCCAAGTCAGGCATGGATCTTTTGCAATACGCCTTAGTCAGAAGCCTCCTAGTAATCAATGATTTAAGACTTGACCTTCATGGAGACCTTCACCTTCCAAATGAGTCTTCAATCTCTAAAGAAGCTCTGGTCATCTTGAACTTGCAGAAACATATAAAGTTCTCTAACCGTGAGTGGAATACCTTCTCGAAACAATCATTACATCATTCTCCAGCTTTAAATGCAAAATATTTTCACATAGCAGCAAAAATATCAGGTAATCATTCTTAAACAGTTTGGTGGTTGATCATGTGGGTCATTATCCTACATACCAGGTTACTACAATGATCCATTCTCAAATCAGAAAAAACCAAGCCTTTCCTCATTTTAAGTGGAGTCAGTTAAATGAATTCTTCACTTCCAAACATATCCAATTTGGGTCGTACCACACCATAGATCCCAAAAAAAAGACCATATCTTTCCTAATAGTTTCTGTTGAGGGAAAATAAGTTCATCATCTAAAATGAGACCCAATGGTCTCTTATATAGGAGAAAAGCCCTGGGTTAATTACACAAGAGGTACATGAAGAAAACGTAAAACATAAAAAACGAGAGATACAACTATCTCAACACTCCCCTTCAAGCTGGAGCATATATGTCTATCATGCACAGCTTGGAACAACACCTCTGAAAGGGCCCTGAGCAAGCGCTTTGGTGAAGATGTCGGCCGTCTAATCTCCAGTAGACGCATGAGAGATGGATATGAGACATTTTTCTGGATAATGTCTCTAGTGTAGTGGCAATCCACCTCTATATGCTTTGTCCGTTCATGAAAGGCAGGATTATTAGCAATAAAAATAGTTGCTTGATTATCACATACAAGATGCATAGGTAGAGGAACCTCAATAGTAAGATCAGTCAACATCGATCTAACCCACATCATTTCTACACTTCCCTATGCTATCGCCATATATTCAGACTCTGCACTTAATCTAGCCACCATTGTCTTCTTGCTTCTCCATGAAACAAGTGAGCTACCAAAAAAATAGCAAATCCAGAAGCAGACTTTCTGTCTCTTGGATAACATACGTAGTATGCATCTGCGCATGTTGTCACCTCAAGGGATGTATCCCCACTGAATATAAGACCCGAACCACGTGAATTCCTCAAGTATCTCAAGATCATATGAACGACATCCATGTGCACCTTCCTAGGTTGCTCCATGAACTGACTGATTTTGCTTAATGCAAATGCAATATTTGGCCTGGTGATGGTGGCGTATAAGAGCTTCCCAACAAGCTCTCTATATCTCCTCCTGTCAACTTCCTCAGTTCCTCGTCATACAATCTCGTACTTGCATCCATAGGAGGAGTAGCAGGTTTGCATCCTCATACCTGTCTCAGAAAGAAGATCCATAACAAACTTCCTATAAGTCATCACAAGACCATGCTCGTTCCTGGCGAACTCCAACCCTAGGAAGTAACGAAGATTGCCAAGGTCCTTAGTCACAAACTATTGGGCCAGGAATTCCTTGGCAGCATGAATACCCTGTTCATCATTTCCTGTAGTGACATATCAACCACATAAACAAGAGTAGCCATCGTACCTCTCTGTGTCCTCTGAACAAACAGAGAGTGATCCCCAGTAGACCGCATAAACCCTTGTTGCTCTATCAACTCCGATAGCTTCTGGTACCAAGCTCTCAGACTCTGCTTCAGGCCATAAATCGCCTTATGGAGTATGCACACCTTCTGGACTCCCCCTCATTAGCAAACCCTGGCGGTTATTGCATATATACTTCCTCCTGTAGATCTCCATAGAGGAATTGTTGGGGAAACGTGAATGCGATGTTCTATTCCACAGCCCTAGGCTCTCTTATATAGGAGAGTAGCCTATGGGTAAATTACACAAGAAGACTAACAAGAAAATAAAATAACAAAGAGATACAAAATAGACTATGCGTCAACACTCCCCCTCAAGATGGAGCATAGATATCAATCATGCTCAGCTTGGACGCACACTTCTGGAATGGGCCTTTAAATAATGCTTTGGTGAAAATATCAGCAGTCTGATTCTCTGATGTGACATGAGATGTAGCAATGAACCCCTTCTGAATCATGTCACGTATGTAGTGACAGTCGACCTCAATATGCTTGGTCCTCTCATGAAAAGCTGGGTTATTTGCAATGAACAAGGCGGCCTGATTGTCACATTCCAACATCATAGGAAGAGGTATATCAATACATAGGTCTGCAAGTAAGGATTTTACCCACATCATTTCTGTGCACGCCTGGGCCATAGCCCTATATTCTGATTCAGCACTGGATCTAGCTACTACTGTCTGCTTCTTGCTCTTCCACGAAACTAGAGCATCTCCAACATAGACTGCAAACCCTGATGTTGACTTCCTGTCCTTGGGGCATCCTGCATAGTCTGCATCCGCACATCCTGTAACAGAAATCTCCTTTCCTTTCTTAAATAGCAAGCCTGCACCTGGAGATGATTTTAGATATCTCAGAATCATGTGTATGGCATCCATGTGGACCTGGCGTGGTTGCTCCATGAACTGGCTCACACGACTCACTGCAAACTGTATATCAGGTCTAGTGATAGTGACATACAGTAATTTGCCTACTAGTTCTCTGTACCTTCTCTGATCCACCTCTTCTGTGTCATCATCATACAGCTTCATGCTAGGGCCCATTGGTGTCGTAGCAGGTCGACACCCTAGCATACCTGTCTCACTCAGTAGATCTGTGACATACTTCCTCTGTGGCATGACTAATCCGTATGGATTTCTCGCAAATTCCAGCCCCAGGAAGTATCTAAGGACTCCCAAGTCCTTGGTGACAAACTCGGTTCCCAGCCTTTCCTTTGCTTGCTTAATGCCTTGGTCATCATCACTTGTAATCAAGATATCATCAACATAAACCATGATTACAATGATACCTCTCGCCGTCTTCTGCACGAACAAGGAATGATCAGCATTGGAGCGTTTATATCCTTGTTTCTCAAATAGATCTGAAAGCTTCTGAAACCATGCTCTGGGGCTCTGCTTAAGACCATAGATGGCCTTATGCAATCTGCAAACCTTGGAACACTCCCCCTCAACAGCAAAACCAGGTGGCTGTTGCATATAGACTTCCTCCTGCAAGTCTCCATACAAAAATGCATTCTTTACGTCCAGTTGATAGAGTGGCCAGTCTTTAGCAACCGCAACAGATAACAA